>JAJJWW010005932.1:442500-1042500 GCA_023531295.1 Papaver armeniacum | reverse complement strand
ACACATTTGTTTAGGGTTTAAACCAGTTTCTCACTCACCTACCGAATTTACCGAAATCGGCAGAAACGATTTTTACCCATAAACAACTTCGTATTTTAATTCCTTAACACAATGATCATATAATCATGTCTTACTACTAGAGTATAATCATTCACAGCTTCGCAGTTATGTTTCCAATATAGCACGACTTGAAAGATACATTAGGAATGAAACAGTTCAAGTCAAAATATTACTAACCTCAAGAGGAAGGATGATGTCGTCGATGTAGCTCGTTACTTCTTCACATTCTTCAAGTCTTCGAGTAATACTTGTATGTCTCATAATCCTAATCTTTATAGATTAACCTATACGAAGTTGTCTCTAGTACATAATCAAGTGACTCTTTAAATGAGTTTTGATTCACTAAAATATGACAACCAAACTTGACATACCAACGCTTGGTGGGTTCAACCGAGCTATGCTCTAACATATCCATCTCTTTTGTTGATATATATACGATCAATCTTAAAAGTAAGAGATCGAATGACCGTAATCGTGTTAGCTTGTCCATTTAAACACGTCCAAACCTTTAAGGTTGACGAAATTAATGGACTTTCAGTTACAATGCTCAACTAACTGATAAAGACTTTGTTTTACCGAGAATTCATCTTGAACTCCTGCTTTAAGCATTTGTGTGCTTTGGAGAATTATTCAAGAGTTCCAATCAAATAGATGTTGTATATTTCAAATCTAGTGAATGCACAATATATGGGTGTTGATGGTGGATTTTCGACAAAAGTCAAAATCGTAAAATCATGATACTGCATGTTTCTGACATGGCTTCAGGAACGCATGTGACGATTCATATTTTATGATCCGTGAACCGTTTCACGAACTCTGACTGAGTGAGCGTTCCTCTCAGAGCCATGATGAATATGTTTCTCGAAAGGCCTCCCCGGTTGAGCGTTCGATGCTGCACATTTCATCATGCCATCTATGTAGAATAAAATGATTGGGCGGTCCTCTGGACATAATTGTTTGTCATAGGGCTTAATGCCTTTAGGACGTTGACGCTGCACGTTGTTCCCTGACTACATAGAGAGCCTCTACATAGAATAACGATTGGGCGGTTCTTTGGACATAATTATTTGTCAGAGGGCTTAATGCCTTCAGGACGTCGATGTTGCACGTTGTTCCCTGACTATGTAGAGACACCGTGTATAGATTCAGGCGGCTCTCTAGACATAATTATTTGTTAGAGGGATAAACGCATTCAGGACGTCGACGCTGTACGTTGTTCCCTGACTACGCACCTTTCAGAATGAGTATGATGCTTCAACTATCTCATATCTCGATTCTGCAAATAGATTAATTCTACCGTGACATTCACCCACTGAATTCCTAGAAAATAATCTATTATATCTCATTACTCCGTTCCTGAATTCCCCGGCTGGATTCATGGATTAGTAATAGATAACCATTTTATCTCATTACTCTGTTTCTTGAATTCTCTGACTAGATTTGGATTAGTAATAGATACTCAATTCATTTTATTACTCCGTTTCATGAATCATTCTCCGCTGAATTTCATGAATTAGTGATAATTACTCAACAATCGGGCATACGGACTATCACCGAGTAAGCCCCGAGAAAATAGTGCAGTGTACTCAACGATGATGCACAAACGAGCACCAAAATGCACGAAAATAGAGAGAAAATATTAATAATAAATATAAAAGAGGCGCTTAGGGACCGGGCCCACCGGCCGGCCGATCTTGCCGCCGTGGCTGGTCCCCCACACCTCTTCCTTTATTTTTCTTATTTTTTTTTTCATGATCTCATGAAGACTCCTTCATTCAAGCTATTTTCCTTGTTTTAGCAAAACTCATGGTTTCTCCATATTTTCACGGTTTCATGAAAAATAATAAAAATAGGGGAAGGCGTCGCGGGACCGGGCTACCTAGCCGACCGGTCATGCCCTAGCCATGGCCGGTCCCACACCTTGCAATCCCTTAATTTCATAATTATTATTTCCCTCATCTCATGAAACTCCTCTGTTTGAGCAAGAAACCCTGGTTTCTTCATATTTTCTCAAATATTGCTCAAACCATGAAAAAGCCAAAAAGTCAAATGGTCACGTGACCGACTAGGCTATTCACGAAAAAATATTAAAATATTATTATTTTAATATTCTCAAAATATTGATCAAACGAGCAAAGTTCTACTTGCTCATTCGAGCAAAATCAAGAATTTCAGTCAAAGATCAAATTCTTCTGAAAATCCAAAATATTGCTCAAACGCACATCAGAAAATACCAAAACTCTCAGGACTGGAACACGAACATTGTGGTAACATGGGCATGCTTCCTTGACCGACCAAGGCCGGCCTAAGGATTGCAAGGAGCCGATCCCACACATCTTTATAATTCTGACCTAATTTGCTCAATTGCTCATATTGGGTCCAAACTTTCTCCAACCAACTTGGAATTTGCTCAAACGACCATCAACTGGTCCCACGACCACCAAGGGCCGGTTTCATGCCCTCTTGGTTGGTCCCTCACTTCTCCATAATTAGGTTTCATCACCTAATGCTCAGACGAGCACTATTCTAATAAGTGATTAAACCAGCATTTAATCATCCTTTCACCAACCAGTCAACAAAAGACTTTGGTGCATGCTCACTCGAGCACTTGGGCGTTACATGGTCGTCCATCATCCCATGTAGACGGTCACTCCTTCACTCGGTGACCTATTTTCAATAAATCATCAATTGATGAACAATTGATCAAGATTATGGTTTTCGAACAAATGCTCTGCAAATCATGATTTTGAGCAATTTCAAACACTAATAAATTTATGTTGACCCATCAATCAACATCTGAATTAATTATATAATATTTAGTAGGCTACCGATATTTTAATTAATATTTTATTGGGTCACGTTACCAATAATTCGTCGAATGATCAATACTTGCTCAGTTGCTCGAATATTGATCCAACTATCAATATTCAGTAATTTATCGAATTGAGCAATACTTGCTCAGTTGCTCGAATATTGATCCAACTATCAATATTCAGTAATTTATCGAATTTACAATATTTGCTCAGACGAGCAATATTAACATCATTCAAGAACTATATCTGACATGTTCAATCTATGAATCACTAAGCATTCGTCACTCATGCTCAATTAAATAAAACTTATACTTACTGTCTAATCAAGTCAGCGATTGACTAATCAAATACACGTCTGCTTTGCAGACTCCACGTTCGTGAGACATAAATGATGTCACATGGGGGGTATCAATTAGGGTTTTGGTCTGGCGGCCTACAACACGTGTGTTCATCCACAATGAGAAATGTGAGTAAGTCGTGCAAGCGGTTGAGGGAGTTAGCAAAGTAGTGGGTGGACGATCAATCAAGTCTCCACATGATATGGAACTGACTTTACCACGATCTCCCACTTCCCTATTTCTTTCACTCAAGAAACCGTCACACTTACTAGGGTCAATGTGTTTACTATTCTGACAATATAAATAAGTTCCGAATCGATGACCGAGGACAAAATTCGTCTACACACAATTCTCTCGATCGAAAACTTATTTACACAGTTCACATACTTGCAGAAACCTTCAACACATACACAATCCTTGATCATCTTTGATCTCACAATTCTCAGCTTCCCTCCTACATATAAACCATTCTCCCTCTTTGTGACCGAATTGACTCTGAAATGACCATTGACTTGGTTTAGGCCGGAGTCCTACAGATTGATCTCTCGAACTCAAAGCACTGCCATGCAGTGCATCTGTGTGAGGTTAAGCAGTTTGCTCAGTTGAGGAGTCTTGTCCGAACCGTCGTCTCTTCACTTTCTTAAAAAAACCAGCGAATCGTTTTCCCCATCTACAATGGGAAAATAAGATGGTTCACACATTCCTGGATAATATAAGCATTCACTTAGACGATTCGTCCTTATTGAGCAAATGCATATGATATGGTAATTACACTGATAGGTAAAACCCTTCAGGAATTTGTGTGCAGTTATCTGTATCTAGACTTTCATAGAGATTTTTAGTAACCACATCCATTAGATGTACGTCGAATCCTTAAAAAATTCCAGAAAAATACCAAAGAGGTAGTTGCATCCATAATATGGAATATGTTTCTTTGTAATCCATCTCAGTTTCTGCGATTGACTTTGTGTCATTAGTTGAGTTTTCTTTTCTCACCATGCGCACACACCCATATGTATCCATTAGGGGTTACATTACCGGATGTCGGGACCTCAATCACCCGTCTGTGGCGAAGAGTAGCTCACATTATCGAGTGTTCGAGCTGCAATACCAAAAATATGCATTTTTGTGAGAAACTGTTATTCTGCTTGGATCTCTCCTTTCCAGTTTAACCAATCACTCCTTTGATGGCATTCCCATTTAATGAGCGGCTTAACACCAACATAATATATGGAATTATCATTAGATACTTTGAGTATGTCACCAACAATCATTGTATTACGATCATAAATTTCTCTATTGCACACATGCCTTATGGAAATTCATTCATTTGAAGTTCCAAAGCCTTTGCATAGATGTTTTCTTTTTTTAAGAGAATTATACTCTGGGAGATTAGATCTACCGTTGATAATGTCTTAAAGAGATCTATCTTTCAATGATTATGACTGGATGTTCCTTTTAGGAGGTGCAAAATATTTTGAATCAACTAGCTATCCACGCTCAAGGTGTGTTTTAAATGACACACTTTCTACCTCATTCACAGCTTCTCATGAAGCAACTTGATTTTCAACTTCTGAATATATCAAATCTTCTGCACGTCTTTCATTGCTGAAAAATATCAAGATGAGATAAATACTGGTTTATATTTTTGCAAACTAGGATACTTCATGTCATTTTTCAGGCGGTAGCCTTTCCTCCCAAAAACGGTGGGAAGATTTTCTCATCATATTTGCAAATATTGTAGTAGAGTAGTAATATTAGTGGAATGTAGCACGTCTTACACAGAAAACATGATAATGGTTTCATGAGCAATAACTTCAAAATGATTCATGAAATAATTAACCAAACCATTCAATGAATCCAAAAGAACAATAAAATAATAAAATACTCACCATCAATTCCCATAGCATAACTAGGATGATACAACATCAACGACTGACAAACAAGAGTTTCATTTAAAATTTATACGAGTGTAGATACATAGTTACCACCTAGATGATATGTAGAGTCATTTATTACTACCAGACAATACTTCAATCAACCTGGTTAGTGTCTGCAAAGACTTACTATCAAAGGATGTCGCTATACAACAAGCGTTATTAACTTTCTCGTTACACTTTCTTATAAGCATCAAGTTTCTAACCAAAGTTCGTGGATGCTAGGACTAAGCTCCTAAAAGCATATTTATATGAGAAAACAACTCAACATGGGCTAAGATCCATATTTTCCAATCATATGAACTTTGTCGATAATTCCTTTACAGATAGGAATATCTATTGATCTCAGTAGCTACTCTGAATTTTATCGACAACCAGTTTGTAATCAGTTAATAACGATCTTACAACATTTTCGAAAGTGTATAAGGATATTATAATCCATGGTACCAAAATTCAATATGCAGATATTCTTGTATATGGGATATCAACACAACTTTTATCGATGTTCTCTTCGTCGGGGGAGATTACAAATCATAACTCAAAGAGAATATAGTCGTTATCTAATTAGATTGGCATACCTCGTGTAAGAGGTTTTCGTCTATGATTATAAGTATATTTCAGACAAAACAATTGCTGCCATGGCATGCCTTGCAAAGACTATAATTTACTCCAAATCACGCAAGCGTACTCTTGCTAAATCTAGCAATCGAGTAATCTCCAACACCTTAGGCATTTATTGGTGTGAGAATTTAGATGAGACACAATTAGAGTTAACCAATATCGTCGATGATTCTCCCCCAGATCCTTAGGCGGGAATGTCTCACCAACAAAATATTTAATTCTGCATGACTTTACCTATCAATGGAGTAACTGGGTGCAAAGAACAACAATAACATGCAACCCAGGAGAGATAGATGATCAAGTTTCCTCTCTCATTTACTGTCCAACTAGAATAAAATTAAAAATTACCATGTAAAATAATCCACTGTAAACTGTAAAATAAATTTTGTGAACATAGACATTATCTCAGCATCAGTTTCAGTCATGTCAAGACGACCGATAGAGGTTAACTATAATGAACGACACTTTAGGTGCGCGTACTGTGTCTTATATGCCACAATGATAACAGAGCTCGACCAGGATCGATGATGGCTTATTCAACTAATCATTATGCTACCGTCCCGTATTTTCTACTACTATTTAACGAGTTTCTAAACCTGAAAAATAATGTGGTTCCCATATTTAAATAAGCCTACCACAATTGCATTTTCCTCGTTTGCCATGTATATTAATAATGACCAAAATAAACTTTACCTAGGTAATATTGCAAATTTAATTCACCAAATTCGAGGTTTTTGGTAATAGGTCGGGTGACAAGAAGAATTGATATTAACTCTGAATATCATTTAAAGGAATGCATCACTCATTATCGCTCGGCGTTTGTATATCTATGAGGTTCACTTAAAATATGAAGCTCTCGTTGTTGTCACAACATATACAAAATGCGAATTTACACACTAGATTTATAAAGCTCGTCGATGCATATAATAGGCGCATATTATGCATGCCGTAAAGCCCGTGGAAGCACATAAGGGTACTAAATATGCAGCTCTCCTTATTGCTCACCATAACAGTTTATATGTCTTCTCTAAAGTCAAGCCGAACTATTGCCACAAAATCAGTGGTGTACCAACAAAATAAATTTAATTTTCTACGCAATCCAAAAGGACGCGGGAAAACCTTATGTTGGTCGACTAAAGAGGTAAATAGTAAATGCTCCAAAAACTCAAATATTTGATTAAACTCAGATTATTGAATGATACCACAAGTATGAGTTCTTTCCAATATGTACCCATTTGGATATTTCTTCATATATCGCATAATTTATTTATACCGGCCATATTACATATAAGACGCGACTCGTCTAACTTCTCCTTTAACAACTCCTAATCAAAAAGAAAATGAAGTTACACTTGATAAAAACTGTATGCATAAAACTATTTGTCAATAGTTAAATTTAATATGCAGTAGATGAAAAAAATTACCCTTTTCGTATCATCAATGTCTATATCGATTATCGTAAAGCACGTCGTACTGATATTATTTTATAATTATCCTAATCCAACCGGCGCTAAGTTCACGAGCTGGAATAAACAGATTCAATCCGCTGACATCCGACACATGAAGATAAACAGACTCAAACCGTTGACATCCGGCACATGGTAAAACACCGCCTCGTATACTAGTGTTGATTACAACACTGAGATATACACTTTGTGTTACACGAGTGTTTAACTTAAATTGCCATCAACAATCATTTCTTATCTTAATTTCTAATACAATCGATCAACATAAAAGGCTATATACAAACTTCTTTATAAAACTCTGACATGGCACGTTTAGTGGCACGTGTCATCAACATTAACAATTTCTGTTGGTGTACAACAACTTAAAGTTTGGTGACTAAGTCAAGATTTCCTTAGGCTAAGGTTAAGTCCTATGGGCTAGATTGAACTGCTAGATTAGTAGTTAAGTGTTACAGTTCAGTTTGTCTATTTGTTAACACTAGTTCTCTCCTAGCATTTGCCCGCAGTTGAACTACCAGCGAGATAGTAGCGCTGAAATGTTCGGCGTTACAAAATCACCTTTTCGCTGAATGGTTCAGCGTTGACTGATTTATTTTTTAATCTGACAGCTGAGATTGGTTAAGGCGAACAGAACAACGCGGAACCAAACATCGCTGGGATGACGTGGATTGTTAATCCAGTTAATAGATTAGCACTCTCATACGACTTATGAGGTGCAGGGCCATCGCTGAGCATAAGCCAGCTAGGCGACGGCCCCCAAATCTTAGGTGCCCCCAAATCCTATCTATTTCCCATTAAGTATTCGATTTTTTTTTCTTTCGTTCTTTTTCTTTCTGATTTGATTTCCCATCTAGTTCACTATACTCTTTTTCTATCTTTATACTTACTACAATTTACAAGTTCTAGGGTTTCTCCTTCCATAATCAAAAAACGAGAACAAGATTTTCGCCCATGAAATCAAAGTAAATTTTATCATTTGACTTTTAATTCTTTTATCTAGATTCCACTTCCAAAGTTTTAATTCAAAAATCCGCTGCCTCAAAAAAGGAAGAAAATCAACAATTCAATTTAGTTGTTGTGTATAAATATGGTGCAAGTGCTTCGGAAAAAAAAAATGTTAAGTTGGGCGATTGACAAACAACTAATTTTACAGTTTCTTATATCAACTTGAAAGTTATCCAAGGCATGATATGGGTCCTGATATATTAACGAGCATGACTTATATGCACAATTGAAACCTTTTGAAGTTTTTGCCTTCCCAAACAAGAAATGCGAAAAAAAAAAATTTGTTGATTTACTTAAAAATATGGAAAACTGATATCTCAATGTATGTCATGCAAAATTTTATTGACAGTTCTAGCAACAATTGGCTTGTCCAAACACAGTTTGGAAGTTGATAGTGGATAAAGTTATTTCGTATGATTTTGATTCGAAAAGGGCATGAATATCGATCTTTGTAAGATAAGGTGTTTTTTTGGTTTTTTTAAACATATTTTCTGGGCCAATTTTACATTTGATTATCAAAGAAGAGAAAAAAAAATTGGCTTACAGAGGCCCCCGTTTCTCTAACTTCGCCTAGAGCCCCCATATAGTTTGCTACGGCCCTGATGAGGTGGTCCTAACTGACAATACAAATGTTCACCGGTTGGTTGGAAGGATCTAGTGATCAACCACCGTCCATCAAATATTTCTGGAGTATTCCAGAAATATATGAGCATCTTAAGTGTATCTAACTCCTTTAAAACCCTAAGTCATATGGGCTCCCACGACGCACGGTGACCCTCACCCTCCCCTTCTCAAATTGCTTAGAAATTCTCTCTTTTTGTGCCATGTCATCCCTGATAATTCTCATTAACAATCGCCATGTCACCCCTAATATTTCTCATTAACAATCCGTGAAAAACAAACCAGTGTGAGAAAAAAAAAAAAAAAAAAACCTAAAACCAAACTATTAATGGCGGCCAACCTAAAACCTAACACTTACGTCAAAATCCATCAAAATCATTACTTTGAAGAAAACAAAATCTATTCTCTCTCTGTTCTCTTCTCCTTCTCCGTCTTTCTGTTTTCTTTGTTGGTCAATATGTTTTGATTTGTTTTCCTGATCGATCATGTGTTCTGATTGATCAATATAAACTTTGTTCTAATTATTTTGTTTTGTTTTATTTGTAGGTGTAGTTTTTGAAGAACAGATGAATAGCCAAATCCAATTATGTATTGGTAAACCCTAACTCTTTTCTGTCTCTTTATTTCTCTGAATCAATGAGATAGAGAAAAGATCTGTTAGTAGTTGATCTTTTAGGCTTCGTTACAGTAATCATTTTTTTTATGTGCAGATGCTAATACACGGATGGAGAAGCAAAACATAATCATTGTGGCTTATCGATCATGTTCTTATTAACTGAAGCATGCAACATCTTCATAAATCAAAAATTGGGGTTTTGCTCCTTTATGATTAATTAATTTGATGTGTTTTGATTTTGCCGACGAGGGCCTATCAGGTTTCTCTTGGAATGATTTTTGACATTTGTCTTAATTTTTACTACATAAATTTGTTTTCCACTGATATTACTTATGAATGTGGTTTATGGACTTATTAATTCCATGTTTTATCTTTGTGAATTTGATGCAGGTGTTGATGTCTTTTCTTTCTGTTATTAGCAGGATCGGTATAGATGGTCATGATATGCGGTAACTCATATCAGAGATGGGTACTATAACAAGCAAGCAATTTTATGCCCGATTAAGGAAGAAAGTCTTTTCTTCCTTAATCAGTTGTTTAAATTTTTTAAATATGGCCCAAGAGGGAGAGATGGGTACTATAACAGAGATGAATGACTCTGATTTTGGTCAATTTTACGCTTTTGAAATTTGATTGGTTTTTAAGAGCAGAGAATTGGATGTTTTAATTTGTTTTAATTGGTTTAGATTCAGAGTTATTGAAACACAATCCTGTTCATGGAGACTGTAGTGAAGATTGTGGTAAATTTTTAATCTGTAGTTCTGTGTACCATCTATTAAAATTAATTTTAGCTTAAGTTCTGATTGCAGGTACTGGGAAAAGCTCAGAGGTCAAGCTGAAGAAACAAAATCAAATATTTTAAAGTGTTAGTAAAGATGGTGATTTTTGGATCTGGGTTTGACTGGGATCGATTTGAAATTGAATTTTGAGATGGTAGTGAACTGTTGACAAAGATTAAGGAAGAAATTAGAGATTTGGGAGGGGTTTTACTAATTTTAAGATCCAAAAATCAATTTAATTACAATCAGAACATGAATTATTACTGATTTCTAAGGATTCACATTTGGTTTTAGCTGCGCCACCTCTCCGCTATCCTCATGTTGAATGACTTCTGCTTTTAGTACACAGGCGCAGACACACCCACACCCACCAACACACAGTTACTGTACAATTATTCATTATTCATGAGTTTCTATTGCTTTTCTCAGTCTTGCTGCTATCCAAATGGCCTTTTTGGTAAAGTTTGTTTCATTTCCTTGAAATATTGGTTAAAATTGGCCTTTTTGTTAGAGCGTCCACAGCGGGAGACTAAAACTAAAATTTTGGTCGAGAAACCAAACGCAGTCGAGCGGAGTAAAGATCAAAAACCAGAGTAAAACCAAAAACCATAAACCAAACCATATTTGGTCTTTAGTTTGGTTTTAGTCGTGCGTAATTTAAAGTACGCCTGACATCGGGCGTAGGTATTATTTACGTTTGAGGTGGGGCGTAAGTATAAAGTGCGCCTGATGGTGGGGCGTACTTTTAAATTACGCCTAATGATGGGGCGTAATTCAAGGTTACGTTTGAATTTAAAAAAAAAAAAAATGGGGCGTAGTTTTAAAGTGAGCCTGATGGGGGGAACTTTAAAGTTGCGCCTGACCAAATTTTGCTCGCACCATAGCGTCGCAGCACGGAGTAAACTAAATTTTTTTAGTTTTTTTTGGTTTTTGCTCTTTGGTTTTACTCGCCCCACTGCAGTTGCTCTTAACAGACCAGTTAGGTTGTATATTGGCTTCAAATTAAGCAGGTTGTAAACTGGCTCAAAATTATTTCATACATGTATAACTAATTAAGTATAAGCACTAAAAGAGTCGTGAAGTAAAATTTGGTTGCGAAGAAAATTTTGATGCTAAAGTGGATAATTTTGGGTCAAAGTTGCACCAAATCAAAAATGCATTGTGACCATCAAATCAAAAACGCATCGAGACCACCAAATAAAAGAACCTAAGCATACAACCATACACCGTGACGGGGCGAGGCATAGCCAAGCCAAACCAAATAAAAAAAATGCCAAGTATGCATTGGGACGGGACGAGGCGTAGCCGAGCCACACAAAATAAAAAAGAAAGAGTACAATTCTAAAGAAAGAGTTACCCCAAATCAAAAAAAATTAAGCATCCATCGGGACGGGGCGAGGCGAAGCCGAGCCAAACATGCATTGGGAGGGGGCGAGGAGAAGCCGCATGACGGGCGAGGCGAAGCCACATCACACCAAACTAAAAAAATTATGATAGATGGTTTCCGGGTCCGCCCGGGCGTAGCACGGGCACAAAATCTAGTGGTATTTATAAACTTCGAGAAGAAAAATTCTACTGATGTTCGAGAAGAAAAAAGAGAAAAAAGAACGAAAGAAAAGATAACCTTCTGTCGAGAGCGAGACCCACAAAATTCGATTTCTCTTAGGTATGTCAGTGTGATTAAGAATCCTGCTAGTAATTTTTGGTAACGAATCCTCCAGGCTTAGGGTCCTTTATCTTTATTTTCCCTTAGTTTTGTTCAAATTTTGTTGTGATACCAACTCCATACGTTTCCATATTTAGGACTACTATAATTAGTTTGTTTATTTCCTTTGTTAGATAGGAGTTTAAGAGTTATTAGAACTCTTGTTCTTTACTTCTTGTGCACGGCTTTGAAGCTATAAATAGCCTGGCCAATTATTAGTTTCGGCAGCAATTAATAGAAGAACAGTTTATTTCAATCTTTCTCTCTTAATTCTTTAGCAGAGGTGGTTAATCTTCCAACACAAAGAGTTTAAATTCTGATTTCTTCTAGTTTTTGATCTGATATCATTGCGTTTGGTGTTGGGTCATAACACCTGGATCAGAGCAGGTTTGCTCAAACCCTAAATTTTACACAATTTTTTTTTACGATGACATACACAGAAGATTTGTCTCTCCTGCAACAAGGCATCACTGGAGTTACAACAAAACTTGAGGCTCTAGTCACCACCATTAACAACAATCATGTTCATGATGAAGAAGCTCGTGACCAAAAAAAATCTGAAGATAAGCAGCTGCGTGAAGATGATCGTGCTCTTAGGAAACTCGATTTATCTGAACATACCAAAGAGCTTTCTCAAACCCTTACCGCAGATTTGACGACCGCTCTAACAACATCTTTGACTACAGCGTTGGGAACCACCTTACGTGCAGTATTTAGAGAAGTTTATCCTCAACAGGGTCACCGTACTAACGGTGCTGCTCCTCCACCACCTCCACCTCCTCCTGGTGGTAATGAAAGTGCCGTTCGGGCTAGCTCAATTAATTTGAAGTTTCCAACTTTTGATGGTGACGATCCGGATGGTTGGATTTTTAGTGCAGATCAGTATTTTAACTTGCACGTTGTTGCCGACAATATGAAAATTGCCATTGCTTCTGCTCATCTTAAGGGAGATGCAAATGCTTGGTTTCGCTGGAAAAGAACAACAGTTATTTTAAATACTTGGCTGGAATTTTGTACTCTTGTGCGTGCTCGCTTTTCTCCTGCGAAATTTGTTGATGCTCGGTTGGCAGTTAGCACCATTAAACAAAGAGGTACGGTTCGAGAACACATACCTGAGTTTGAGCGATTATTAAATTTTGTCAATGATTTACCTGAAGATCATTTGATCAACTGTTTTATTCATTCACTTAAACCGGAAATTGGTTCTATGGTTAAACTACTTGAACCCACAACTTTAACTGCGGCCTTCACAAAGGCCATAAATCAAGAAGATGCATTATTAGCCGCCAATGTTACCCCAAAGCCTTATCGTCCTCGACAGCTACGGACTCCAACACCTGCTCACTGCTATTCGTGTGAGAAAACCAAATTTACCACCCGGAGCTAAGAGACTTACATGGGAAGAACAAAAAGAAAAACGAGAAAAAGGCGAGTGTTTCAATTGTGATAAATTGTTCACTCCTGGACATATGTGTTTGAGACCACGATTGCTACTTTTGGAAGGATCTCCAAATACAGATGATTATTTTGTTAAGCAGACTGATAATGGGTTCAAAGAACTAGCACCAGCGTTTGAGGAAACAGCACCAGAGTTTGAGGAAACACCGACACCAACAATTTCTCTTCATTCACTAATGGGTTCTCCTTCTCCCAGAACAATGCGCATCTCTGGTTTCACCAAAGGTCAAAAATTAACAGTCCTTCTTGATTCAGGTTCTACCCATAATTTCCTTCACCCTCGGATAGCTAAACAATGTGGTTACCCAATTATTTATGGAGATGCTTCCTTACGTGTGACAATTGGTGATGGTGGTCAGCTGAATACACAGGGTTTTTGCCCTAATATTCCACTTAAATTTCAGAACTATGAATTTACTTCTGATTTTTATCTTTTACCAATTAGTGGATGTGACGCTGTGCTAGGCATTCAATGGTTACGCACTTTGGGTGAAATTTCTTGGGATTTTACAGCTTTGACTATGCAGTTTAGCATTAATGGTTCTCACATTACTTTGGTTGGCAATGATTCTCCCACAGTAATGATGTTAGACGGTTCTTCGATGCAGCGTATATTGGATAGAGAGCATTATGGAATTTTGTTCCAATTAAGTACTTTCCAGGAAAATACTTATACACCTACTTTTGTTTTGGCACCTGAAATTCAGCAGCTCATATCTACTTATTTAGATATCTTTGAGACACCTATCTCACTGCCTCCTTCACGACAGCATGACCATCATATTCCCTTGCTACCAGATTCTTCGCCTGTCAATGTTCGTCCTTACCATTATCCATACTTTCAGAAGAACGAAATTGAGAAGATAATTTTAGAATTACAACAAGCAGGTCTTATTAGAGAGAGTTCAAGTCCTTTCTCTTCTCCAATCTTGATGGTTAGAAAGAAAGATGGCACTTGGCGTATGTGTGTGGATTATCGCGCACTAAATAAGATAACAATAAAGGATCGTTTTCCCATTCCTATGGTCGACGAACTCTTGGATGAACTACATGGTGCTTGTGTATTTACAAAGTTGGATTTACGTTCGGGTTATTATCAAATCAGATTGTTTGGCCCTGATATTCACAAGACTGCTTTTCGTACACACGATGGACATTATGAGTTTCTCGTCATGCCATTTGGTCTTTCAAATGCGCCAGCCACTTTCCAAAGCTTGATGAACAACATTTTCAAGCCTTATTTACGAAAGTTTGTGCTTGTGTTTTTCGATGATATTTTAATCTTTAGCAAGAGTATTTCTGAGCATGTTGAACATCTGAAAGCTGTTTTTGAGATTTTACGTTCTCATAAGTTATTTGTGAAGGAAACAAAGTGTACTTTTGCTCAACCTTCTGTGGGGTATTTAGGCCACGTTATTTCATCTGAAGGTGTCTCAGTGGAAGATGATAAGATCAAGAGTATTCTTTCTTGGCCTATTCCTAGCACAATTAAAGAACTTCGTGCATTTTTGGGTCTCGCTGGGTATTATCGCAAGTTTGTCAAAAACTTTGGCGTCATTAGTCATCCCTTAACTCAACTATTGAAGAAAGATGCATTTTTTTGGACTAATGCTGCTACTTCGTCATTCAAAAACCTGCAACATGCTCTCACTACTACTCCGGTATTGGTCTTGCCAGATTTCAACAAAGAATTTTATTTAGAGTGTGATGCTTCTGGTGGGGGTTTAGGCGCTGTGTTAATGCAATCTCAGAGACCTATTGCTTATTACAGCAAGCCATTATCTGGTAAGAACTTGAATCTTTCAATCTATGATAAAGAGATGCTGGCAATTGTGTCTGCTGTTCAAAAGTGGCGACCGTATTTAATGGGTAGACACTTCAAGATATACACAGATCATAGGAGCTTGAAATATTTTTTGGATCAAAAACTATCATCCATGGAACAACAAAAATGGCTTTCAAAGTTACTGGGATATGACTATCAAATTATTTTTCGCAAAGGCAAAGAAAATGTTGCCGCCGATGCTCTGTCACGTCTGTCAGGTCCTCAACTAAACTTGCTATCTACACCTATTTTTTCTGGTGTGCACTATATTGTTGCTAAATGTCATCAAGATGACGAGTATGCATCACTTATTGCTGAATTGGGTGTTAAGCCTGATTTTAAACGTCATTATACTTACATCGATGGCATATTAAGATATAAACAACGCATTGTGGTTGTTTCTTCTTCTTCATGGTGTTCAAAACTACTTGCGGAGTTTCATGCAACTCCATTGGGGGGTCATTCAGGTTATCTAAGAACTCTCAAGAGACTTCAACAAAAATTTTATTGGAAGGGTATGAAACATTCTCTTAAAGAATTCATTGATCAGTGTGACATCTGCCAACGTATCAAGTCTGAATCAGTGTCTCCTCCTGGGTTATTAAATCCTTTACCAATACCTGCTGATGTTTGGCTCGATATTTCAATGGATTTCATTGATGGATTTCCTCTATCTGCAAGAAAAAGTTCAATTTTGGTTGTGGTTGATCGTCTCTCCAAGTATGCTCATTTTATTGCTCTCTCTCATCCTTATTCTGCTAGCACGGTTGCTGAAGTATTTATACGAGAAATAGTGCGTCTTCATGGAATGCCAAGGAGTATTGTCAGTGATCGAGATGCGATATTTATGAGTAACTTTTGGACAGCTTATTTCACCTTACAAGGTACTCAATTATGTCACAGTTCAGCTTATCACCCACAATCAGAAGGTCAAACTGAAGTTACTAATCGAACTTTAGAATGTTACTTACGCTGTTTTACTGGTATGAAACCTAAAGATTGGTTTAAGTGGATGCCATGGGCTGAATGGTGGTATAATACGAGCTTTCATACTGCTATTCAAATGACTCCTTATGAAGCTTTGTACAGCCGCTCTCCACCAACAATTTTATCATATTTACCTGGTTCAACACCAGTACATGATGTTGATCTAAATCTTCAAGCTCGAGATCATACTCTTAAACTTTTAAAATCACACTTGCTGGAGGCACAAACTCGGATGAAAAAATATGCTGATTCTCATCGTACGGAGAGGTCTTTTGAGATAAACGATTTGGTTTATTTGCGACTGCAACCATACCGGCAAACTACTGTGGCAAGCACATCTTTTTCGAAGCTTTCTCCTCGATTCTATGGTCCTTTTCGAATTCTGAGACAATTGGAAGTGTGGCTTATAAGTTAGAGTTGCTCGCAACAAGTCGCATTCATCCTGTATTCCACGTTTCTCAATTAAAAAAACGATTAGGAATGAATGCTAATGTGGTTGCTGTGTTACCAGATATCATTGACTATGACAAATGGGAGCCATCTGCAATTCTACAGCGTAGAATGTACAAGAAAGGTAGTACTGCTGGTACACAATGGTTAGTACATTGGAAAAATCATCCTGAAGATGAAGCCACTTGGGAGGATGCTGACGAGATTATTGCACGCTTTCCAGCTTTCAAGACTTGAGGTCAAGTCTGTTTTCTAGGGGCGTAGGATGTTGTGATACCAACTCCATACGTTTCCATATTTAGGACTACTATAATTAGTTTGTTTATTTCCTTTGTTAGATAGGAGTTTAAGAGTTATTAGAACTCTTGTTCTTTACTTCTTGTGCACGGCTTTGAAGCTATAAATAGCCTGGCCAATTATTAGTTTCGGCAGCAATTAATAGAAGAACAGTTTATTTCAATCTTTCTCTCTTAATTCTTTAGCAGAGGTGGTTAATCTTCCAACACAAAGAGTTTAAATCCTGATTTCTTCTAGTTTTTGATCTGATATCATTGCGTTTGGTGTTGGGTCATAACAAATTTCTGCATCGTGTGATTCGTGTTTATATATGCTTTTATTGCTCGATTTCCAGCTCATAATTTGTATACATGCATGATCCAGTACTGACTGATGTCGATCTCTTCTGAATTCCCCCCCTTTGATTTATTTTCCCTAAAAAAAATTGAAGCATTTTTCCCTAATTTTTGTTTTGTTATTATATATGTACCCTGTTTCCAGCTCATAATTTTAGTTTCTATACATGCATGATCCAGTACCAATCTTCTGAATACACCCCCTTTGAATTGTGATTTGTTTACGCTAATATCTTTTTTCTTCCTCTAGGATTGTTCAATAATAATCCAGAGTCATTTTTTCTTCCATCTTTGTGCCTATTACACAATAATATATATATTATTGGTTCATCTGCTAAAAAAAAATTATCCAGTAATAATTCATCCCTTTGGGTTGTAATTTATGTATGTTTTTGGCTCAATTTCACTTCCCTTCTCCCTGCAATAGAGCCAATAGAAAAGTAAATAACTTATCTCGATCCGTTATTATATGAGTAGCTTTTAGCTTTTGTTGTTAGGATCCATACTGGTTGCTGTACCATTTAACTTTATGATTGCTATAGTCCAAGTTCAATGAAAGCATTGTTCTACAACTGATCATTTTAGTTACAATCTTTGATCTAATCCTGATATGTTGTGTATGTTCATCTATCTAGGAAAGATGCTTAACTCTAGCATACTTCGCTATGAAGTATATAATATGTATATTTTGTGATTTCTTGGCAATCAGACATGATGTCCCTGTCTCCAACTCTCATCATTTATCTTAAAAGTGGCATAGTTTCTCCGCCATGTAGTGGTGTGTGTTAGTCATTTGGGGGATTTTGATTATAGAATCAACTTCTTGTCCTCTTACGAATACTATATATCATACTCTGAGTTATAAAAGGCGGCGCCTTGGCGCGACTAGGCAAAGCCTATTTTTACCGATTTTTTGAATTAGGCGTTTTTCCGCCTAGGCTTCGATTTTTACCGATTTTTTAATAAATTGGTTTTGGTCTGGCGCGTCTTTTAGCCCACTAATTTTTTTTACCCAAGTTAACCCTAGGGTTTCCTCATCTTATCTTTCCTGGTCCTTCTCTTTCTCCAATTTCAGCGGCAAGTCTTCTTCTCCCCTTCTTCTTTATGTTCTTCTTCTTCTTCATCTCAGTTCTTCATCTCTTCTTTAGAGTTTTTCAAAAAATGGCTACTACCAACACAAGAGAAGACGCTGCTGATGTTAAATTAGATGGAAAAACTGTTGGTGATGCTCAAGAGACAGTGGACTATGGCAATGAACGAGAAGAAGATATCAAATCTGATAGGACTGTTTAAGTTTCAGTTTTTAATTCGTAACTTAGGACTGCTTTGTTGTTGTGTTGGGTTGTTGTTTTAGGTATTTAGAAACTTAAGAGCAGTGAGTAACAAATCAGATCATACTGTAGATACCCATATTCTTGCATTCAAGTGCATGTATAATATTATGAAGATGTGATGTTTTTTGGGAAGTCCTTTATTAATTTTTGAAAGTTACCGCAGTTTTTGTACCAAGGTATAAACTTTTCTGCACTTTCATTTCTGTTTCAGACGCAGATTTTGCTGCATCTCTTTACAATGGAAGTATGTGAATCCTCGGAGCAAATTAGATATTTTGTTTACCCCTCAAGTGTAGTCTCTCCCGTGCTTGAGAAATTTTCTGGGATGAATGATTTGGAGGAGGAGGAGGAGGCGCGTATGATGAATCAGGCAAGACTTGCTTACTGGTTAAGGAGAGCAACTGCCAGGAGATGTGAGGGTCAGTATAATATAACAGATAATCCTGATGGAGAGTTTAGGATAGGAGGTGTATCGTTTAGGATAGGAGGTGTACCCAGAGGCATGATACAAGATTGCATTCCCGATAAGCTGCAGATGCATGATAAGCGCTGGGTTGTGACGTTAACTGACGTCACAATCCTTCCCAGGGTAGGGGAAACAGGTCTTGGTACCCTTGAGGCCCATCTAAACGGGTTCAGATACTCTACCTGCTGTGGTCGTCATGTGGATTTCATGCACTCAAATGTAGGAGATTATTTCTTTCGACTTGGGCACGGGGGTACGCCACTCTTGCAATTCCACTTGAAGCACCCCATCAGGGTGGAGAATGAAGTGACAGAGGATGTCCAATTCCGTTTGTTCCAAACCCCTCTTGAAGAAGTGAGATTTGGGAAGGATTCAGGTAACGTGAGGAAAGCCAGGGATAGCTGCCGTGATGAAGAATTAAAAAACTTTATGCACTAAGTTCAAGTAACTCAGTTCACTTGCGGAAGTACACTACCTTTTGAACATGTAGAATTTCAGGCGCTAGAAGAGTTTAAATTTAATGCGGATTTTCCCAAGGGGGGTGGATCAGCCATCTTTGCCCTGACAAATTCTGCCCTAGTTGTGCTTGAAGAAACACCTTTCTACTTTCAAAAAAACGAAGAAACACCTTTCTTTGTGGTCCCGCTACATGACCTCGAGATTGTTAATCTGGCGATGCGCCATAGTACTGAAAAAATTGATATGACAGTCGTATTTGAAGGCTACAACCGTGGTGTGCTTGAAATCTGCTCAATTCCCTTGAAATTTCTCACTGGTATAAAACATCGTCTGAACTTAGCAGGCGTGAAGTACTATGTTAATAGTGAAAGCCGAAACTGGAGTAAGTTTGTGAGAGAGATCACAGAGGACCAGGAGAAGTTCAAAGCTAGCGGTGGATGGGATTCCTTGGAGGATGATCGTACTCGGGCCTACTATCCGCTTGCAGAATCATATCCAGAAATACCAACAGTTTGTGAACTGTGGTGAAGAAAAGGAAGAAAGTAAAGCAGGGAGTTGAGAACTACAAGATTATTATCCTAGCATTTTTAGGGGCGACCCCAAACGAATTAGGGGCGACACAAAAGGACAAAATATGTCATAATCGGAAGGTTAATTCATAATCGGAAGGTTAATCTATAATCCCGTTTTTTTAATGGCCAAACTACCTTTTACTATCGGTAGATAACTATACAATCGGTAGTTAATCAACAATCGGGAGTCAATTTAGTTTATATAGCTTCCGAATATAAAGTATTCCCAAAATAAAATCCTCTATCTTTTGAATTTTGATTATCCTATAATCGGTAGTAAATAAAGTTATCTTGACTTCCGATTAAAGTAGACCTTTGGCAAATATCCTACCATAATCGGTAGTCAAGATAGTTCATATAACTACCGAATATAGAGTAGCCCCAAAATGAGATTTTGCAAAAATCCTCTTTTTTTTAATTTTGGTTGAGCCTATAATCGGTAAGAAAGGAAGAGTTATCATGACTTCCGATTATACAGTGGCTCTCTTTGCAAATATCCTACCATAATCGGTAGTCAAGATAGTTCATATAACTACCGAATATAGAGTAGCCCCAAAATGAGATTTTGCAAAAATCCTCTTTTTTTTTTTTAATTTTGGTTGATCCTATAATCGGTAGTAAATGAAGTTATCCTGACTTTCGATTATCCTGGCTCTCTTTGCAAATATCCTACCATAATCGGTAGTCAAGATAGTTCATATAACTACCGAATATAGAGTAGCCCCAAAATGAGATTTTGCAAAAAATCATCTTTTTCTGAATTTTGGTTGATCCTATAATCGGTAGTAAATGAAGTTATCCTGACTTCCGATTATCCTGGCTCTCTTTGCAAATATCCTACCATAATCGGTAGTCAAGATAGTTCATATAACTACCGAATATAGAGTAGCCCCAAAATGAGATTTTGCAAAAATCCTCTTTTTTTTGAATTTTGGTTGAGCATATAATCGGTAAGAAAGGAAGAGTTATCATGACTTCCGATTATACATTAGGTCTTTTTGCTGAATTCCTATCATAATCGGTAGTCAAAATAGTTCATATGACTACCGAATGTAGAGTAGCCCTAAAATGAGATTTTGCCAAAATCCTATAATCGGTAGTAAATAAAGTTATCTTGACTCCCGATTCAATTATTCTCGAGAATTAAATGACTGTGCCGGCAGTGGACTGAAAACTAGGTCGAACACAGCCGGGAGGGGCTATGCCCCCCCGGACCCCCCAGACCACCTGTATAGCGTACCGACATTGTATTCATACCACGCCCATGCCCGCACCGAGCTTTTTCAACTGCATTGGTTGAGCCTATAATCAGTAGCAAATGAAGGTATCCTGACTTCCGATTATACAGTGGGCCTCTTTACCGAAATCCTAGCATAATCGGTAGTCAAAGATAGTTCATATAACTATCGAATATAGAGTTGCCCCAAAATGAGATTTTGCGAAAATCCTCTATTTTTCTAATTTGGTTGAGCCTATAATCGGTAGTCAAAATAGTTCATATAACTACCGAATATAAAGTTGTCCCAAAAATGAGATTTTGCAATCGGTAGATAACTAAACTACCGATTATGAAGGGGCATACAAGTATTTTCATCCTATTTTGTCTTTTGTGTCGCCCCTAATTCGTTTTTGGTCGCCCCTAAAAATGCTAGGATTATTATATATGATGCCCTAGTCTCTTTAGTTTTAAATCTTTTTGCTATTGGTGATGATAGATTTGCATAGTGGAGTGTCCTTCCTGATTGTGTATTGATCAGAATGTTATGTTAAATATTTATTAGAAGTTGGTTTGGTCTTAAATATTTTTTACAATCTGTCATTCTGTGCAATCATGCGTTCACATTCGTTAATTATTATCTCTATGGATCTGGTAGCATTTTTCTGTATGGACGGCTCTGGCAACAAACTACTAGCATTTGTCATTTTTCCACGTGGGGACTCCTTTATATACCCCTACAAACACTAAAAATACCCCTAATGAGTGAAGTTGGGTGTTGTCCAGTTGGATAATTTTGTTATACTCATGACCAGGTATCACCCGACCTTACGGCTACGCTTAACCTCTCTTTATAATTTTAAGTCTACATATTTTATTTCTTTATAATTATAACGATACATCATTACAACTTAGTTAATGTACCCAGATACTTTGAAAAGACTACATCCCAGTCAAGTATAAATAACTGATATCATAGTAGTAGGGTTTAATTAATATTAGAGGCGAATTTATAATAGGGTTACTGAAGTTACCGCTTAGCATTTACGACAACTACTTGCCTAGTATGTATAGCATGTTTCCTAAATCCACTTCCACAACTAACACTACCCCAAAATTCACTATTACACGTAGAGATAATATAATTCTTGTAAAAGAGGGGACAAAACATAAAAGAGAAGAAGGATAATTGTAGACTAAATGCAAGGGAATCAGTGCATCTCTTTCATTTTCTTTAGTTCCTTTAAATACAAAAGAAGAAGTGATTGTGTTAATACACTTGTTGGGATGGAAAAGAGAAGGAGTTACATGTGTCTAGTAATTGAGAGTAGGAGCACATGCATCTTGACATGTGTGGAGTGTGGTCAGCCACTTCTTACAAATGTTACTACAATACTCCCCCTTGGATGACCACCATTATATACTCATTGTGTTTGTCAGAACCTTTCCAGAAAACTTCGTCGAGATAAAAACTGGCCGAAGGAGAAAGACGATATTTGAGCTTCTAAAATGGTGTCGTTTGTCAAGATTTTTCTCCTTTGTAGAAATGTGTCAGGAAAAATACTTAACACAAAAACCTGAACACTTGGAAGGAGAAGAATAACCTCAACCGAGAAGTTATATTTCTGGTGCTACTGTTGTCTCATTAAAAACCTTGCCAAGTAATAAAACCCTGTGTGAAAAAGTAACCTCGGTGAAGGAAAAGAGTGCAACACACCTTTATGTCAACATCACATCGTTAGATGCTCCCCCTGATATCGACATCTCCTCATGATTTGTATTATGGTATTATTGTTGTCTCATTAAAAACCTTTCCGAGTAACAAAACCCAGTGGGAAAAAGTAACCTCGGTGAAGGAAAAGAGCTCAACATACCATCAGGTGCTCCCACTGATGCATGACAATTTTTTTAGTCTAATACAGTCATGGGAGTGGGAAATTCCTTTAGTCCAATGGAGCCATGGAAGTTCGGACAATCTCTTTAGTCCTATACTTCTCACATGTTTTTCAAATGTGGACTTAGGTAATGACTTAGTAAATAGGTCTGCCATATTTTCGTCAGATTTTACTTTACTGACTTGAATGTTTAGAAGACATTGTTGTTGCTGATTCTAAAAGAACTTCGGTGATATATGTTTTGTATTATCACCCTTGATATACCCTTGCTTCATCTGTTCGATGCAAGCTGCATTATCTTCGTAAATGCAAGTTGGCTCTTCAGTGGTAGAACTCAAACCACATGTCCCTCGAATATGTGTCATGATAGACCTTAACCATATACACTCACGAACCACCGCATGTAGAGCAATGATCTCAGAGTGGTTCGTGGAGGTAGCCACAAGGGTTTGCTTGGTCGATCTCCAGGATATCGCTGTATTCCCGATAGTGAACACATATCCAGTTTGTGATCGACCCTTGTGTGGGTCTGAAAGGTACCCAACATCAGCAAAACCAACCAAAACATTATTTGGGGTCTTGGTGTAAGGAGTCGTAATTACATTAGCATCTCTCATTTCGTCTTCATAGGTATAAAACAAACCCAAGTCAATGGTTCCTTTTAGGTATCTAAAGATATTCTTTACACCATTTCAATGACGCTGCGTTGGCGCTGAGCTATATCTAGCTAACAAATTCACTGAGAACGAGATATCTGGTCGAGTACATTGTGCTAAGTACAATAACGCGCCTATTGCACTTAGATAGGGATATTCATCTCCCAATACATATTCGCCATCTTCCTTTGGACGAAATGGATCTTTGTGTACATCTAAAGTTCGACCAACCATGGGAGTGCTAGCAGGGTGCACTTTGTCCATATTAAATTGCCTGAGTAACTTTTGGACATATGCAGACTGGTGGATTAATATTCCACAAGCTCGATGTTCTAGTTCAAGTCCTAGACACATCCGAGTTTTCCCAAGATCTTTCATCTCAAATTCGGATTTCAAATAGCTTGCGGTTTCTCTTAGTTCATCAAGAGTACCTACTATGTTCATATCGTCGACATAAACGGCTATAATTGCAAATCCGAAACTTGTTTTCTTTATAAACACGCAGGGGCACAATTCATTATTTGTATATCCCTTCCTAATCAAATAATCACTAAGACGGGTATACCACATCCGCACAGATTGCTTTAATCCGTAAAGTGAGCGTTTCAATCAGTATCGCAAACGCACTCAGTGGTTTAGAGTTACTTGATTTGGGCAATGGAAGTCCATCTGGAACTTTCATGAATATCTCTCGTATCAAGATCCCCATAGAGATATGCGGTAACCACATCCATAAGTTGCATTTCAAGTCCTTCTGAAACTACTAAGATGACTAAGTAACGGAACGTTATGACGTCCATTACAGGAGAGTACGTTTCTTCGTAATCAATCCCAGGGCGTTGTGAGAAACCTTGCGCCACAAGGCGAGCCTTATATCTCAAGACTTCATTTTTCTCATTACGCTTTCTGACAAATACCCATTTATGTCCTACAGGCTTTACACCTAATGGGGTTAGCACTACCACACCAAATACCTATCTTTTTGCCAGTGAATTTAATTCAACACGGATTGCATCTCTCCATTGAGGCCAATCTGCTCTCTTTTGGCATTCTGCAATAGAGCGTGGTTCGATATCATCGTGCTCTATAATCTCTCGAGCAACAGTATATGCGAATATATCATCAATATGTGTGGAGGATCTTTCCATCAACACGTATGAACTTTCACAATCCATAGAGATTTCTTTGTTCTCTGGAATCAATTCAAACTTCGGGGCGTCCCCCAGTAATGATTCATGGATATAACTGTAATCAGAGACAATCTCATGAGATGGATTATCTGTATTGATGATATATGGATCGGTTTGTGCCTTACTCGCCCTTTTATTCCTTGGCTGAGTATCGATCGAACCAAGTGGTCTCCCCCTCTTCCTTTTGGGGGCCACGGCCTCAGCTGCACTTCCACTAACTGCAGCCTTGGTACCTATATTTATGGTACCTTTTCCCTTGTCGGGAATTTCCAACCTTGTAGGCACGTTTGCAGCTGGTATATGTGATCTCGTCACTTTAGCGATTTCAGTAAATGCATCGGGCATTGAATCTGCCACATTCTGAAGATCGATAATTATTTTCACTTCACTTTCACATTGTGGAGTGCGGGGATCAAGATGAGACAACGTGGGAACACACCACGACAATTCCTGTCGTTCCCTTTGGAAGTCCTTTTCCATACCTCCCCCTAACGACGGGAAGGTTGACTCATCAAAGTGACAATCCGCAAATCTAGCGGTAAAGAGATCGCCTGTCAAAGGTTCTAAGTAGCGGATAATTTTTGGGGATTCATATCCAACATAAATACTTACTCGTCTTTGTGGACCCATCTTAGTACGCGGGGGCGTAATAGGCACGTATACGGCACAACCAAATATGCGTAAATGTGAAATATCAGGCTCATATCCAGTTACCAACTGGTACGCAGAAAATGGTTGGCTAGCAGTGGGTCTAAAGCGAATAAGTGATGCTGCATGCAATATAGCGTACCCCGTGCAATAATAGGCGGGTTGGAACGCATAACCAATGCCCTAGCTATCATCTCGTAACCTTTTGATGGTAGCTTCATGAGACCATTTTGAGTGTGTACATGGGGTACTTTGGATGCTCTACGTCAATTCCATTAGACATACGAAATCATCAAATCCTTTAGATGTAAATTCTCCGAAGATTATCAAGTCCGATAGACTTGATTGGATGATCGTGGGTGGTGAGCCCTTAGTCGTATAATTTGTGATAGGAGCTTTGCAAATGCGGCATTTCTTGTGGACAACAATGCAACGTGTGACCAACGGGTCGAAGCATCAACCAGAACTATAAAATACCTGAATGGTCCGCATTCTGGATGTATAGGTCCACAAATATCACCTTGTATTCTTTGTAAAAATGGAATATTTTGTTTGGTATCTTTAGCATAGGATGGTCTCGATCCTGTCTTTGCCAAAGAACAAGCTTTGCAGAATGAGCGATGTGCCTTCGATAAGGACATCGAAGAAGAATGAGACACGGGGTGCGCTTCAATTACTTTGGAAGACGAAGGTTGCGCTTCTCTTGCTTTAGAAGGCATAAATTGTGCATCATTTATTTTAGAAAGCACATTGTTACTATGCATTGTAACAATCTGTTTACCCATTTTCTTTTTCATTCGAAAGAAGGGATCTCCGTGTGAGTTCTTCAAAACACGGATCACCATATCACGACCTGGGTGCCCTAGTCGATCGTGCCAAAGCTTATATAAGTCACTGGCCAACAGTTCATCGTTGGTAACAACATGGGATTCAATAATCCTAATAGTAGTGATAGACGCATTTATGTGTCTAATTTGTCCTCAATGTTTCGTATTGTTAGTACTCATTTTTGTCCTTATTATGGTGTTTTGTGTGTATGTAGGTATTTTTTGGAAATAAATATTGTTGGAAAATTCGGCTCAAAAAGTTGCTCGGAAGACCCCCGGAGGACAACTACTAAACGGACCCCTACTTTGGATAAGGGGCACCCAATTACTAAGGGGCACGCTAGCTGCTATTTACACCCCATACGGCAAGTGCTAAAGGGACGCCCGTACAAGATTAGGGGAGGTCATCTTCTCCATTTGAATCTGGATTTTGGCGGGAAAAGAAGTTTTTCAGAAAACAGAATTAGGGTTCGAATGTTGATCATGTTCTAGGGAGATTCAAGTGTCGAAACTCATTGGGGTTGTTTGTTTTGGCTCAACATGGATGGTAATCGTCATCGTTTGTACCAGAACTGGCTAGAATGGTGGATTTAATGATTGAACAATTCTCGGGTTTATCTTCCTGCGGAAACCCTGTTAGGAATTTGGACAAGTTTGAGTGAGACTCGAGCGTTGTATTTAGTTGATTTGGGCCTGGTTGGACCAAATAGGGATGGTAATGATCCTGGAATCGAGAGAATTGGGCTGCAACGCGGGTTTTGGAAGTAAAACAGAGTATGAGATATACACGGGTTTCTGTTGGGCTTGTTTTGGAAAGTTTGACCGTGTTTACAACGTGTTGGATCACTCTTGAGCGTGTACCAGAGTATATTGGAATGTGTATGCAACAATTGAACGCATGAAAAGGCAAGAAAGGAAAGAAAATTTCCCGAGATAATTTTATTTATTGCCCAGCTATGGAAGATATTTTCTGGAGTAATGAGGAGTATTCTTGGTGTTGTGAAGTATAAAAAGTCTTTACTAGAGTCATAGAGGGGGGGGGGGGAGAGTTTGGGAGCATTACAGAGCTTAGAAAGTCGAGTTGCAGAATCACCATTTCTGCTGCTGCCAAAGAACACGAAGAACATAAGACGCACGAAGGACCGTCGTTTTCTTTACAGTGACAACGACACATCTGAGGGTCGTAGTTCAGAAGACAGTCTTAAAACTACAGCAACAAGAACACTTTACATTTATCGTTCTCTGTAATAGTGTTTGCAACCACTATAAACGTTGCAAACACCCGATTTTCATTATTTTCTCCTTTTCATCATTTGTAAACACCTTTTTGAGCAATGAAAAAAATACTTTGAGAGTGTTTTCACCATGCGGAGCTAGAAACCATCACTGAGACGACGGAGGAAGTTGTTTTGCACCCATGTGGTAATTCTATTTAATTCCTTTATGACTAATTGCACTATTATAATTGATTTATGATTTTTCTTGATTATTTGTGAATTCGTTAGATGTCGCATGCTTAGTCTTAGGTACTTTAGATGCGTCATGCTTGTGAATTACATATAATTCTTTATAAAATCTACCTTGGCAAAGAATTAGAGTCGATGTTTGTTATTTTATGAGCTTTAATTGTCCTAATTAATAGATGAACCGCATGAATGTGAGAATTGGTGGAATCCAGAGTCCCAAAGAACTCTCTTCATCTTGTGACATAAATTGTATATTTTCTCTATTTTTATTATTTTTCTTTATTAAATCCTAGAATCGATTTCAACAAGTCCGAGTGAACGACAACTCTTCTTACCACTATTCAATATTCGATCAATTTTTGGCGCCGCCGACGCGGACTTGTGTATAGATTTGTTTTTAGGCTTTATTTATTTTTATTATTTTTATTCTTTTTTACGCGTTTTGGTATTTCTGTTTGCTTTCAGATTTGGAGTGGAGCGATAGAAAAAGAGAAAGTGCTTAAAAGAAAAGCAAAGCCAAAATAGGAAAGAAAAGAGAGATCCGAACAGAGTGAAGAAGAAAATTTTGTATATAGTGTTTTTATTTTTTTTCGAAACTGTAATTAGGTAATTATTTTTGTAATTTTTATTTTTTTGGACTTTTTAATTTTTGGACTTTTGGACATTATTTTTTTAAAAACCCTAAGGAAGGGTTAGTTTAAATATCAATTGCACAGGGAAGGACGACAGTTACGATACTGTCTCGGCCCCTCGGGTTCGTACACTGACATAGGAGTCAGTGGCCCGAGTCGACTTCAACGGTTCATCCCCTGGTCTGGAACGGAGGTAAGAATTCTAAACACCCGCGAATCCCACGCCGGTTTCTTTGGATGATTTTGTATGCATATATGTTGAGGTCTTGAATACGGCTGTTTTAATTTCCTAGTAAAGGGCAAGGACTGGCCATACAAGATAAGGGTTCGGATTTCATCACCGTTCTCTTCTTGCCCGCCTTAGGAAAACGAAACCAAACGCGAACCTAAGCCTAAAATTTTGAATAGAACGAGACCGATAGGGTAACGAGCTTAATAGGAAAGTCGTTCGAAAAATATTGGTTACTCTTTTAAGCATATACTTCGAAGTTCATGATGGTTTCCGTGAGTTGAATGCGTGACTGCGCCGCCTTGTAATGCGGTGAGGCCTTCGGTATCAAAGCTCCCCGCAGCTTCCCTCGCCTCTATTCAACTTACTTAAACTCGGATTGATTCCAGAGGGGGTTTGCTCAGTTGTAACGAATTCCCTTTCGAAGGATTAGAAGCTGGTCTAGAAAACAATCTAAGTGGAGCCATCATGCTTTTTGTTTGATAGAAATCGGAGGTTTTTGTGGTCGAGTCAGCCTTGTTTGTGCTTGTGTAGAATTCCCTTGCGGTTAGGATGTCAAACTGGTATTACAATAGCCATCACAATGAATATGAATATCCGACTGAACAATATGGACATCACTCTTTTTATGACCATAGTGTGAATAGTGGTTGGGAACGCCAAACTTTTGAAGGTTATGGGTCATACCATGGTGAGCCCAATTACTATCCACACACCAACCGGTAGTACGAGCAAAATTTCTCTCTACTAGAGTCAACACGTAAGTTAGCTGAGTCGACACGTAAGTTCGCAGAAATGAATAACTTAGTTATGGACGAAAGCAATGCAACGAGTGAAATCTCTTTCCTAGATTCAATAAGGAAGTCATATGAGTCGAGTCACGATACAATAAGGAAGTCATGTGAGTCGAGTCACGATACCATAATGAAGTCATATGAGTCGATTCGAAAGCTTTTGTTAGAGGACCAGAACGGAACTGCTCGAGATAATCTTAGTGTTTCCAATAGCACCCCTGAAAATGAGGATAGCTATTTACATAATCAAGATGACTAGGATAAAATTGGTAACACTACTTGTCTAGATGAGGTTCAACCATTTTCATATTATGATTATGATGAGGATAGTGTTGATGAAGAATTTGAAATAAGTAGGCATAGTGATCAGGAATTTGTTACTCCAATTGAGCTTAATAATGATAATATTTCTAGTTCAAATCCAAATAATTTTAATAATTATTCACTTATTCAAAAAGATGAGGATTTGACTAGAGATACCCCCGTTTTAGACGATGTAGTATTTCCTTTTGATTACGAAGCCAATGATGGTTTAGAGGAACGAGTATATTTTGAGTCTAGCGATTTAGAAACAATAGACTTAGAAAAAGAAAATGAACTCGTAGAGATGAGTGAGGATGTACTGACTTAGAAGAATCAATTGACCATTTTCGGGAATCGGATGACCTTGAAATTAGGGAAGTTGTGACTAGTCTTTTTAGAGACACTGAAAACTCTAAGTTTGGGGGTGATTATCATTCTCCATGTGCCTTAACTCTTAGAAAGGTCCCTAACTTGGGACTTGACATATGTGCCTCAACCATTTTAAAAGATTATCTTCATACACTTTTTCCAGAACCTAGTTGTGTCCATAAAGAAGTTCAGTTATTAGAAACCCATCCTCTGGTTGATGTGGTTAACCCAGGCTATGATACCACGATTGACTTTGTTTTCCCACCAAAAACCTTCCTTCCAATTGTGGGAATGTATAAGTTTCAGATGTGTCAAATATTAAGTTTTAAGACTAAACCTAATTACTTTAGGAGATTAGGGTTGACATATTTGATTAAGAATGACCACCACTGTGGTGAACTGTGTGAGTCAAGTCTGATTGACTTAGAGGATCCCAAGTTATTCAGGTTATTGTTATGTGCTTCTAAGTTCTTAATTGAGTATTTCCAGAATCTACAACCTGATCTTAAGAATCCTTCTTTTGAGGAAGTCCAACCCATGAAAATATTTTATTTAGACCCTTTTATAGAGCCTGAACCCGAACCACAACTAGATGTAGTTGTCTTAAAAAAAACAATATATAAGGGTGTGTTGGCTATCTTCCTGGTCTGTGGCAGTTTCCTCTTCTTGTGGTTAGCACTTTTTGATCCAGATGACCCGCAGTTATTCCGGCTGCTGCTATATGATTCTTCGAGGTGACTAATCTCTTCCATTGTCTGGCTGAAGACTTTAAACTTAGCACTTCTTGGGAGGTAACCCAATATTCTTGCGACACGCTAATATCTTTCCTTATGTCTTTTGCTTCAAATGGTAACAGTTTCTCCTTATTCATGTTTTTAATTTCATCTTTAGAACATTGAGGACAATGTTAGATTTAAGTTTGGGGGTATGGGAGAAACTTTTTAGTTGCAATAAATAAACTCCAGAGACTAGAAATTTATGCTTATTAAGGTTGGCACTAACTAATCTAAGTGGATGGGAACATCTTGGTTGTAGGAGTTGAGGAACCAATCTGATTAGATGGAAACATCTAGAAGAGTCTATTCATAAAAGCACAGAGCTCAGGTGTTAGAAAAGAAAACATGGTAGTTTCGCCATATCCTCGTGATGGAAACATCGAAAGAATCCTGATCACTTTTTTTTTTTTGCTTTTTACCATTACTAGGGTGAAATAGAGTGACTGAGTTACCAAAAAAAAAAAAAAAAAAAAAAAAATTGAGACCAGACCATCAGACCAACCGGAATAAATTCAATAAAGTCGACCACTGGTGCCCTTGTATATGCCAGTTGTGTTGGTCTAGAGTTAGGATTATCACCCGCTGGTTCCCTTGTATATGCCAGTTGTGTTGATATTAGTCAGACCGGTATCTCAGTCCATTAAGATAGGTTCACCTTAGTCAACATCATCTACGTTTTTCTCTACATCCATCTTCTTAATATATCCATGTGATTGGTTGACTCCGGTTTATGATGTCCAGAACTATCCGAGTAGAGCTCACACTTTATATGAATTTTAGTATGCTTGAGTGCAAACTCGTGTACAACAATTGAAATTTCGCATCAGGGTACTTCCTCCTATAGTCAATAAGTATGCCAACCAAGGAGATTCTTTAGTACCTTCCAAGGTTCTGCGTAGATAGCTAGGGTCTGGAGTAATGGTTTTGTGGGTACACCTCTGGTAAACCCTCCAGAGATTAACTCGGTCACTGGGGCCACCTAGTGAGTTAGAATTTTATTTTTTATTAGTTTTGCTCGAGGACTAGCAAATAATAAGTTTGGGGGTATTTGATAGACGCATTTATGTGTCTAATTTGTCCTCAATGTTTCGTATTGTTAGTACTCATTTTTGTCCTTATTATGGTGTTTTGTGTGTATGTAGGTATTTTTTGGAAATAAAGATTGTTGGAAAATTCGGCTCGAAAAGTTGCTCGGAAGACCCCCGGAGGACAACTACTAAACGGACCCCTACTTTGGATAAGGGGCACCCAATTACTAAGGGGCACACTAGCTGCTATTTACACCCCATAAGGCAAGTGCTAAAGGGACGCCCGTACAGGATTAGGGGGAGGTCATCTTCTCCATTTGAATCTGGATTTTGGCGGGAAAAGAAGTTTTTCAGAAAACAGAATTAGGGTTCGAATGTTGATCATGTTCTCGGGAGATTCAAGTGCCGAAACTCATTGGGGTTGTTTGTTTTGGCTCAACATGGATGGTAATGGTCATCGTTTGTACCATAACTGGCTAGAATGGTGGATTTAATGATTGGATAATTCTCGGGTTTATCTTCCTGCGGAAACCCTGTTAGGAATTTGGACAAGTTTGAGTGAGACTCGAGCGTTGTATTTAGTTGATTTGGGCCTGGTTGGACCAAATAGGGATGGTAATGATCCTGGAATCGAGATAATTGGGCTGCAACGCGGGTTTTGGAAGTAAAACAGAGTATGAGATATACACGGGTTTCTGTTGGGCTTGTTTTGGAAAGTTTGACCGTGTTTACAGCGTGTTGGATCACTCTTGAGCGTGTACCAGAGTATAGTGGAATGTGTATGCAGCAATTGAACGCATGAAAAGGCAAGAAAGGAAAGAAAATTTCCCGAGATAATTTTATTTACTGCCCAACTATGGAAGATATTTTCCGGAGTAATGAGGAGTATTCTTGGTGTTGTGAAGTATAAAAAGTCTTTACTAGAGTCATAGAGGGGGGGGAGGAGTTTGGGAGCATTACAGAGCTTAGAAAGTCCAGTTGCAGAATCACCATTTCTGCTGCTGCCAAAGAACAGGAAGAACATAAGACGCACGAAGGACCGTCGTTTTCTCTACAGTGACAACGACACATCTGAGGGTCGTAGTTCAGAAGACAGACTTAAAACTACAGCAACAACAACACTTTACATTTATCGTTCTCTGTAACAGTGTTTGCAACCATTATAAACGTTGCAAACACCCGATTTTCATCATTTTCTCCTTTTCATCATTTGTAAACAGCTTTTTGAGCAATGAAAAAATACTTTGAGAGTGTTTTCACCATGCGGAGCTAGAACCCATCACTGGGACGACGGAGGAAGCTGTTTTGCACCCATGTGGTAATTCTATTTAATTCCTTTATGACTAATTGCACTATTATAATTGATCTATGATTTTTCTTGATTATTTGTGAATTCGTTAGATGTCGCATGCTTAGTCTTAGGTACTTTAGATGCGTCATGCTTGTGAATTACATATAATTCTTTATAAAATCTACCTTGGAAAAGAATTAGAGTCGATGTTTGTTATTTTATGAGCTTTAATTGTCCTAATTAATAGATGAACCGCATGAATGTGAGAATTGGTGGAATCCCGAGTCCCAATAACTCTCTTCATCTTGTGACATAAATTGTATATTTTCTCTATTTTTATTATTTTTCTTTATTAATTCCTAGAATCGATTTCAACAAGTCCGAGTGAACGACAACTCTTCTTACCACTATTCAATATTCGATCAAGTAGTGATATTGGTAGGCCTCTAAGATGTATAAATTTATGTGCCTACTTGTAATACCGCAAGTGCACGGCGTCTATCGGAGACGCGGCAAGTACGGGTCGATCCACAGAGACGAGGGGTGCTTACAATGATCTATGGCTACGCTTAATCCGACTTCAAATGAGTAACAAAGTAACAACGAGATAGTTTTGTGCCGATCGGCTGATGTTGAAAGTAAAAGCAATGAAGGCAAATGAAACAAGTGAGGATAAATGGGTGCTGGGGTTGTCAAATTCACCACTAAACCATGTTATGTGCTCAACTAATTTGCCTTTTCTTGTCCTGTGATAGATAAGGATAATTTGTCAATTTTATCACCTATCTAAAGGGTTTCTCTTAGTGACACTTCAAATACACAGCTAAGGGTACTAACCCAGAGCATTAGTTGTCTAATTAAGTACAACTAATCAAAGGAATTAGCATTTGATAATTGAAACAAGAGCTGAAACACACTCAACATAGATAGAACCTAACTACAATCCATACTTGGCATGAACTGTGAGAGAAAAACATTGAGGTGTTAGAATTGGAGTTATCTAATAACATTAAGCACTCAAGAATGACTCAAACATGGTTGAAATCAAAAATGGATTTAGGGTTTCATTGATACCCCTACAACTAAATTAAAACATCATAAAACAACAATTAAACTAGAGTGGCGCTCTGGCTAGCCCAGGCGTGATTTCTATCAACCCCCTTCCCTGCTATTTATACATGCAAGAAATTCCCAAAACTACCAAACCCTAATTCAATTAAAAATAGAAATTAAAGAGTAAATAACTCAAACCCATGCTCTGAATTGCCGTTCTCCCCTGTCAATTCGGCTTCAGTGACTCCCTTGATTGATAGATGAGAAAAGCCCTAGTCTTGTTTATCTTTAACATAGCTTCTAGGGTTATGAGAAGCTATTTTAGAGATAAACACAACTTGGGTGTGGCGGAAAAGGGGTGGTAGTTGGCTCTGGTGTCAGTGGTGGTGATGGTGATAGAAGAGGAGATGGTGGTGATGGTGCGGCTCTGTAAAGGCATGGGGGAGGAAGTGGAGCTCTGCGAGGGGGAAGAGAAGAAAGAAAGTGAGGAGAAGACTAGGGTTGCTCGATTAGGGTATAGGGTATGGAGATTTTGCTTTGAAGCGGGGACATCGAGAGTTGAAGCGCACGTAGGAGCGGCGTAGGATCTTGCGGGAGAGATCTCGAACGGTCGAGGGAGAACCGAGGCGATTTGGTGTTGAGCGCAGACATCAAGAGTTGATGCGCGAGGCCGAGCGAGCGTAGGATGTGGCGAGTGAAGATCTTAACGGCTCGGGAATGATGGACTCGGATCCGGTCACGGGTCGGAGATGGATAGCTTGGGCCCATGTCTTGTAGATGAGTTGCTACTTGTTGGGTTGCAATCATTGACGCGCGGCGAACTTCGGCTTTTCTGCTCCATAGACACTTGACTCCAATTCTTCGCTCTTTTGGCTCCTTAATTTCTCCGGACTTTATTTAGTACCTAAAAACACAAAATTAATTAATACAAATATTTATTCTTGAAAACAAAGAAAACACGAGAATGCTGGGATAATATCGATTTCTAAGCGCAAAAGATGAGTAAAATGCCAATAAAAGGTGTATAAATATGCACTATTTGGCACTCATCAAATACCCCCAAACCTGAATTTTACTTGTCCTCAAGTGAAACAGAAAATAAGAAATCCTAACTATACCCCCCGTCGCAGTCTCTCGAATGCATTTAGCGTATGCACTAAGCCTTTAAACCCCTAGGTGTCCCTAGTGGACGAGTTGTAGTCTCGTGAGGGTTTACCGCAGGTGTACCCACAAAACCTTCTCCAACTTCGAGTGTAAAAGAGTCTCAAGCATCCTAGAAGCTATGAGGACATAGAGTTTATGCATGCTAGTAACAGAAGTTAGAACTACCAAAGAACGCATTCTCATCCTTAAGTCTTTGAATGAGAAGTAACCATACCATATGAAAGAATTCGGATTCGATTGTGATCATAAGTCTCAACTTCGCCTCACCATTAAGGTTTTATGATAATTGCACTCAAAAAGATCGCTTTTTAGTCTCTCATGTGTGCGAGCGGGAATAAAGAGAGAAATCCCGCACACGTTGTAGGTAAGAAGGATAACCTTCCGAAATAAAATCTGGAGACTCCACGAAGTGTGGACAAAGAGAATCTTTTTTTCATGATCTCTAAGAAAGGAAATCAACCATTAGCAAGGGGTGGGAGTACTCACTCACTTCTCACCCGATCGGCAATTAATATCACTCTCTCATAAGAACCATAGAAACGTCTTCAATCTTCGGTCTTCGGTCTTCAAATGTTGATGATGAACTTCTAAACTTCACAAAACTTGACAATTTTTAACTTTTCTACTCAAATTCCTTGTTGTTTGGATTTTTCTTTTTAAATTCTTCTTTACCATGGTGGTAGCAAAAATAAACTACAATATTTTTTTGATTTTTGATTTTTTTTTTTTTTTTTTTTTTTACATTACAATAAGTGAAAATAAAAATACAAATAATGAAACAACTAACTCCATGGACAAAGGACTTTATCACTCAATTTTTCCACAACTTGTATTGTCTTGATTTTATAAATTTTATTAATTCTCATCCTATTTTCTTTTCTTGTTGCACATAAACCTTGGACTATCTCAACTTTTCTTTCAATATTCTGATGATGCTCCGCTTGCTGACGATGATGTGTTTCTATGGGTCTTGCTGATTGAGAGAGAGAGTGATGCTAATGGCAAATCGGTATTTAGAAGGAGTTTTCATCTTTAGACGTCACCCTCATGATTGACAAAAACTAGCACTCAAGAGATCAAAAGTAGTGCTGAAATTGGTGCGAAGTTGGGTAGCTCACCATTCCTACCGGAATTTACGTACGGTGACACACACTCTAATAGCTTTTCTAGAAAGTTGCAAAAATTGAAGGTTGGTGCCTCACTTGATGTAAAATGGGTAGTCTCCACTATGGGTGATTACAATTCTACTCACCGAATATCTAACGACACCTAATTCGCCCTCAGGTATGGTTAAATCCAACTTTAACGCTCTAATCAACTAAGGAACCCGATTGCGTTCTCCGGTACTTCTAACTTTTGTTATTTTGGTCAAAACTCTCTATGTAAACATAGCTAGAAGCATGCTAGTGACTCTAAAATCTCTAAGAGTTGGAGGTTTTTACAAAAAGAGTTTTTTTTTTTTTTTTTTTTTTTTTAAAATTAAAAGATAAAAGAAAAGACTAAAAACTCTAAATGCAAATGCACCCCCAAACCTAAATCAAACATTGTCCTCAATGTGTCGACATATAGAAAAATTTTAAACAGTCACATACCGAGAGAACTATGCGATATAAGAAAAAGGGAAGAAATTAGGATGTCGGCGGGAGCAAGGTTGAGCTTCATTAATCAAGGCAAAATCCAACATTCTCGGTGGTGATCATATCGGATTAGCACAAAAAATGCACAAGAAGACTCAACCGATTCAAGAAAGAAAAAATTAACAAGTCCTACTGGATTAAATACAATGAAGATAATGTACAGAAATATTAACATTCTTACAAATATAACAAAAAAAATGGGCTTTGGTTTATGTGGGAATTTGGTTTATTGGGCTTTGGTTTGTGTGGGAATTTGGTTTTGTTGGGAGCTTTGGTTTATGTGGGAAGCCCGGGTTTTGTGAAAACAGCACAACCCAGCTTGGGTTGGCAGAAGTAGACCCAGTTGAATGGCCCAAATGTGGGCTGAGTTTTGTCTGCCCGACCAGTTTGATTGTGAGCGGCCAAACAGCAGAGCTCGGCAAGGCGAGGCGGCCAATGGTGAGCGAGCCCGGCGAGAGAGGCTTATGTGGGCTTGGGTGGTTCGGTTTATCTTGAGCCCAATGGTTGGGTTTCGAGCAGCGAGCGATTTATGCTTATGTGGGCTTATGTAGGCTTATGTGGGCTTAGGCTGTTTAGGGTTCAGCCCAGGTATATGTGGTTTGGTTTATGTGGGTTGGCGATCCGTTTGTTGCAGCTGGACAAGTTGGCCAGGTTTACACCCCAGGTTTGTGGGCTGAGAGATCAGTGGAATGCAAAGCCCACAAATGGGTTTTAGCTTAAGTAGCCCAGGGTTGTGTAAACAACCCAGCAGTATGGCTGAAGTTTGGCAGATTGCCAGGCCAGTGGTTGGGCTTCAGTTGTTAAGCTTAGCTTGGCAGGGTTTATGTGCTCAAAACACACAGAGCACACAGCACAGGGGATACAAACTCACAGAAATTGATGCAGCTCAAGGTCAAGGTGCACTCCCAGCACAGCTCAGCAAGTCATCACAGGTTAAGCACAAAATAAGGCTTGCAATCAGCCAAGGCAAAGCAAGGTATGTAAAATGGGTTATGCTCAACACACAGCAACACAAAGCACAGGGTAGATTATAAAAATCAACACAGGGAGACACTGAGTCTCAAAAACAACACTGGCAGAGCACATTGCGGGCAAGCAACGAAGACGAAATTGCAGGTCAGATGGCCTAGCAAGTGATCAGGTTATGCAAGGGGTCTTGGCTCAACAAGGTTTGCATCTAATTTGTTATCCCAGTTGTAGCTTCAACTCACAGCTGCAGAGGGCTGGAGAATGGCAGCTCAGATGGTCTATGCACAGATTGCAGATAGTAACATGGCTCGGGAAGCTGTGTAGCTAAGCTGGTTATCCAATTTGTAGCTCAAGCTCAGCAGTGCAGGGCTGGACTGAGCCACGAGCACACAAAGCACAAAGGTTGCAGGTTCAACAGGGCTGTGCACTCAGCCAAGGCAATGCAAGGTATGCAAAGGTCTGTCAACAGGTGTGCACAACAGATTTAACAGTGAAAAGATGGCTAGTTTAGCCAATTGTCAATGAACAGACACACTAAAGCATGCTTTTGGATTATGAGCATCACTCGGAATAATTTTTATGCAAAGGTACCGGGGCGTAGTACGAGCACAGGAGAGTCCAAGGGGGGAGCATGCAAGGGGTGGATAGCTACTTTGTTATGCATACACTCAGGAATTACAAACAAAGATGCTCATCATGCTAAAGCTTAGTTCAATGACCTAGCACCGATTCAGTGATTCGGCTACCTTAGTTTTCACGAGATCATGGGAATGTCTAATGAGCACTAGTGCAAGAAGCATACAAGGGTGACAGTCAGGGTAGAGCATTAATCAGTTTGGCTATCAGACTACCATGCAGTATGAAACTCAGGGTGACTAGCTATGGGAAGATTGGTTAGGCTCAGGGTTTACAAAGCACAGCAAAAATCACAGGGTATTACACTAGTCAGGTAGCAGAGATTTAGTGCTTTGCAAGGTTCCAGCTATCATGCATTCAGGGTTTGCAAAATGGTTTATGCTTAGGGCTCAAGCATGCATTCAGCTATGAAGGAGCCACTCACCTGACTCCTATAAGTTGCAGTGGTTGCTCAGTTGCACCACAAGCACAGCCGTACAGCAACAGAGTTGCACAGCACAGGTTGGTACCTCAGGTTCTGCGCCTTTTCTTTGGTTTCCCTGGGCTGGTTCAGCTGCTCCACAGTAGCACAGGGGGTACCTGCTCTAGCTCAATGAAGATTTTCAGTTCTCAGATTTGTACAGTTATAACAGAGATATGTATCTGAGAGTAACTTGGACTGAAAGGGATCAAAATTTACAAGTTACACTAAGTTACACAAGAACAAAAGGAAACTATAGATGTAATGATGCAATGGCAGAGTGCAATAAAGGATGCAGAAATGTAACATAGGAAAGAATTTAAGCTAAGTTAAAATAGCAAAGGACTAAAAACAGCAAAAACAATGTAAATATGTACAGGGATAGATGAATCTCAGTGAAATATTAGCCAAAAATCAGCAAGGCACGCGCCAAGTCCCCGGCAACGGCGCCAAAAAACTTGGTAGGCCTCTAAGATGTATAAATTTATGTGCCTACTTGTAATACCGCAAGTGCACGGCGTCTATCGGAGACGCGGCAAGTACGGGTCGATCCACAGAGACGAGGGGTGCTTACAATGATCTATGGCTACGCTTAACTGACTTCAAATGAGTAACAAAGTAACAGCAGATAGTTTTGTGCCGATACGGCTGATGTTGAAAGTCAAAGCAATGAAAGCAAATGAAACAGTGAGGATAAATGGGTCTTTGGGTTGTCAAATTCACCACTAAACCATGTTATGTGCTCAACTAATTTGGCTTTTCTTGTCCTGTGATAGATAAGGATAATTTTTCAATTTTATCACCTATCTAAAGGGTTTCTCCTAGTGACACTTCAAATACACGACTAAGGGTACTAACCCGAGCATTAGTTGTCTAATTAAGTACAACTAATCAAAGGAATTAACATTTGATAATTGAAAACAAGAGCTGAAACACACTCAACATAGATAGAACCTAACTACAATCCATACTTGGCATGAATCATGAGAGAAAAACATTGAGGTGTTAGAATTGGAGTTATCTAATAACATTAAGCACTCAAGAATGACTCAAACATGGTTGAAATCAAACATGGATTTAGGGTTTCATTGATACCCCTAACAACTAAATTAAAACATCATAAAACAGCAATAAAACTACAATTAAACTAGAGTGGCGCTCTGGCTAGCCCAGGCGTGATTTCTATCAACCCCCTTCCCTGCTATTTATACATGCAAGAAATTCCCAAAACTACCAAACCCTAATTCAATTAAAAATAGAAATTAAAGAGTAAATAACCCAAACCCATGCTCTGAATTGCCGTTATCCCCTGTCAATTCGGCTTCAACATCTCCCTTGATTGATAGATGAGAAAAGCCCTAGTCTTGTTTATCTTTAACATAGCTTCTAGGGTTATGAGAAGCTATTTTAGAGATAAACACAACTTGGGTGTGGCGGAAAAGGGGTGGTAGTTGGCTCTGGTGTCAGTGGTGGTGATGGTGACAGAAGAGGAGATGGTGGTGATGGTGCGGCTCTGCAAAGGCATTGGGGAGGAAGTGGAGCTCTGCAGAGGGGAAGAGAAGAAAGAGAAAGTGAGGAGAAGACTAGGGTTGCTCGATTAGGGTATAGGGTATGGAGATTTTCTTTGTGAAGCGGGGACATCGAGAGTTGAAGCGCACGTAGGAGCGGCGTAGGATCTTGCGGGAGAGATCCGAACGGTCGAGGGAGAACTGAGGCGATTTGGTGTTGAGCGCAGACATCAAGAGTTGATGCGCGAGGCCGAGCGAGCGTAGGATGTGGCGAGTGAAGATCTTAACGGCTCAGGAATGATGGACTCGGATCCGGGTCACGGGTCGGAGATGGATATCTTGGGCCCATGTCTTGTAGATGAGTTGCTACTTGTTGGGTTGCAACTATTGCGCGCGCGGGCTTCGGCTTTCTGCTCCATAGACACTTGACTCCAATTCTTCGCTCTTTTGGCTCCTTAATTTCTCCGGACTTTATTTAGTACCTAAAAACACAAAATTAATTAATACAAATATTTATTCTTGAAAACAAAGAAAACACAGAATCTGGGATAATATCTGATTTCTAAGCGCAAAAGATGAGTAAAATGCCAATAAAAAGGTGTATAAATATGCACTATTTGGCACTCATCAGATATACAATCCACTAGATTGACTCATTAGTGGTCACGTATATGTACTCAATTCCTAGAGGTCACGTATATGTACTTAATTCCATTTTCACGGTGAGTTTCCAAGTGATAACCATTTGCACAGATATCCTTGAAACTCAACAAAGTGCGGTGAGCTCTTGGTGCATATAGAGCTTCTGTGACTTTAATCATTGTGCCGTTTGGCAACAAGAATTGGGCATTACCTCTCCCAATGATTACTTGTGATGTTCCAATCATCATAGTCACAGATGTATTATAAGGAGTAAAACTAACAAATAATTGTCTATTTCGTAGGATAGTGTGGGTGGTTGCACTATCAGCTAGACATTCAATTTCTCCTTGAGACATTCCTACAAGTACATTGGGCATGAAGGTTATAAAAATGGACAATCATCTCATTTTCTTTAGAGAAATCTGTTCCATTAGAATGGTGTCCTTTCCATTCTAATATACATGCTAAATCAATAGATTATCATAAACAAAGTAAAATTCTATTGAACATGATAGAAAACAAGTACTCATAGATAATCCACACACATAACATAAAGATGCTAAGAACATGTTTAGCAACAGCACCACCTACTCAAACCATTAAACAAACGGTAGACTAAGAAAACATAAAGTACCTCAAAGCAACTAACAACCTATTAAAACAACAGAGTCTAGCAAGCCATGAAACAAGAAACTAAATGTTTAGGCCCAGGAAAAGTCAGGAACATCCATTGTTGGGGCAAAGTCCTCGTTTCCCAGGAAATCTGAGATTGTTAGGTTAGCGTCAGGGGTAACGGTATTTTCTTCTGCATAGTTAGCCTCTTGTTCGATAGCTTCCCGGTACTTTTTGTAGCTCGCAGCTACATTGGCGCTAGCCTTGCAATGCTTGTACCAATGTCCGGTGAATCCACACTTAAAACAAGGCGCACTTCCATCTGCAGCCTTTTTAGTGGCGGGATTCGTAGGGGTTTTATCGAACTTAGGATCACTACCACTATGGCCAGAAGTTCCTTCTCTATGCCAAATATTAGAATGACTATTTCGCCCTCGACCTCGATTATGTCCTTTACGTACTCTTCCACGAGAGGTGTTATCTCCACGTGGGTATGGATCATGGGGATGTGAATCAGAATATCGAGCCTTCTTTCATTTGGGGCCCTTCCCTTTATTGACCTTGCCATGGTTAGCTTCGGGAACTTTCTTTTTCCCGACAGCTCTGGCATTGTTGTTAACAAGAATCTCATTGTGCCTTTCGGCGACTTGCAATAAGTTATCAACCTACTGAATATGGTGATTCTTTTGTTATCTACCTCTAAACGATACTGGTTTGCTAGTATCATGGAAGAGGTAGGAAAGGTCGATAGGGTTTTCTGAATCATTTCCTCATCAGTAAGTTTCTTTCCACAAAAGTCCATACGTGCCTGTATTTGCAGCATGTCTTTTTGGAAATCATTCACTTTTACATAATCGAGAAAGCGGATTTCGTTCCACAAGACGTTCAATTGTGGTATTAAGGAATCATGAATGTTCCCAAAACGGCTATCGAGAGCATCCCATAACTCTTTTGGTGTCTTCAAGTGATGATAACCCCAACGCAGGTTATGATCGATATGCCTCTTTAGGAACATAAGAGCATTAGCTTTGTCTTTCTCAGTTGCCGGAGCAGCGTCGGCAGATGGCTTGATAGTGGAGGTGAATTCCTTTGCCACGAACGTGGTTTCGACATCAGCTACCCAACGGTGGTACTCAAGTCCTGCTGAGTCCAAAAGTTCGAATTCGGGTCGAATTGGGTCCATCTACATAGACAAAATAAAGGACATTAATATGGTGCTCAAGTCCTTCAGAGTCCACGACAAATCCCGGTATCATTTTCCCATAACCAAATTTCTTTATGGTTTTCTAGGTAATACGGATATGTCATATAGTCCAATCTCTGATCATAACCCAGTCCACAAAATTAATTAACCAAGCTTCTTTATGGCTTGAACAAGGGAACTTTGTTTGCAAACCAAATTTCTTTATGGTTTAAAAATTGCAAACAATTTGGTAATAAGGTTGACAAAATAGTCAACTAAAAATAGGTCTGTTAAAAAAAATAAACTACAAGCCCATTTATCATTTATATACGCATATAAGATTATTGGAAGTTAAGTCGCAATTATAACATTTGTTGGGGATAACATCATCGATGTATACATATATGATGTTTATTTGATAAAAATAAAATACTAGAATATTCATGCTATAAAAGAAAAATAATTAACATACATACATACATATATATGCATATATACAAGTAACATATAAAATAATTATATAGATACATATATACATGCCTAGTCATTATACTAATTTTCCCAATAAGTTTTACAAAATAGTGACATTATGTTTTTTCATTAGTAGACAACATCACATGGTGAGTTAGAATATAAACTGAGATGAATATTTTTTTTCGTTGCTATAAATTAAACAAAACAAAACACACTTTTGTGTATCACATGATTTTTATGTAAGAAAACTAGAGACAAAAGTGTCACTTTCAAGTGATAAAGAAACAAAAGTACTATCATCATTATAGAAAATAAGCTAGTGAAATCAGATGGATGGTTTTTTTTTTTTTTTTTTAATCTTTTGGTGTAAACAAAAGAAATAGTATAAGCATGTGATAATAAAGTTCAAAAAATATGTCACTTTCAAAGAAAGTAGACAAATATGCATGTATATAACATTATTAGACATAGTTTGTTAAATAAATCAAGAAGTAAAGGTATTAGATATACCTTTTTTTGGAAAATCCCCCTCTTTTTTGTTGTTGTTGTTGTTGTTGAAGGATGAGTACTCAATTGGCTAGAGGAGGTGCTGATAACGTGTAAAAGAGGGGACAAAACATAAAATAGAAGAAGGATAATTGTAGACAAAATGCAAGGGAATCAGTGAATCTCTTTCATTTCCTTTAGTTCCTTTAAATACAAAAGAAGAAGTGATTGTGTTAATACACTTGTTGGGATGGAAAAGAGAAGGAGTTACATGTGTCTAGTAATTGAGAGTAGGATCACATGCATCTTGAAATGTGTGGAGTGTGGTCAGGCACTTCTTACAAATGTTACTACAACAATTCTTGATTTCTTTAGTTTTAATGAAACTAAAGATACTAAAGATTAGTCAGTTTACGTCCACATCGATTACATTTTCAAGTAAGGGTACTCTTTTCTTCTTCAATTACTTAATTTCCGTATTTGTTTTACTCATTAATGAAATTGAGTTTATAATGATGGTGAGTTTTTTGTGTTTTTGTTTCAGATTAAAACAAATTTAGTACGAAATATCAATTTTATGAGAAAGGGTGATAATATTACACAAACAACTGGTGTTTATATTAAAATAAGAAAGCAATAATATATGCTAATTAAAAAATGATATGAAAATAATAATAAAGTTTAACGTAAAACGTAGCATGACATTATCTTTTAATCCTATTTGATTTCTGCTAGTCACTTAACCCGAAACCTATGAATTGCGCTTAGCTTCACATATTATTTCTTCAGTTATATACACTATAAGACCTTCTTTGCATATCTTCATTGTTCCTTGATCCCAAGGTCTATCCATGTTTACAATGTATTTCTACTATAGATGTTTTTTGAACGTTAACATCATACGTTCTTGTTTTTTCCTTTTTCCCTTCATCTTTGTAATAATATTTCTAAGTTCTTGTTGCTTTTTAGATCTATGATTTGGAAAAAGACTCATATTATCATGTTCTTTATATATCTGTTCCGTTATTTGTTTTTTGAGAGATGAAATCACTTCTCAGTCTATTTCTTTTAGTGTCAATGACGGACCCAAGAATATCAAGTTGGGGAGATAAATATACACAATCATAAATTGAACCACCACACAGTATGACGGCCGAAGGACGCATGAAATCTTCAGATGATATTTTGCGACAAATCGTGTCACCCAAGTTAAAGTTAGGTAAAATTATATTTAATCTACACCTTGTGTACTCATTTCTTAAAAACCAAAAAAGATAAGCTAAAAATTGTGATTCTTCAATTTTTTTAGGTAATTCTTACACCATGTACCTCCGTCACTGTTTAGTATTTTATTCTTCATAAAAAGTCTGGAAAACCGAAATTGTCTTTTTTTTTTTGTTTTTACCGTTGCGAAAATTTCTTTGTAGTTCTTTTGCATCCGTCCCCTCATTAAACTCAGAATCATCTCTGAAAATTTTCCCCAGTAAATAAGTTTCAAGCATTTTACAGTCACGCGACAATTGATGAGTTGTAGAATTGTTTCCTGCATTGTTGATTTTGTCAGTATCATTCAATTCTAAAAATTGGCTAAACGGGATATTATTCCCGGCTTTTTTAATTTTTAATATTGTATAAACTTTGTCAGCTCGTGTTTTGTCTTTTTTTTCTTTGTACATATATATGATCATATTGTGATGATAGTTAATCCAATCTTTTTTAGATTCATAAAACTCAATCGGATAATACTATAAAAACGTGGTCTCGTACCCATACTGTTCTCCATGTATATATTATTCCAACTCATATATGTTTGTCATCGGAATCCATTAGGTTTATATTAAGGAAATAAGGGCGTCGTGTGTATGGATTCTTTTGTTGTTTCGTAATTAACATTGGTTGTTTGATAACGATATGTTCTTCATTTATTGAAGTATTTTGATCAAAAATTTGAACTATCTTTTTGTGGAGAGATATTTTTCTCTTTCTATTGTTCTCCAAAACCGTACCTTTTATTGTTCTCAAACTTCAGCTGTTGTAATATGAAAACTATGTTAGTTTGTCGGTTTATGTAGCAGTAAACCTTGTTATTAGTTGGTTTATATAGCTTATTTGTTATCATCGCTTGTGATTCGTATGCTTGAGTATATACGGAATTCTAATTGATTTTGGAAATCTTCTAATTTTAGGAAACGGTGTAGATTGCTTGATATATTTTTGTACTTTTTTTAGGTATTTTGGAATTAGTGTGTCTGGTTGGTCTGGAACCCTAATGTTTTAGCAACCAACTCAAGAAACTGGACGTATATTTGTGTTATGTACGTGTATTACTATGAACGTTTTTTTTTCACCCAGTAATCCACAATCTTGTCATTGGAAGTACTAACCTTCTAACTTGATTTTAATCATCGAAATTTTAACAAATTTCACAAAGTTACACGATAAAGTGTAAACAATTATTCATCGAAAATATACATTGTGTTTGTCTTGGGGTAACAAAAAACTATAGATTAATCTAGTTGTGTTGGTTGTGAATTAGATCATTGCCTCTAGCTTGTTGATCTTGTGCCCCTAAAGTATCGGAACTTACAAAAATGTGATAGTTATTGGCACTGCAACCATCTATTCTCTATTCCATTGTTGATTATCTGCATATTTATTCTTGAATTTAGGTTAATGAAACCGCATATCCTCTACCGCGTTGCTAGATATCCAAGCATCATGAGAAACTATACCCGATTATTGTGAACATTGCTTTTTCACCTCAGTAAGTCTGATTTGTTATTGTAAGTACTATTAGAGCACTGCTCGGTCGAACTCACAAGCGTTGCTATCTCAAGCTTGTTTATCAAGTTTAGTTGATCAAAACTATAGTCTTGATTTATAGTATACTTATAGGAGTTTCGGACTAGGATAGATTGTATAGTTGAGCTTTAGACTTCAAGGCGCTTACAACTGAAGACGAAGATCTACTGAAGAACTCGGAGGAACTTCAACAACAACAGGTATGTTGAGACTAAAACTTATCTATCACTCAGAAGTCTATTCTATTCTATTATCTCCTATTGAGACAAAAGTCGTATAGTAATATAGACTTTCAATCATACACATTTGTTATTTCGAGCTGAGTATAACTCTCTTATATATTTCTCGAAATATATATTGGTAGATTTTTGCTTTAGCTACATTCATCATTATTCTTGACAAGTTTAGTTGGGAATAATTTATTTGTTGGAAACTAAATAATATGTCAAAAGATGATCATGTGGAAATTTCCTTGAAACATCTTACATGATTTGTGTGAGACAAGCATTTGATGTCGACTTGGACAGTTTCATATTGATCATTCGATCACTTGAAAATCGTTTACTAGCTAATGGTTTGTGTGAGACAACCATTGTCGTCTTCTAAGAATCTTTCAATGATTGAAATGGGAGTTTAGAACTAAAACCCATGTCTGGAAAACATCACAGTATGCGTTGTTAAAGCATAGCTCGGTTGAACCCACCAAGCGTTGGTATGTCAAGTTTGGTTGTCATATTTTAGTGAATCAAAACTCATTTAAAGATTCGCTTGAACTTCGTATAGGTTAGACTAGAAAGTCTAGGGTTATGAGACATAGAAGTATTACTCGAAGACCTGAGAAACGTGAAGAAGTAACGAGATACAACGGCGACATTATCCTTCCTCTTGAGGATAGTAATATTGATTTGAACTGTTTTATTCCGAACGTATCTTTCAAGTCGTGATATATTTGAAAACATAACTATGAAGATGTGAATGATTTACTCTATAATATAAGATTAAGGAATTAGACTACGAAGTATAATGTTTATCTTTTGAACTTTGCAGGTATGACATCAACATATTCGTTTGAATGTTATTGTGATTATGTATATGGGTAAAGGTGAAGATTTCATCCTAGGAAACAATGTTTACATTTTTTTAAAGGAAGTATGTTCATAAACTTGTTTTATGAATTGAAAGGGAAATCGCTAGGCTTATTGGTATTGTTATTCATTGCATATCTTTGGAATACCAATATATGTGAGTTAGTAGAACCGATCATAACGTGTTATGTATCTTGGTATAACTAATCACAAGACCTAACTTATGATTTGGTATGACTTGTATTAGTTTAACCAATCCTAAGTAATCACCCTAATTGGTATGATCGATTCTTGTAATTGGTGTGACCGATCCTAGTAATTGGTGTGACCGATCACAAAATAGTTGTGTAATCGATCCTTGTAATTGGTGTAACCGGTCTCAGTAATTGGTGTAACCGATCCTAGTGACTGGTGAAAAAGCGGGGGTCTAACAACCACACCCAATATTTCGCTTAGCAATCTGTATGGACAAACTCCAATATACTTTCAAGAGAATCAACTAGACAGTCAGACTCAATATTAAAAAAAGTATATCAAAGAGTTATATCTCAATCTCTCAATTCAATCCGCAATCAAACAAATAATAATTTGCGAGCCCGATTGAATATAAGAGAGCTAACTTGAACGGTACCAAAGACCATTGTTCAAGGATCAATCAATTTCAATCAACAACCAAAGGTTGGATTTACCAATTGATCGATTCAACGCACAACTTGTGATATTTCAATTATAACAAAATATAATGCGGAAAATAAATAACACAGACACTAGAAGTTTTGTTAACGAAAAAACCGCAAATGCAGAAAAACCCTGGGACGTAGTCCAGATTGAACACCACACTGTATTAAGCCGCTACAAACAATATCCTACTACGAACTAAATTCGGCCTGGACTGTAGTTGAACCCTAATCAATCTCACACTGATTCGAGGTATAGTTGCGCTCCTTACGTCTCTGATCCCAACAGGATACTACGCACTTGATTCCCTCAATTGATCTCACCCACAACTAAGAGTTGCTACGACCCAAAGTCGAAGACTTTAATAAACAAATCTGTCTCACACAGAAAAGTCTACAGAAATAGATAAATCTGTCTCTCAAAGAAATACCTTCGAGTTTTGTTCCGTCTTTTGATAAATCAAGGTGAACATGAACCAATTGATATACCGGACTTATATTCCCGAAGAATATCCTAGAAATATCAATCACCTCACAATAATCTTAATCGACTAGCGAAACAAGATATTGTGGAATCACAAACGATGAGACGAAGGTGTTTGTGACTACTTTTCTATCTTGCATATCGGAGATATATATCTCAAGCCAATCTTACGATTGTAATCAATCACGATAGAAGTAGCAAGATCAGATCACGCAATTACAGAAAAAATAGTTGGGTCTGGCTTCACAATCCCAATGAAGTCTTTAAGTCGTTAACCTACATGGTCTCGAGAGAAACCTAAGGTTAAAGGAGAATCGACTCTAGCTTATACAACTAGTATCACACAGGAGGTGTGGGGATTAGGTTTCCCAGTTGTTAGAGTTCTCCTTTATATAGTCTCCAAATCAGGGTTTGCAATCTAAGTTACCTTGGTAACAAAGCATTCAATATTCATCGTTAGATGAAAACCTGATTAGATTCAAGCTAATATCTTTCAACCGTTAGATCGAACTTAGCTTGTTATACACACATAAAATGTAACTTCATTTAGGTTTGAGTAACCGTACCTAAACGTGTACACTTAGTTGGTTCAACAATAGTTAACCAATGGTTATCCATATGAGCACTTTCATATCAACCTTATTCATCTTCACCATAACTAGTTCAAATGACTCAAATGAACTAGTTAGAGAGTTGTTCAATTAATTAGATATCATAGATGTATACAAGACACAACGAAGCAAAATCGTTTTTGATTCACTTGAATCGATTCATGAACATTATAGCCACGATTTGCAAAGATTGCATCCCTTATTATATAAATGTTTTAGTTCACGAACAAACCGATTTTAGAAAGTAACCTACCTAAGTATGCGAACAGGTACGCGTACTTAAGTAACCGGATTAAGTTTTTTTCACTTTCAAACTCCAGTAGAAATTCACGGATGTGAACATTCCGCCGGTACGCGTACGTGTACGCATACTCTCCCGGATTTCCAATAACCGCCAGTACGCGTACGGGTACGCATACTTTGGGTTCCCGGTTTTGGAATTTTACACAAATGTGAAAACACACTATGTTTATATCCAAAGATGGTTACATGTTCTAAACTCTCATTTCAATCATTGAAACTTTTTTAGAGGATGTTATATAGTTGTTATTCACAAACTATTTTTCATCAAAGCGATTTTCAAGTTATTGAAATAATCAACATGACTTTCGTCACGAGTAAAGATGAACTTGGCCAAAGCGAAAGCTTACCAACACATATTTCGAGAAATAAATAAGAGAGATAAACTCGACTCGAAATAGCAAATGTGTATAATCGAAGTCTATATATCAATACGACTTTTGTCTCAAGATAGGAGGTAGAATAGACAGACTTTTGAGTGATAGATAAGTTCAAGTCTCCACATACCTTTTTGTCGATGAAGTTCCACAAGTTCCTTGAGTAGTTCTTCGTCTTTGCATGATGAACGTCGTGGAGTCTAGAGCTCAACTACACTTACTATCCTAGTATGAGACTTAGCTATAAGTAGACTAGAAATCAAGACTTATAGTTTTGGCAACTAAACTTGACAAACAAGCTTGAGATAGCAACGCTTGAGAGTTCGACCGAGCAGTGCTCTAACAATCTATGCCTTTGTCAATTTTAGTCACAAAACTATCAATACATATGGAATACAAAATAAATAAACTTTGTAGCTTCTCATCCACATGCTTGATCTCCTTGGTTATTCAACATTACTCGAAATCTTCGTCACTTCCAAGTACTCCAATGATTCCAAAGGTATTCAATTCAGCATCATCGTTGTTGAAGATCCCTATCCATAACAATGAGAAAACAATAGCTCTCAATCATTGTTATACAGTGTCATAGTATTATTACACAACATCAAAGTTCAATTGTATCACAACTTCGACAACAATACTATGGTGATATGTATCACTCCCCCTTAATCAATACTTCATCTCACATGAAAACCACTCCCCCTTACATAATGATCCGAAAACCATATGTATTTGTAGTGTGAACTACACATTAATTCTCCCCCTTTTTGTCAATAAAATTGGCAAAGGTACGAAAACCAGTGGGATCCTAATGAAATTTCCATAGAGACACTTCATGACCAAAAGAAAGCACATATCAACTTTTTTAGATGCAATCATATAGCCGAAACTAAATGCGTTCATCAAGGAGTTTATAAAGATGAACTTGGCCAAAGCGAAAGCTTACCAACACATATTTCGAGAAATAAATAGGCGAGATAAACTCGGCTCGAAATAACAAATGTGTATAATCGAAGTCTATATAGCAATACGACTTTTGTCTCAAGATAGGAGATAGAATACATTGACTTTTGAGTGATAGATAAGTTCAAGTCTCCACATACCTTTTTGTCGATGAAGTTCCACCAGTTCCTTGAGTAAGTTCTTCGTCTTTGCATGATGAACGTCATGTAGTCTAGAGCTCAACTACACTTATTATCCTAGTCCGAGACTTAGCTATAAGTAGACTAGAAATCAAGACTTATAGTTTTGGAAACTAAACTTGACAAACAAGCTTGAGATAGCAACGCTTGCGAGTTCGACCGAGTAGTGCACTAACAACTGGTGTGACCGATCACCAGCAATACCACAAGTATATGGTAACCGGTCCTGGTAATTGATGTAACCGATCATGGTAACTGATGTAACCGGTCCTGGTAACTTGAGTGACCGATCACTAGTAGACCATGTTGAAGGTATAACCGATCCCATGATTGGTAGAACCGATTAAATCCATAATGGTAATTTGATATCTGATCAATCACATAGTTGTCTTGGAATACATATGAACCAATTCTAAACTTGTTTGGAAGTGTGGTATAATCGACTCCAAGATTGTAAATATGAAAGAGGATTTACAAAGAAAAATATGTTAACATAATTTGAACACGTACAGTAATTCTTATATTTTATTGTTCAAAGATATTCCTGAATTACTCAAGGAGATCCCAGTCCGAAATAAATTAAGAATCTTTTAATTAAGGTTGTTAGTTTTTATATGCTTTAATTACCATCAATTAAATGCATATCTTTAGAAAATAAAAATTGGTAATGTGCATTTACTAATTGGAGATTTGCTATTGAATTTTGGAGATATTGGACAAAACATTTCCAGGAATTATGAAAACCGAATTTTGTTATTCATTGCATATCTTGAGAATATTTTCGGTTTTGGAAATTCCTTGGTGTCCAAACTTCCTTGGTCTATAAATACCCAAGTTTGCATTTCTAGTAAACTATCCTAATAGCCAGCGAAACTACATCTCGTTGTTAGTTAATGGTGGAGCCGTCTATCCGGAGAGGAAAGTACCCTGATTATGCGAAATCTCTTACAACCGCTCGTTTAAAGACTTCTGTGGGATCAAGAAGCTCTACGAGTACCGTTGGTGGGAAACTAGATAATTATAGTGTTATTAGTTTTCGATTTGATTTGATTGACTAACGGTTGTTGAACTTTGATTGCACCTAGTTTGTTTATTCTTGAGAATCTTCTCTTCTGATATAAGATTCACTCATACTAGATCAAATTGTCGACGAGATTTTTAGAACTGTTTGTAGATCTAAAGACATCTTGTGATAATCCATTGTTAACAGACTCCGTAATTCATCCTTAATCAACAACGGATTTAGCTACTCATATTACAAAGAAGATGAATAATGGTGGTTTTCCCCTAAAGGGGTAAACCCTAGGTTTTTGGTGTAGAATAAACCCTAGCTTGTGATATGAGATGATATATATGTTGAAAGGCCTAATATATTCAGTTAACGTAGCACCAAGATTTGATGGGACAAATTACTCACTTTGGAAATCTGCTATGAGATCTTTCCTGCAATCCAGAGATTTTAATACTTGGCTATTAATCAAAGAAGGATATGAACGTCCAAAAGTGGAATATTCGGAAACTCAGTTTAAACGCTTAGCTTTCTACTCTTATGAAGAAAGAGCTCATGCCAAGCAGAATTCTGATGGTTTGAATGCCATAATACATACAGTGAGTCAAGATCTTTTACATTATGTCTCATCGTGTGAAACTTCCAAGGAAGCATGCTCTTGAGACCATATTCGAAGGAAATGATTCAGAAAAAGAAGCTCATCTTCAGTCTATTTCTTCTGAATGGGAATTCCTTAGAATGGATGATAACGATACTTTCGAGGAGTTTAATACTAAACTTTCTGAGATTGTTAATGCTTCTTTATCTCTAGGAAAGACTATACCTGAAAGGGAAATAATATGCAAAATTCTCAGATCGTACCATCCAGATAAGAGTCTAAAAAACATGCCATAATGGAAGCCAATGATCTTTCTATACTTTCTCGAAACTCACTTGTAGGAAAGTTTAAGATCTTTGATAAAGAAAATTTGTTGAAGAACAGAAATGTTGGATTTGTTGCCTCAAATAATACAAACCAATCTTCAAAAGAAGGATGTATTAATGGGACCAGGAAATGTTGTCAAGAGAACAAAACACTTGTTGAAAATGAGCTTGACTCAACAATTGTAATTCTAGCTCGAGTCAGAGAGGTCTTATTGAAAAATAAGCAATCTTATGACACATCATCAGTCTGTCATGAAAAGGATGGTGAGAAAATCCAGTGCTTTAATTGCCGTGAATTTGGACATATGGCTAGAAATTGTTCCAACAAAAGATCTCAGAAATGCAACAAGGCTTATTTTACTAACGTTGAAGATAACTCTGAGGGCAAACCCTATCAAGGAATATCAAGTTGCAATGCAATCTTTGCCAAAACTCAAGAGGCAAAATCTGAGATAAGAAATCAGGTTGAGACAACTATTCCAAATTAAGATAAGGTTGTTCCTAATCAATCAGTATTGTCAGAAGCAAACATAAGAAAGGATGATATCTGTTCTAAATCTTCTGATAATGTGTTATGTTCTTCTTGTAAGAAAGGGAGGAAAGAAGAACATAAATTACAAGCACAATCCATTTTGTTCATAAATCGTCCCAAGGATGTTTTTGTTACCTATGGTGAAAATAACTCTCACCCCAACACACATTGACTGTGTTGGATAAATGCATACTCACTGTTTGCCCAAAATTCTATATGTGAGGAGGCATAATCTTGGGCAGCTTTTGAAAGTCAGTTCTTTTAGTAGGTAACATTAAAATTTGTGATTAATATCTTTCACTATTTTAGGGATAAATATATTCGGTTTCCATAAACCAAATTATCGTCCTTTATTTTTCTAATTTTACATAATATATATCTTTCTTGTCCGAAAGAAGAATATCCTATCTCTAATATCAGTGAAAGCTACTACTTCAATTGATGACTTAGCACTTTGTGCATCAATCATAACCGAGTCTCAAGATGTGCTACAATCTTGCAATCTTCAAGAATCTCTAAGAAAACAGATTAATTTTGTTAGAAGTTGCATCAAGTATCATGAACTAATGATCAAGCATTCAAAAGAAGTACTTCGTGAGCTTCAATCTCAACTGTTCAAAATGAACAAACTCTCTTTTGGAAAGGAAAGTACTCGAAAGGATTTGAATCCAGAACTCGAAAGTAATTGACAGTACTCGAAAGGATTTGAATCCACACCCAATATTTCGTTTAGGCAATCTGTATGGACAACTCCAATATACTTCCAAGAGAATCAACTAGACAGTCAGACTCAATCAAGGAAAATACATCCAAGAGTTATATCTCATTTTATCAAATTAATATGCAATCGAACAGATAAAAATTTGCGAGCCGGATTAATATGAGAAACAACTTGAATGGTACCAAAGACCAATGTCAAAGTGTCAATCAATTTTAATCAACAACCAATGGTTGGATTTACCAATTAATTGAACTACGCACAACCTGTGATATTTCAATTATATAAACGAATATAATGCAGAAAAGAAATAACACAGACATCAGAAGTTTTTTTTAACGAGGAAACCGCAAATGCAGAAAAACCCCGGGACCTAGTCCAGATTTGAACACCACACTGTATTAAGACGCTGCATACTCTAGCCTACTACAAGTTAACTTCGGACCGGAATGCAGTTGATCCCTAACCAATCTCACACTGATTAAGGTACAGTCGTGTTCCTTACGCCTCTAGAACCACGCCGGATTCACGCACTTGATTCCCTTAGCTGATCTCACCCACAACTAAGAGTTGCTACGACCTAAAGTCGTGGACTTGATAAACAAATATGTCTCACACAGAAAGGTCTGTTGAAAATGATAAATCTGTCTCCCACAGAAATACCTACAAGTTTTTGTTCCGTCTTTTGATAAATCAAGGTGAACAGAAACCAATTGATACACTGGACTTATATTCCCGAAGAACAGCCTAGTAATATAAATCACCTAACAATAACCTAACGATATGGTAGTCAAACAAGTTATTGTGGAATCACAAAGAATGATACGAAGAGCTTTGTGATAAATTTTTATATCTTACATATCAGACATAAATCTCGAGCAAATCTTAGAGAAGATAGTACTCAATACGGTAGAAAAAAGTAAGATTAGAACATGCAACTACAGAGAAAATAGCTGGGCCTGGCTTCAGAATCCCAGTGAAGTATTTAAGTCGTTAACCTATAATGGTTTTAGGAAAAACCTAGGTTAAAGGATAATCTAATCTAGTCGCAACTAGTATGACACAGAAGGTGTGGGGATTAGGTTTCCCAGTTTCTACAGTTCTCCCTTATATAGTCTTCAAATCAGGGTTTGTAATCAATGTTACCTTGGTAAAAAAGCATCCAATATTCACCGTTGGATGAAAACCTTATTAGATTCAAGCTAATATCTTTCAACAGTTACATTATTTTAGCTTGATACACACATATGAAATGTACCATCATTTAGATATAGGTAACCGTACCTAAACGTGTACACTTGGTTGGCTCAACAATAGTTAACCGAAGTTAGCCATATGAACACTTTCATATAAACCTTGTTCATCTTAATCACAACTAGTTCAAATGAAACTAGTTATAGAGTTGTTCAATTTTTTATATTCTCATATAAGTATACAAGACACAATTGAAGCAAAATCGGTTTTGATCCACTTGAATCGATTCATGAACATTATAGCCACGGTTTACAAAGATTGCATTCCTTATTATATAAATATATTTTTTCATGAGTATGTAACATACATAACCGATTTTAGAACTTAACCCACTCAGGTATGTAAACGGGTATACATACCAAAGTTCTCGGACTTGGTCTTGTTCGCCAGTATGCAAACGGGTACGGTTACTGTCGTTCACACGCTCGAACTTAGTTGAAATCGGTACGCATACGGGTATGCATACTATAGTTCCCGGACTTCAACTGTTGAATCAGTACGCATACGGGTAATCATACTAGATTTCTGGACTTTGAGTATACTTGCAACAGTACGCATACTGTGCTATATCTAATCTAAGGTTAATTGTCCTATACTCCCATTTCAATCATTGAAACATTCTTAGAAGACAAGAATAGCTGTCTCACACAAATTATTGTCTTCAAAGCCATTTTCAAGTGATCAGATGATCAATACGAAATATTCCGAGTCTACATAAAATGACTATCTCACACAAATCACGTAAGATGTTACCAGGTGATTTTCACATAATCATCTTTTGACTTTCGTCAAGAATAAAAGATGAACTTGGTTAAAGCGAAATCTTACCAACACATATTTCAAGAAAGATATACGCGAGTTAAGCTCAGCTCGAAATATCAAATATTTATAATGTAAAGTCTATATAGCTATACGACTTTTGTCTCAATAGGAGATAAAATAGAAATAGACTTCTGAGTGATAAATGAGTTCAAGTCTCCATATACCTTTTGTTGATGAAGTTCCACAAGCTCCCATTAGTAGTTCTTCATATTCAATCGATGAACGTCGTGAATTCTAAATCTCAACTACACATTCTATCCTAATCCAAGACATGGCTATAAGTAGACTAGAAATCAAGACTTATAGTTTTGAAAACTAAACTTGACAAACAAGCTTGAGAGTTGAGATAGCAACACTTGTGAGTTCGACCGAGCAGTGCTCTAATAGTAATGTCATCAATAATTTGTGAAGGATTAAGGTGCTTATAAAAATAAGATTAGATTCTTATTTAGAAGAAAAAAATACATCATTGTATTAATTTATTTCGATATGTTTGTGTAAGGTCTATTGTTGCCCGGCTTCCAACCATTGATGTGTAAATATTCTTACGAGTAAAATTATTATTATTATAAATTTTGAGTTTCAATTGCTTGATAGTTTGCAATTACATAGCTTGTGTGAATTCCTATATTTTTGATGTGTAATTTCGGTTTATGAGATGTCTGATTTTGGTTTTCCAACCTTAATATTCGATTCGATCTCATAGTTGTAAACCCTTATGGTTTGGGTGGCTTTTTGTTTTAATGGGATTGAGTTCTAGCCCATGTTGGTAGGCTTTAACAAAGGATCATAAGGAGTTCCGATTGAAATTTATATGTGAAAAGTCACAATATGTTGAATCAATTTATGTCTTCGTGAGTTGTGTTTAACATAGCATATGTTTTTCGGGTTTTCAACTTTTTTTATTGGCACGAAAACAGTTTCAACCTTTCTCTAGTAAAGGTTGCCTTTGTTGTTGTTCTTTTGTTCTTGCGAGAGGATGAAAACATACTGGGTGAGAGTTCTTATTTGAACTAGCGCTTATATCTTTCCGGGGAGAAGAGGCTGGGAATATGAGGTAACGATTTTTTTGTTAGTTAATCGTTTTCCCGTTTAAGAAAAGCTTGTGTTTATTGCATATATTTTGCTTTTGGTTAACAAAATTTCGGCACAATTGATAAGTTCCATTATTGTGTATGCATTGCTTATATGATTCAATTATTTCCAGTTAAGAAAAACTGTGTCAATTTATTTGACTTGCTTGTTGGTTTCTTCTTTTTTGGTTGGTATCAAATGTTTTTGCTTAACAAAATTCAATGCAATTGCAGTGTTGTATTGTATATGTTTGTTTAAGTGCTTCCGGTTAAGAAAATAATTGTGCAAGTCAATTTGTTTGGCTTGTATATATTATTTATGGCTTAACGGAATATGAGATCATTTGTTTTGTCCAAATGAATTCCGGATAAGAGAAACTAAGTTATTACTAATCTTAGTTAGACTTATCAAATTGGAGGATTCAGTTATTCAAGTCTAACCGAATGCCTTGACAAGAAAAACTAGTTAACTAACCTAGTGTTTGTCTTGTCTAAAAGAAAGGTCTAAGTTATTGTCTGAATAATTAGAGCATGATGAGAGAAATAAAGTTAATTATGATCTTTATTTTGGTTTTATCGAAATAAGCGATAGTACATACACAATCGGTCTAACAAGGGATTTAAGTTTCTTAGTCGATTTATTAGTCTCTTAGGGGAAATTTCTTCGGGAAATTGTTTCCTTGATAACATATTAAAACTAAATTGCTTTTGTAGTTTCGGTTTTAATATTGGTTATCTAAAATGGTATGTGAAACCTTCGTGCTTACTCTTATAGGTTGTTACAAGTCTTTTGGATTTGTAAGATCCTTTCGGTTTGTCCTTTATTTGCTCGTACCTTTGTCATTTTGTGACAAAAATGGGGAGAAATATATGGAGTAAACAAGTGACTCGCAATCACTGATGAAAGGACATTTAAAGCTTTAACGTTACATCTAACGAAAGAGTTATGCATTGACTAAGGGGGGGAACATATCATATTGTTGTATTCACTAAGGATAAATAAATCCAACCTTATGTGAATGAAAAGGGGAATAACAAAGATGTAATCTAGGTAATAAGAAGATCTTACATTTATGGGGAGTAAAAGATTTTGTTATTCATATGTCAACAACGGCATTTATTATTGAATACATGCAGGTTTTGTGTTGTTGAATCTCAAAATCAAGTGTTGTTTGTTTATTAATATGTAATAGGAATTTTGTCACTAAAATTGACAAATGGGGAAATTGTTAGAGCATAGCTCGGTTGAACCCAACAAGCGTTGGTATGTCAAGTTTGGTTGTCACATTTTAGTCTCAAAATCTCATTGTAGATTCACTTGATTATATGCTAGAGTCAACTTCGTTTAGGTTATACTAGATCAAATATGATAATCAATCAATCATGATAATCAAATGAATCTACATGTATTTCAAGAGAGTTGTTCAAGTGTTCACTATCTTATAAAAATATTCATGAACAATTTGAAACATATTCGGTACATATACAAGAACCAATTCATGAACGTAATGCCACTGTTTTCAAAATAAGTTCGCATACCTTAATTTATTAATCATTCCAGTGACTTTAGTTTGCAAACTGAGTTCGCAAACGAACCTGAGTTCCTGAGTATAGAATGTCATACTTACCTGTTAGAGCATAGCTCGGTTGAACCCACCAAGCGTTGGTATGTCAAGTTTGGTTGTCATTTTTCAGTGAATCAAAACTCATTTAAAGAGTTGCTTGATTATATATGCTAGAGTCAACTTCGTATAGGTTAGCTTGAAAGTATTAGGATATGAGACATTACAAGTATTACGTGAAGACTTGAAGAATGTGAAGAAGTAAGGAGCTACACCGACGACATCATCCTTCCACTTGAGGTTAGTAATATTTGACTTGAACTGTTTCATTCCCTAACGTATCTTTCAAGTCGTGCATATTGAAAACATAACTGCGAAGCTATGAATGATTATACTCTAGTTAGACATAGTATTAAGGAATACAATATGAAGTATAACGCTTATCTTTTGAACTTCGTATATAAGACATCGACATAATCGTTTGAATGCTATTGTGATTATGTATGGGTATGAGGTGAAGATTTCGCCCTAGGAAACAATGTTTTACATTCGTTTAAAGGAAGTAAATTCATGAACTTGTTTTGTGAATCGAAAGGGAAATCGCTAGGTTTATTGGTATTGTTATTCATTGCAAATCTTTTGAATTACCAATATTTGCGTTTAGTATAACCGCTCATGACTTGCTTATGTTCTTGGTAAAAATATTCACAAGGCCTAACTTTTATATTGGTATGACTTTTATTAGTGAAACCGATCTTAAGTAATCACCTGAGATGGTAGATAAATTTAGTGTTATTGGTATGACCAACTCTAGACATTGGGGAACCGATCCTAGTAAGAGGTACAACCGATCATAAAAGGGGAATCGATCCTTGTAAGAGTTGAACAAGTTTCTAGTTATTGGGAATCGATCCTATAAACACGTGCAACACATTTTTAGTTATTGGGAACCGATCCTATGAACATGTGCACCAAATACAAGTTAGATACCATATATATGTGGGAACCGATCCTAGTACCTAGTCAACCAAGTTTTGGTAACTAGCGTGACTAATTCTAGTACCCACATGGAGGTAGAACCGAAACTTGTTTTGGTGGAACAGTTAAACTCATGTTTGGTGATTTGATAGGATAATCAATCACATAGTTCTTGGAAGTCAGATGAACCAATTCTAAACTTGTTTGGAAGTGTGGCAAATCGGTTCCAAGATAGTAAATATGAAATAGGATTTACTAAGTAAAGATGTCGACATACTTTGAACATGTGCAGTAACGCTTATCTTTTATTGTTCAAAGATATTCCTTAATAGCTAAAGGAGAATCCCAGATCGAAAATAAGTTGAGAATCTTTTAATTAAGGTTTTTAATTTTATATTTGGAAAATAAAAATTAGTAATTTGCATTTACTAATTGGAGATTTTCTAGTGAGATTTCGGTCAATATTTGGACAAAGCATTTCCAGGAATTATGGAAACCGAATTTGGAAATATATTGCATATCTTGAGAATATTTTCGGTTTTGGAAATTCCTTGGTGTCGAAACTTCCTTGATCTATAAATACTAAGTTTGCATTTCAAGCAAACTAATCCTCAGAGCCAGCAAAACTACCTAGTTATGTTATGTTGTTATTGGTGGAGCCGCCTATTCGGAGAGGAAAGTAACCTAACTAGGCGAAATCTCTTACGGCCGCTCGGTTTAAAGACTTCTTTGGAATTGAGAAGCTCTATTAGTACCATTGGTGGGAAACTAGATAATTGCGATTTATTATTAGTTTTCGATTGATTTGATTGACTAACGGTTGTTGAAATTTGATTGCACCTAGTTTGTTTATGCTTGAGAATCTTCTCTTATGATATAAGATTCACTCAAACTAGATCGAAGTTTCGACGGGGATTTTTAGACTGTTTGTAGATCTAAATACATCTTGTGATAATCCATTGTTAAAAGACTCCGTTCTTTGTGTGATTGATCACAAGAGATTCAAGTTGATTATGTGTAGGTGTTTATTGAAGATCTAAAAAGATTTGAAGACGAAGAAGATTTCTGATTTGGGTTCATAATCTTTGGTGTGCAGAATACTTGTTTCGGGTAAAGAGGATCCAACTATAATCGGTTTATCTTTGTGGTAGATTGGATTGATTAGTTGAGTAGATCGGCATCAATACAATTCTTTGTGATTCAAAGTATTGATTGCAAAATCTTGCAAATTACTTTGGTAGTTGTTATTGGATAGATCTAAGGACCCGACAAAGGAGTTTATTGGGATAAATGGAAGAGCATTTTGTCGAACTCATATCACGTTGATTGAAAAGAGTTGTTACCAAACAAATTTGTTGTTCCTTTACTGTTTGGAATACGAACCAAAGGAATTGGTCCAATTGCGTGACTTATTGCAAGTTGGAGGCGCAGGGATACAGATGGAACTAGGTGAACTATAAGTTTAGTTGCTTGGTCTCAACTATATGAAGTTGGTTTAGATTTTATAGCGGCTTAATCTTGAGAGTATTCAATTCTGGAAAAGGTCCTGGGGTTTTTATGCATTTGTAGTTTCCTCGTTAACAAAATCTTGTTGTGCCATTTACTTTTAATTTCCGAATTATAATTGATTTATATTATAATTAAAGTAAATTGCACTTTGTACGTTAACATGGCACTTGATATTGATCCCATTGGTTTCGGTTATCACCGTACCTTTTATCAAGTGATCACTTTGTTGTAGTGTTGTCTCTATTTCATATCCATAGACAATCACACAAAGTGTATTGGTTTTCTCCACTTGCCTTTGATATTTAATTCACGAGTTAGGCCAGTTCGGACTAACCCTATATCAAGTGGACGTTGTGTTGAAATATTCCTTGAGTGATTGTTGCTCCAAGAGGTTTATACACAATGGCTCTTGTATAGGTTGTGATCAAAATAAAAGATTGTGGTATATTTGGGTACCCTCGTCTTTTCATTACCGATTTTAGAACCTACACATTGTGTTTGCAAACTTTGTACGCGAACCACAGTTTCGTACTTAGGCCAAGTCTAGCTATTCACAAACTTTGTATGCGAACCAAAGTTCTTGACTTTGCCTAGTCTAGCCGGTCTCAAACCCTGTTCTCGAACTATAGTTCCAGACCTTTCAAAGGTAAACCCGTTCGCATACTAGGTACGCAAACAAGAGTTCCGGACCTGAACTATTACTTCATAGTTCACATACTAGGTAAGCATACTGTGTTGTATCCATGCATTGGTAGTAGTTATGAAACTCTTATTTAATCATTGAAACATCCTTGGAAGACAACAATGATAATCTTTCATATACCACTAGCTTCAATTAATTTTCAAGTGATTAATAGATCAATATGGAACTTCCAGAGTTAACATCAAATGACTGTCTCACACAAATCATGTAAGATACTCAAGGTTATTTTCACATGATCATCTTGACTTAATATTTAGTTTCCAACAATAAATTATTTCCAACTAAACTCGTCAAGTAGATGATGAAGTTAAGTTAAAGCTTTAAACTTGTATTTTGAGAAAAATATATAAACGAGATAAACTCGGCTCAAAATTTCAAATGTGTATAACTCAAAGTCTATATAGCTATACGACTTAGTCTCATTAGAAGATAGAATATAATAGACTTCTCAGTGATAGATAAGTTTTAGTCTCCACATACCTTTTGTCGATGAAGTTCCTCCAAGCTCTTCAGTAGATCTTTTTCTTAAATTGGTGAACGCCGCCAAGTCTAAAGCTCAACTACACATTCTATCATAATCCGAGACATATCTATAAGTAGACTATAAATCAAGTATATAGTTTTGATCAACTAAACTTGATAAACAAGCTTGAGATAGCAACGCTTGCGAGTTCGACCGAGCAGTGCTTTAATAAGCTCCCCCTTTTTCAATTTTAGTGACAAAACTATCAATATATACGGATTACAAAATAAATAAAACTTTATAGCTTCTGATCCATGATGCTTGATTTCCTTGGCTCTTCAACTTCCTTGAATTCTTCGTTACTTCAAGTATTCCAGGGATTCTGAATATGTTCAACTCAGCATCATTGCTGTTGAAGATCCGTAGCAATAACAATAAGAAAACAAATGTTCTCAATCATTGTTATTCGGTGTCATAATATTATTCTTTAACTCAAAGTCCAATTGCATCACAGGTTTTAAATAATACTACGTTGATATGTATCACTCCTCCTTAGTCCATACTTCTATCTTAGAAATGGAATCGACTCCCCTTACATAATGATCCGTAAACCATATGTATGTAGTGTGAACTACTAAATAATTGTCCCCCTTTTTGTAAATATAAATTGGCAAATGTACGAAAAATATGGGTTCATAATGAATTCACAAAAGATAATATTCATGACCAAAAGAGAACATATCAACTTTCTTTCAATGGTTTCACATAGTCGAAACTTAGTGTATTCATCAAGGAGTTTATTAAGATAATATTCATGACCAAAAGAGAACATATCAACTTTCTTTCGATGGTTTCACATAGTCGAAACTTAGTGTATTCATCAAGGAGTTTATTAAGATACATGTTAACTCCTACAATATTCCACAGCCACACTCCCCACAAAGATATGATAATTAAGCACAAGTTCATTTAAGAACTCTCCCCCATTTGATGTCATTCCAAAGAGAACAACATGAGCGAACTTACTTTTACAAGAAAAAAGGATTTCTTTGGACATTAACAAATCACATGGATTTTTATCCAGTAAACCTCGAGTAAATTAACCACAAGATGATCTTACAGATTACTCTAGTTGGAAATCACTCAACATAAGAAAACTTACGGTAAATACAATATTTTCACATAAAAGTGGACCAGGGAAAGATCAATACTACAAAATTTCTCAAAAAGTTCATTTTATCTTTCATCAATATATGCATAAAGACATAATAAACTTAACTTTTGAGCATTTATGAGACAATAACACAGTTCACGAACGTAAATGCATAGATCTCATAAGCAATTGCGATATATAAAATCAAAATGATTAAATACTTGCAAGTTCATCTTCCAAAAACTTAGAATTTAAATAGATAAATCTAAAACATTGCAAGATGAAAATCGTTGGAAATGTGTAATCACAATAATTTCTATACCAAACCCTAGTTATCCTTCTTAAACATAAGAATAAATTCTCAAAAAGAAGTTTCCTAGACATTAAGATTTTTGGAGAATTCTTTATCGTCCTCGAACTCCTTATCTTCAACAAACATTGGAACATAAGGTTCATGAAAAAAAGAGTAAATTCCAACAAACCTTCTTGAGTGTTGTCGAACCAGGGCCTTTTGAATCTCCAGAGATCTTCGTAAAATAGCCTTTATTTCCTGAATCTCCATCCTGACTTGCTTCAACTCTTCAAAAGTGACTTTTGAAGATTTGAGTTATTAGCTCTTGGTTTCTTCATATTCTTTATTTTTCTCTTCAAAATTGAATTAGAGGAATGGGATCTCTCTTCCCCCTTCATGATTGAGGATTTGACAATCATATTGACATCTTTTCCATCAGAAAAAATGATGCTTGGAGTCTCCATAATTTTAAACTATGGATTTGTGAATACACAAATAAAACAGCTCTACAAGCAACATTTTGATGAAAATAGTTTCAAGGAGGGAATATGAATGCAGGTTTATGGAACCTATATACTGGGTAAATGGGGTTTACGTAAAAACAACACAGATAACCCTGAAAAGGGTAGAAATGTCATTTTTAACCTTTTTAATTATAAAAGGGTGAAATCTTTTCAATACCATTATACTAAAGAATGAAATCAAGTAATAATATTCAAGATACAAACTAGAATAGTTTCTGAACCTGAAGCCCAGTTGTGCACAATTTTTGTGTTTTCTTCTTAGGAACATGAGACAAGATGCACTTCCAACACAGTTAGGCTGTGTTGGGGTGAACATAAATTTGTTCACTACAAGATTCTTGCACGGATTTATCAACATCCCCTTTTATAGATCGTTTAGACCTAGTTCTTTTTTGTAGAGATCTAACCTTTTCCTTAGTAATCAACTTTTTAGGAAAAGAGTTAATTTTACATACCTCGGATGGATTTAACTTCAGGACAAGTTTGAGCTTGTTGGCTAATCGACTGGCTCTCCGTTGCAGTTTTTTGACATACCTTACTTTGTTTATACTTAAAACAATTTGGGAGTTTGTGACCCCTAATAGTACAGTAAGAACATGTCAATGTGGATGATAGTTAAGACACCGGGGCAGAGCATGCTGCTAGACAAAGCTGGGTACCTGAAAAGTGGAGTTTTCATTAACAAAAGAAAAATTCATTACATCCTCCAGAGCTGTTGATGACGCATCATCAGAGAAAATGTCAAGATTGATATGAGTATTGCTACATTTATTAAAATTGTAGTTTTCAGCAAGGAGCGCTACACTTGATTTTTCATCTTCTGTAGAATCATAGTGATCAGATGTTTCATCAATAGTTGCAGCAAGATATTTTTTGCCAGTGTACATTCTACGATTCACGCACTCATTAGAAAAATGACCAAAACCTTTGCACTTGAAGTACTGTGGCGTATCCTCATCATCAGTGTCAACAATATCCCTGTTTTTAGGAGGAACACGATCACGTGGCTTGACTGATGATCTGGGTTTATCTCTAATGAAGCGTTTACTTCTCTTGAAAAGAAGATCTTTAAACTGTCTTGTGATCATAGAAACTGAGTTGTCAAGATCTTCACTAATGATTCAATCTCAATCGGATCATTCACAGAGTTTCCAATACTTTTACTTTTATCAAGTAGATTAGTGTTCTTTTGTGGTTTAAACGCAATATCCTTTCCAGTTTGTAATTAAACCAACATTTAATAGTCATTATACATTGTTTCTTTCTTGATTGATGATACTCTCTAGTTCTGTTTTGATTTACGGTCCTATTGAGTTTTCAATGATTTGTGAAATGAGTTCTTATGTTATGTTGATATTTAATTAAAAATTATTTCTAATTTTTATTTTTGGATTTTAAATATTGATGGGATTATGCTTAATGTTTGATATAATGATTGATATAAGATCGTTTGTGCTTAATGTTTGGGTAGTAACATAAAATAAGAGTAATAGGATTTTATCAAGACAGATAAAACTTGCCGCAAGAAATGATGGTGGTGATAGTCCAGTAACCAAGTACCCTAATGGAGGTGTTTTTCCTAAAATCGATAAAAATTTGACGGTTGCAAAATTAATAGGGGTGGTTTTATTTAGGGAAGGGGTGCGAGTTTATGGAGCTAGTAAGAATACTTAATATGGATAATTTGGTCAAGGTCCGAATAATATATGGGATAGGTGTTAATTAGTGAGTCGGTTCTGATCTCTGCTCTCCTAAGATCATCTCCAATGTAACAAATCTTACGTGGAAGTCATGTTAAGAGCTTTACTTAAGAGGAGTTTATACATGTAGTAAATATGAGACCCCATAACTAATTAATGAAAATTAATAATTAAAAAAATTATCGAAAAATTTGACATTAAGGTGAATCTGAAAGTGTGAGGCTTAGTTTGGTATTGCTGCAGCTTTTGTAAAAGCACTTTTCTCGCAAGTGCGTTGTTGTCTTTGTCTTTGTGAGAAAAAAGCGGTTTGATGTTTGGTAAAATATTAACTAAAGTTAAAGTGATTAAAAAACAATCAAAGTGTGTTTGGTAAAATATAAAATTCAACCATTGTTGTGGTAGCAAAAATGACAAAAACAGACATATCTTTGAAAATTGTTTTATTCGATTTTATTGGCTTTAAAAATAATTATTTTTTTTACTATTCAATATAAATATATATAATATTAAATTTACTAATTGTTACTATTACTATGATTGTTAAAAAAAAATTATTTTACATAACCACTTTTTAATATATATATATATAATTTTCAAATAAAAAATCAAACTAAAATTAATTAAGTAATTATTTAATATTTGTCTGTATTTTTATTATTGATAAATGAAATAGTTTGAAAATAAAAAATAATAATATTTAAAGACTAAAATATAAGAAATAAAAAAATTGATTGTATATAATTTAAGGGTAACTTTTGTCATTTTTAAAATAAAATAGGGGACAAAAAAGATAAATCATACATTAAATTTAGATGGACCAAAACTTATGCTTTTGTAGCTTTTAAAAAAGCTCCTCCTCCCCAGCTTTTGAAAATTGAGGAAGTTGGGAAGTGCTTTGAGTAAAAAGCACTTTGATTTTGTTTTACCAAACACCAATTTCAAAAATTATTGACATATATAGGTTTTGAAAGTGCTTTTGGAAAAATAAAAGCATTACCAAACCCAGCCTAAGACTTTCTTTAACATCTTTGTATTTAGTATCTCATCGTTCCCAACTTGTAGGACCTAACTTCTGAAGATGTATTTATGCTAAATGTAGGTCTAAAATTATAGGTGTCATAAAAAAATAACATTTTCACCCTTTATTAGAGATTTTTTAAGATCATATTTCTGGTTAATATCATGTTCAGAAGTCAAAAGTAAAATGTTATTGATTCACAAGAGGTTAACATTTTTTTGCTTTTATAACTCATCCCAAAATCTTGTACCCTAATTTTTCTGCTTCCAGAATTCGGAAACTCGTGACATCGAAACAGATTATAAGCAAAAATATAAAACTTAAAAACTGTAATTCTTTTTGCCTTTCTTCTCAAGCAAAAAAAAAAACAAAGAAGAAAAACAAAGAAAAACTGTATCTCTTTTTCTCCCGAAATGGCGACTGCATTCAGGAAGGGTCTTAGATCTCTTGGATCTCGTATACTAATCAACAAAACAATCACTACTAGGCAATTTTCAAACAGGCCACTAACTTCTATCATCCATAATCAATCCCCATCCCTATTTTCTAATCTCTATAAAAATCCATCAACAGAATCTCAATTCTTCCGTCAATTTTCATCCCAAAGAATACCAAAAAGACCTAATAAGATTGATATAGGTGCCAGAGCTCGTAAACTTCAGCAACAGCGACTATGGACTTACGCTTTAGCATTCGGTGGAGTTGCTGGTTTTGTATATCTTGTTTTAGTTAATTTTGAAGATCAATTGGTTTTTTATGTAACACCAACTGAAGCTTTTGAGAAATACAAAGCAAATCCAAGTAAAAATAGGTTTAGACTTGGTGGATTGGTTCTTGAAGGAAGTGTTATTACTCCTTCTTCATCTGCTACAATGGAATTTGTTGTTACTGATTTGATTACTGATATTCTAGTTAGGTATGAAGGTTCTCTTCCTGATTTATTTCGTGAAGGTCATTCTGCTATTGTTGAAGGGGCTATTTTTCCATTAACCGATGAAATTCGTAAAGAATTAGCTTCAAATGGGAAATCTATTTCTGAGAAAGCTACAAGTATGGAGTATTATTTTAATGGAAGTGAAGTTCTTGCCAAACATGATGAGAAATATATGCCACAAGAGGTTGCAGCAGCTTTAGAGAGGAATAAAGAGAAGCTCAAGGAAGAAGCTGAGGCTCAAGCAGAAGAAGAAGCGGCTAAAGTAGAAGAGGCAGTGAAATCAGAGGAAGCTACTAAAACTGACAAGGAACTTCAGAGAGAGAGTTGATTTTTGATGCATATACGGGTACTAATTCTTCCATTTTGTTTACCCTTATTCTTTTTATTGGATAGTCACAGATGCATCAACTTAGGGTTTAGATGGTTGAATAATTGAATTTGTCTATTGATGAATGCCGGAGAAAAATGAGTATATTATAAAATTGAGCCTTTACAGAATTTCAATTTTTTGTTGTAAAGCGGAGTGCATAATTTTTGACAGAAGAAATATGTGAGACTAGATATTATGATCTTAGAAAATAAGAGAAATACTGAAACATTTGGTATTTGATTGGTTACTTTGTAATTGTTATTGAATTTGGTGAAGTGTGGCTAGCGGTTGTTTTAGTTCAATCGTTATATTGTTTTGGTCAATTTAACATCATTTTATTTCAAAATATTCGCAAAAGATGAATTATTTTATTTAGAGCTACACTGCGGAAGCCTTATATATTGGATAGTTAGATGAATTTGCCTCCACTGTCAGTGGTAAAAATGGCACAAGGTGCAATGTGATTATGCATGAGTTGGATCTTGTCTGGAAGTCACTAGTTAGAGCTAATTGAGATACAAATCTCTTGGAGTGCTCTGTTTTCCCTGACTTTAGTTTCATCCGCCATAATAATAAGTTCAAATAAGAGAAACTCAATTAAGTAATATGTTAGCAAATTAAAGTGCTTTGATCACATAAACAATATAGGCTGCTATTGAGTGCATGTTTCATAAAGCTAGCTCGTTAGGAAAAGTATTAAAACTCTAGTCCATCAGGAAAAGTGAAGAAGAAAAAGCTCAATTTGTAAGGATGCAATTCCTTCAGTTTTTGTGGTAATTGAATGCAATCATCTTCCTCGCATCTCTAGTTTTAACTGTTAGTATACAGTATTCTGAAGATCAATCGGGATGGGGATATGCTGTAATTGGACCTTGATTCGTCCAGTTGTTGGTGTAGAGTAGGCAGAAGCTTACCCTGGGCTATTGATCCTTCTATTGCTGACAAGTTGTATACATGCTAGTTAACCCTGTCTGACAGAATTTATTGACAGGCAACCAACTGTTCATGTCGTTGTTTGATGCCTGTATTGCCATTTACATCAGTGTATTATTCTCCATTTTTTTAACCCTGTGCCACCTTTACTACAATCACTAATTCTCCTAGAAGTATATGAAATTTTGTTGGTTCAGATAAAATGATGTATGGGCAGACAGATGACTTGGTTTTCAGAGAAACTTATGATACATAGCATGGTTATAAATTCACAACCTTTCTGATCTTTAGGTTTTGCAGCACCTAAGAATTTTTTGATGAAACAATATAGTGTGTACAGTACATTGTGGTGTTGCGAGATGGCAAACTTGTCTATCTTATCTTTGAAAGATGCAGCTTTATGTAGGTGTATTCTGACCAGTACAAACAAACAGGAAGAGGCTGTGTAAGCCTTCTTTATAGACACAGAAATAAAAAGTCCACCTGTTGTGCAAGCCTTCTTTATTGTGGTGCTGCGAGATTGCAAGCTTGTCTATCGTATCTTTGCAAGGTGCAGCTTTATGTAGGTATAGTCCGACCAACGAAGAAACGTAGGCAGAGGCTGTGCAAGCCTTCTTTAAAGACACAAACAAAAAGTCTGATTATTGTGCCTTGCTTTGTGTGTGTTTGTGTTGTTTGTACAATTGCATGCTGCACTGATATCTGAGATGTGCTTTGCTGCATAACAAAATAACAAACCATGGTGAATAGTCTAGTCAATTCTCATCGCGGGGTTTGCTGCATGGCTGAAAGCTAGTCTACTCAGCTTGTATGCAGCACTGCTCAATCATTGATTTGCGTCATTAAGCAGGCTACCTTGTGTAGTCGATCTTAATTTGCAACACAGGTGCAATATGTTCTGAAGTCCAACTGAAAATGATTTCTTAAAAGGATTCATGTTTTCCCCATCAAATTATGAAGATATATGCAATATATGTTTTGAAAGATCATGTGCTTGGACAGTAGACAATCCCTAAAAAGATGGTCCAGAATCTGTTTACCCCCTTCTTTTTTTTTTTTTTTAAAAGCAAATGGGTAGCAAACAGGCCCCTGACCCAAACAACAAGAACTAAAAAGGAACTCTTTGCATTCAAGATGGCCAAAAAAAAAAAAAAAACTGATGAGAAGAACCCTAAAAAGTAGTGGCATATCATTTTCACTTGTCATACTGAAGTCCAGAGTCTACACTCCACGCTAAAAGACTGGTTCACAGGTTATATGCTCTAGGCACAAAGTCCCTCCCGATACCAGATGCCAGGCGGATGAGGTACTGAAGTAGGTTACTTTTTCCTCATCTCCCCACCTAGAGCATGTGCTAGTAGTGTGCACTGGACGTACCTCACCTAAGTTTTATGCTCTAGGGAAATTCTAGCAATCCAGTAGTTCACAAGACAACCCAACGACCACAATAGACTGTCTTGCACAACAAAAAATATCAGACTCAAGGAACGGTCAAAGGGAACCTGACATTTTTCTTGACTATAAACAAAAAATAGCAAACTGTTCCTGGAAACTAAAAATGGTTTCCAAGAGATCAGGCCTCCAAAAGAATTGAAGGGAAAGAGGGGGATCCAACATAAATTAAAAAAAGAAACAGAAAAGAAAAAGCTATCATAAAAAGGTAGATTACACAGATTGAAAGAATATAGCCATGAAGGTACAAGAAGATAAAACTGAAAAAAAGGAGCCTAATTTCTGTGCCCAACCCCAAAATGAAATCTTCTGGCTGATCTATCATTGAATGCATATTCCAACCGAAGAGGGCCCAAAGGAGAGTCCACTCGGATACCAAACCCATATCCATATCCACTTCCAGGTTTCAATCGTGCTCCAGCAGGATCACCTGAATTAGGATTACAAGAAAGAATAAGTAATAATATAAGAAAGGAATCTTGATGGGATCACCAGTTTACCATCCACGACAAGATTATTAGGATAAATTGTTAATCAAACCCCACTGATGCACTACATTATACAGATTGAAGTTTATTGACCACATCTTTTTAAACATAGAAACAGCATTTTTGCTGGCCAATGTGTTAAGTATTGCCTGTATTGGTTTCCTCAACCTTGACTGCTATCTTCACAATGTCAAACTAACAACACCAGCAATAAGTTCAGAAAAATTAAAAAAAAACATACCAGGTACCATCGGGCCTGATCCTAGATCACTTCCATAGTCCGTAAAAAGTGCCCCTTCTACTGGCCCAAACTGCAATGAGGAAAAATGAAGAGATGCACATTATCAAAGGCAAACAAGTAGTCTATATATTGAGATAAAAAAGCAGTACAGGTTTTCAAGGTATGAACCAAACTTGGACGGAGTAACTAGAACAACCCAATTAATATAGAGAAACAACTTGCATAAACTATTTCTATTTATAATGGTCCAAAGCTGGCAGGAGAAGTGTTAAACACCAAACGAGGTATCTTAATCCAACTAAGGTGAAGTAATCCAAATCCCACGGCAACATTGGTCGTGGACACCAAAAATATTTTGACCCTTCGATCGTGAGAGAAAAGTGAATTACTAGAAGCAAGACTAGGGTAAGCATATAGAAGAGCAAGTACTATATGAGAGAACATGTTACATAATTCTCATACCATGGGGAAGGAAATTTCTCCGCTACCAACGACATACGATCGACCAGATCCTACAGCACCTTCTTCGTATCCTCTGACGCTGTTGGTTCCACCAATGGCAAAGGCTTCATGTGGAGAAAAATTGCCCACCACATGGCCTCCAGAAAAACTACATAGCAACGAAAAAATTGCAAACAAGAAGGATCAGAATTCAAAGACTTGATCTGTTTTCATCCCTATATCCAACCATACGCAAAGGAACTAAAATATAAACCGCAACAGCAATGGTGATGCCACACTGGAACCCGTAGCCAATTCTGTCCAAAACTACAATGCATAGCAGTATAGCACCCAAATGGAAAAACAAAATTGTGCATTACCTCAACAGAAGCCGGGCTGGACCAATGTCTACACCCTTCCTCACCCGGGCATTCACTCTGTTAAAACACAGCCACTCAGGCAAAACAGGAAGACCTTGTTCCATGCTGAAAACAAACTGTAGAGAAATAGGGAAGACAACTCAATAAAAGATATATATGCCGCCTCTCATAAAATAGTCAACCATATGTCAGCAATTGAGCAACCAGAATTCAAGCACCCACCAATGAGGTTCCATGATCACCAGAATCAGTGTAGACGCTCTCAAGTTTGGCAAGCAGCATGTCATCATGAGGATTGCCACTGTAAAAGATCAGAAAGTGGAATATAATCACAAAGTTTATTTCACGGCAGCTGTAACTATGTTAAATATCTGATGCAACAATACCGTACCTTGCAGTCAATGGGCTGCTGTAGTAGTCCTTGATAAGGGGATTCCCTCCTTCATTGCGAGCACCTGCTCGCTGAAATATTTATAATTACCACACAGTTACTATACAAACACCAATATGTGAATTCAAGTGAAATACTAATAAAAAAATTTCCCTTATCATTTATTTCGCATATTTGTGTATCAAAGTACATACAAATTTGCAGAAAGAATATATTGGCACTAATTATTAATCCAGACACGAGTAATTCTCAATTTTATGCTTCAAAACTTTTATGTCAATCCTACTTGTTAACCACTCCTTGCCATTCCGTGAGTAGGCCCACATAAGATGATGGGTTTGACTTTGGCATGTTTAGAAGAAAGTAGTGGTTGGCCACTTCTGTGAAGGTAAACTAGAGATCTGAATACTATGGTGCTATTTTCTTGAGCTACCAAAACAGACTTCTTGTTTATGTCATTCATTTAAAATATGTATCACAATTCACAACAAGGGTAAAAAATGTACATTTAATTAAAAATGAAAAGAAAATTCACAAGTAAATTGAGGCAAAGACAAATGGTTTTTCACAGTATACTACATAGTGGCACTACTGTGAAATGGGCGTTAGTGATAACTGTTTATCATAGATGAAAGAAAACCAAGATGTATGTCTTAGCCAATATCTAGTTGTGAATATGAAGATAATCATAGACAAACTTAAGTCGTAATTTGACATATCCGTTGCTATCAATTATACATGCACTGAAAAATACCTGAAAAATAATCCCAGCGGTTCCATTCCACGTCGGTCTTAGAGGTCGACTGAATTCGACACCAGCTGTAACCCGACCAATTGTCACATTACTATTATCAGGCTGGTTTCCATGAACTAGTGTTCCTGGTGTTCTTGAGTTCTACACAAGGACACACAGAATTACTAGTCAGTCACTCTTCCAGTGTAGAGAGTTTAGCAATACAGACTGGCTTTAAATTACCTGAACCATAATGGATCTTGATGTACGCTTATCATCCCCTTCAATCCAGGGGTCTGTATAATTTATGCGAAAAATAGAGTCAATTTGACCCCTTTCCCATGATACATTTAGCTTTTGATTTCTTCCAAAAACATTCCTATGAGAATAAGCAAAGCTGAAAACAAAAACCAAAAGAAACATGACCAGATCAGCACTCTAGCAAAAATAGCAAGTCAGATAAATGATAAATCATTTGAACGCATCATATGAATCACATAGGGCAACACATAATGGAACTACACAGTGAAATGAAACTTACCTTCCAACTAGTCCTGACAGGGGGCCACTTGTTATCCTGCATTGAGGTATTACCAAATCTATTAGAAAAATGCCTAATGAACAAGAGATATGAAATCAAATTAAGTTTAGAGTAAACTGCGAATATGATAGGGTCGCTAATTGCTTATGCCTCTACGAGCACATCACTTCAGTGCACCAGAACCACAATAATTAAGGTACACTATACGAATACACGAATCATTCATTTGTGAGTTTCTAACGTGTATGTTACCTATTTCATATGTTAGTTTGGTAGACAATTCACTTAGGAAATTATTTTTCCTGAAGTCACATGAATAATACCAAAATTGTAGGTATGCATATAGAATATTTTAGATACACCTACAACAAACATCTCAATCTCATAAAAAGTAACAGCTTACTGCCATCTGCCAGTAAGCACGAAGAATTATATAACTAGATTAGCTAGGTTGTAAAAGGCTAAATTTGGACTCCTGGTTCGCAAGAGTACCCGGAGCAAGTATGAAAGAATCAAGACACATTATGCAACAAGGGGTTGGGCCTGCATCACTTACCCACTTGAAATTCCACCACCAGCAGAGAAACCTCCACTAACACGCTCAACACAATTCATTGTCAAATCAACTTTACCAGTATCTGCAAACATATAAGAATTTGAGTCTCATAGGATATATATAAATCAAAAAATGAAACTAAGGAATGACTACAAAAAAAATTACCTCCAGCTGGCTGGGGAATAATGCTTACATCTTCCATAATTCCCATTGCTAGTACAGTCTCCACATCTCTTTTACCTTGAAGCATGCTGTAAACCTGAAGAGGATAAAATATAAGGACACTTAATCATACAGAACATGGTGGACATATTAGTGGATCACATGCTGCTGAGCAGATAAAGCACATACAAACTGGTTTTCTTTGAGCTTATTTACTTAATCTAAATGGTTAAGAAGATGAACAAAATACAAGCTATAACAGAGAAAGGGCCATTTGAATCACTTGACTTGCTAAACAAGCACAGATACTTCATGATAAGGATAATTTACACTGGCTATATTTCTTCCTTCACTTTCTCCTTTTCTAGAACTTCTATTTTCTCGTCTCTTACAAGAATTCTCTCTTGTAGATCTTTTATGGAATCACGGAGTTAGTATTTATTATAAATTAGCACGACTACGTGAACTGAATGATCTCATACAAGCTATTGGTTGAATGATTCAGATAAAGTTCTCACCAAAGACACTTCATAACATATCCGAGGTTAAACGAATAGGAGTATCAAGTGCTGCAAATTATAGGTTTATATCATATCATTCTCACATTCTTATTCATCAGCCTATTCGGCATCCATCTCTTAAAGCCACATTGTTACTGCTAGATCTTATAAATCTCTATCCACAATCCTTATTGTGTATACATATACATGCTACACATACAACAATTAGAAGTAATTACCCATAAATATTCATCAATTAAATAGCTCGTATATTAACAAGTGACTGAATAAAGTCTCTAGGTTCGTGGCACACCTGTCCCTTCTTAGTTGTGAGTTGCCGAAGAATGGTTTCTGGCCTTGTCTTCCCAGTAGTCGGTTCACCTCTGAAGTACCAGTAAATTCGTCTTATATTAGTAAAAAATTACTTATGCTTGCAGTTGCTAGGATGAATTATAAAGAAGCAGGATTCTCACGTCTTCCTATCAAGAAAGCGGATAGAGATATTATTGACCTCAGCTTCAGAGACTTGTAGCTTAATGATGCCACCAGAAAGAATTTCAAGATCTGAAACCTGTACAGATGATAACAATATAGAGTAAGAAAGGTGGCCATGGCTAATGTAAACCATCAGAAAGCTGATTCTAAATATCTGAAACTTCTGTGTAAAGATGAAGAAAACAAACCAAACCAAATAGGCCACGGTCCCTGTACCACCCATCAATGGAGTTTATCACTTCATTCAAACGCCGAATATTGACAACTTTCCCTGCACAACTTGACACCTAGAGTTTAACTAAATGAGGGTCTTCTAGAACACTAATTGACTTATTCAAGCCACAAAAGACAACAACTTTATTCTGAAAAAATTGAAGAAGCAATTATACTGCTTAAGAAATTTACCGTGTCCACCATGGAATGCGTCCTCTAAAAACTTTGCCGGAAGAACATTTGCTCCTTCACATATCAACCCTTGGAATTCTTGGTTTGTTTCTACCTTGTACACCAGAATGAACCCAAAGTATTATGCCATGGTAAACAAGCTAAACAACAATATAAAGTTTCCTTAAAACTCAAACAATCTGAAAAGATAGTTTTTTACTAACTACTCCCTCCGTCCCAAATTAGTTGAGCCATTTGTAGTTTGCACAATTATTAAGGCAAGGAGAAAAGGGGAGTAAGTATTTTTTACAAGTATGCCCTTATGGATAATAAGTTGTAAAATTTAGAGATGATTTATCTCTTAAACTATACCACGGTTTTTAGTAAACTTTATACCGTTGAAAAACATTTTAAAACACCTACGTAACGAATATAAACATGGCTATCAAATTATACATATTTCTTATAGTAACAATAATCAATTAAAGGGGTAGTTTTAGAAATATCCCTTTGATTAGTGAAATAGCTCATCTATTTGTGGGACAAAATTTAAAACCAATTGGCTCAACTAATTTGGGAGCGGAGGGAGTAATTCAAAGAAGACAACGTTATGAATGACTATTCCAATTAGCTTGGAGATGTGAAGTATTTTATGGAAGCAATCCAACAAAAACAAACAATGTTCTGAATAACAGTACTTAAAGTCGCAGGAACATTTTAAGTTCAATGATACCGACTAAATTCTTATAATTGAAAGTTAACAGCAAAAAGCAGTAGAAATTTACTGCAATTCCCAAATGTTTACGGAACAATTAGCTCTATAAAAAAACTATAAATGTACCTGAAAAATTAAGCGAATTCCATCTCGAGTATCAACAGCAACAGGCGTACAAGAACTGAAATACCCACGTTCCATAATCCGATGTACATCTTCTTGAACCTCACGAACTGTTAATGCAGAATTAGGTCTACATGCTTTCAAAGCCTCAGCAGCTTCAGCTTCAAGATCTTTCCTTTCCAATTCCTCACCATCTTTATTCCTAATCAAAACCTCACTAATCAAAACCCTCTCTTCATCTTCTTTACCATGCCGACTACTTTGTACGTGACCTTTCGATTGAGGTTCTTTAACTTCTACTGATACATTTTGATTCGACTCTTGACCTTGTTGAACTAAAGATAATGAAGACGAACACAGAAGAGACGATTTAGAAAGTAAATTTCTAGGTTTTGTAAAAGTTTGAATTTTATTGAAGAACTGATTAATTGATTCTTTTGTTTTGTTTAAGTTTAAAGATAAGGTTTGAGAACAGAATGGAAGGTTGGAGAAGATTGGAAGAGAATTTCGTTGATTTGGGAGTAGAGAAGTATAAGGTTTTAGTTTGATGGAAGATGAAATAAAACGAACCTCATTCTCTTTCGCCATTCTGGGTTCGTTTTTTGCAGAATAGGGTTTTCGAAAAAGGACTCACAATTTGATAAAGCCCTAGTTTTCTGCCATTAATTCTCTCTGGGCACTCTCAGCAGTAGAGAAAGCGGGAACGGCAAGAAGAAGAGAGCGGACCTAAAAATGGAGAAGAAGCATTTTATTTGACACACATCAAGTTAATAAAATCATGACCGTTTATATAACTGTTTTGATTGTAACCGTTGGATTACAGAATTGAATCGCTTATGGGGATCTTGTGGAAACCATTTTGAACCAAGACCTTTTGGCCCAAAAGAATCTGCTGGTGAAATTTTTTCCGGTGGGAGATTGAGATTTTATCGTTGAGGTGAGATACTCTTGATCATTTTTAGATTGATTTCAGGTTCCTTTAAACTAATCGCTGTTGTTTCTGGATACAGGAAAGAATAATAACACTCCAAGTTGGAATCTGAAAGAGGAGAGACAGAGAAAACATGGATCCAGAAGGGTTTAAATCGAAGATGTCTAATTTGAATTTTGGGAATGTAATGGCAGCAGCTGCTCGTGATTATCAGAAGGTATTCTTTTTACTATTACTTCAAAGCTTTACCTTTATTGGATCCGCGTATTCTCATTTTCCTTGCGTAATTTGTGTTTCAAGTTCAATTTTTAATCAAATCCCTTTTGCGGCAATTAAACAAACTTGATTTTTTTAGTAATTTGGTAGGTGTTTGTAGAGATGGGCTCATGATATTGACACTAATAGACATTACCATCTTTGTAAATTAGTTTGTTTTTGGAAAAATATGCTGGTAGTCAGCTTGTTACTTTTCTGTGAGTAAGACCTTTGAAATGACACAATAAAAATGTACACATTCAAGCATAGTTTCTCAGAGTTGGTTTTTGTTCCTGGTTTTATTTTGTTCTAAAGAATTAATCTTGATTATGCTTGTTTCTGGTGTTTCATAGTTTCTTTTATTCACCCACCATTGAATTTTAACTGCCGTTTGAGTTCAAGTTGTGTCATGTTGAATATCTCCTCATGCGATGGTTATTATAAACTTCTTAATGTATAATGCATAGCATATTTGTAAGTAAAATGGATGAGAACACATTTGATTGAGGTTTTCCAATGTTATTTGATATATAAATTTTAAAGAATCTGAAAAGATTAGTGAAGTAGAATCTTAAACTTTACATTTTCTTTTGCTCTTTCTTGCTAGTGACTGAATTAGTATAATATAATATTGATTTAATAATGCAGGAAATGCTAAATAGTGAAAAAGCGGCCACCTCTAGTACAGCTAATGAAGAGTTTGATCTTGACGAGTTGATGGATGTAAGTTGGGAACTTTTTTACTCCATATGTACTCTTCCTTTTCTATTACTCATCACTAATTCATGTTTGTGAACTTTAACATATATGAATTGCGGGTTTTCTTTTCTTCTGAAATGGGACCAGTAAACATTATCTGTTTAGTAAGTAATTTTTCAATGCGTGAGTCATAAGAATTAATATCCATCGTCCACGATGGTTTGGTTCTGTTGGTTAAAATCAGGATCCAGAACTGGAAAAGCTCCATGCGGATAGGATTGCAGCACTCAAGGTATGGCAATATATTACTCCTGATTTACCCCTTTATAAATGGGAAGGATGCTATATGATGTCTTACTGTGGCAGAAAGAATCTGAGAAACGGCAAGCTTTACAAAGGCAGGGGCATGGAGAATATCGGGATATATCTGAAGGGGACTTCTTGGGTGAAGTTACTGGTACAGAGAAAGTGATTTGCCACTTTTACCATCGGGAATTTTACCGTTGCAAGTAAGTTTGTTACCAAGACTACAGCATATATATATATATATTTATTCAGTTACGAACTTTCATTCATTTATTCTTTGGCCTTGCAGGATAATGGATAAGCATTTGAAATCCCTTGCACCAAGCCATTTGGATACGAAGTTCATTAGACTTGATGCTGAGGTTAGTCCAAACATGTCTTTTATGCGATAGTGAACCTTAATTCAACTGCCCGCTCCCTGGCATTTATCATTTTAATACTGTACCAATCAAACCTAGGACTTGGAAAAAGGTTTCATTTATGTTAAATAAATGTTTTCTACCACTAATGTCTCCCTAACAACCTAATGAATAATTTGGAAGCTCCTGATAAGATCTAACCAGGTATAATTTGGTTCCGGAGATCTATGCCTATGGTTTTCTTGTACAAAGGCCGTAGTTTCAATTGCACTATTAAAGTATCATCATATTTGTTTACTAAAATATCAGAATATGATGATAATGCGGGAATTGTAGTTTGTACTTATTTGTCTTAAAGGGTATTTTAGGTGTTTTTTATATGGTCTATGCATGTATGTTAATCTTATAGATTGTTGGAGAGTTTGTTCTGCAAGATTTCTGTGTCAGAGTGCAGTACACAACTGCATGGATAGAGCTCCAAAAGTAGATTGGTGGTATACTTAAAGCTTAGGTGGTATAACTCACTTTAGAAAGATTATATTTACATATTTAGATTAATATGATTCGCATGATTTAAGGAGAATAAATTTGGATTGGTAACTTTAAGTCTCTTTCTGTATTATAATTTGTTTGGATTTGATAGTAAACACTATCTACACAACTAGTGTATTTTGAGTCTGATTTATTTTAGTTGGAATGCCAATGATACGAATCCTCCAATTTGGAATGTTATACTATATAATTTGTAATTACCGACACTTGTAATTAAGTGTTTGCATAGAAGATAGTTTCTTGATCATAGGCGTATTCCTATTATTTTGAAGTCTTCGATGACAAGTGGCAACTGCAATAGGTGACTATTAGACCAAAGATTAGAAATCTGGGTTCACTAAAGAATGTTTAAGCCTGCCAGATGGCTTGATTTCTTTATAAAGTATTTAGGCGAGATGAAGGGTTGCATTTGCAATTTATAATGGGGGCCTTTGCAATCTATAACGGTACACCCAGTGCATAATGGTTAGGTCGTGAACCATTGAGATGGATAATGTTGAGGGTTGAATGAATTGGAGAGTGAAGCTCGTCCATAACCATTTATCTTGGTCAATAAAAGGCTGGGTGGCTTTTGTATCCTTAACCAGAAGACAACAGTTACATTCTTAACATCTGTACAAGAAAACCCCAATTATGTGTCTTCTCAGAATAGGGGCTCTATCCTGTGACAATTCCAGGCACAAATTTTAAATATTAGAATAACCAATAATCCTATGGTTACCAATGGTCTAATTTCAAGCTCAGGCCTGAGTGAAGCTGAAATTTATGCACTTTGCATCTTGAAACTCAGTTAGTTAAAGTAGATAAGTTTTCGTTTTTAGCTCTTGGTCGAGTATAAATTTTGTCTTCCAGGATTCTGGTATTTGAAAATCTATTGTTAATAGAGTTTGTAAGTTCGCTGATTCCATCAAAAGTTGTAACATGTTGCATTTGTATCCTGTTAAATTAAAATGTTACATGTAATGCTTGATATCTTGACGGGCAAGTATGCAGCCAAGAAGTGTTGTTACAAAAAGGTTACTGCAATTTCATGCTTATCGTTAGTGGACATACGATTAGCAATGTTTGCTGGGTGTTATACTTTGACGGTTTTGCATTCATAAAGTTTATATATGGTTTCATCTTAGACCTTCTCTTGGTCTGTGTTTTTGGCTTTGATAGAATTTTACCTCAATGAAATGCAGAATTCACCCTTCTTTGTTACCAAACTTGGAGTGAAAACTTTGCCATGCGTCATCTTGTTCAGGTGAGGCTCACTTTTCATTTGTATTTACCTGTAATGGACTTGGGAAATTGAAAGAAAGTTGAATTAATTAAGCAGTATACTTTGCTGTTAGGCATATTTAAATTTATATTTGCGATTTATGGAATATATGGAGGAGATTGTCTTAGCCGTTTGACGTCTTCTTTTTTAGTAAGGGGGTTGCAGTAGATAGATTGGTGGGTTTTCAAGATTTGGGAGCCAAAGATGATTTCAGCACCGCGAGACTAGAGAAACTACTCATAAAGAAAGGTGGTACTTTCTCTTGACTTTATTTACTTCGAGATACTATTATTCAAGTGTTATATGGGCACCTGCATTTATATCATTGCCGTGCCTAAACCTGAAATGTTTGGGGAATGATTTATCAAAATCTTTTATCTCATCACTCATTGGATTCTGCTATATGGGCCCTCTTTTTACTCACCTTGTAATACATGAATAGTTTAGTTCTCTTGAGCTTCTTCTCCACTCCTCTATAAATCTGACTGTCACATTGTTTACGTTTCTTAGCGATGTATAATATTGTCTGCATAACAGACAAAGATCATTCTCGCGTCTCACCAGAATCTGTTATCTAATTACATAATCCAGATCAGTGTAAGGGGATATCATAAGAATTCAGACCAGGAGCCCCTTTCCCTTTTAGTCGATATTTGCTGATACCATGTCCTATGTGTTTATACAAATTTATTTCTCAGGTATACTCAATGAAAGGAAGAGGGAAGATGATGATGAAGAGGAAACTGGCAATGGTTATAACAGTAGGTCCGTAAGGTCCTCTGTCAATCATGATTCTGACTCAGAATAGAAGGCCACACCTATGTAATAGTTTGAGATTTGCCTCTTTTTTGTATGGGTATTATTTTGAGTTGTCTATCTTCCTAGTTTCACTGTGTAGATTTTGGCTGAATGAGTGTGTAATTGTTCTCAAATATCTTAATTCTCATGATTCACCATCCTCTTGATTCATTCTGCAAACAGATGTGGAAGTAGGTTTGCATGGAAACAAAAAAGAAGAAGAAAACAAAGGTCTTAGTTATAGAGTAACCACCCTCACATCAGTCATTGTCAGCAACATTCTATACTAACCGTGTTTTGACGAGGCCTGGCTGTGTGCAGAGTCTGCAGAGACCGGACCAAATTTTTTAGGGGCTCTAGCCTGAATAAGATATTCATTTGCTTTTAGTGTAGAAATATTTGTTTTTGATAAAAAAAAAACCAATTTCATTAATGGCCAATTCAAAGATACATAGCTTTTAAGTACATCAAGAACATTTGAAAAACAAGAAAAACATATAGCAATAAGCACATGGCCAGGTATTCCGACAAGCGGAAAAGAAGGAATACCGGAAATCAACGAATTACATATATGAAAGATTCGATAAAATCGGGAGAAGGATTGGTCTTCACGATGTAGTCTGACCATTTGATAAATCTTCTTCTTGAGTAAGATGATCTCCATCGTATGAGGAGTATTTTTCCCATTTCTTGACCGGAAAAAACCATATTCCGGCGACCGGAACTTCTTGACAATGAACTTAAAAACCCTAGTAACCAAAGAAGAATAGCCATTGAAGCCAAAGGAGAAACACTTGAAAGTGCAGGGAGAAACATGAAGGCACGGTTGAACTGTCAGACGGCAAGAAGAAGACATCTTCAAACCTTAATCTAAAAAGCAATAATAACCTAATTTAATCTCTAAAATACTACTAACTAGAAGAAAAGGACGCAAATAAAACTTAATCCTACTCATATTCACTCTGATGGAGTAGATCTGAACAGTTAACAAGCTCGTCAGAAAATGGGTTTTGTCCCGCCTAAAATCGCCTAGAGGTGAAGAAGAGATAAGGAGAGAGAAAGAGTTCTCAATGTGTATAAATAATTTAGATAATGTTAAACCTTGCAAAATAAAAACAACTAGAAAAGAAGTACTAAATTCGTAAAAGATTGCCACACCCAACCCGAAGACTGTTAAAGACTTTAGGTACTCGTATGTAGGTGTGAGGAGAGGGATGAAGGCACTTACCCGTTTGCGACCTTGGAACTTAGCTTGTTTCTGCCAAATTCTTTAACTGGATTTCTTTTTATGCCAAGTTCTGTAATAGTGTGAAGTGAGCTAGTAATACCCCCACCTAAGCTTTTAAGCACAGAGCTATATCGAGTAAGATCATAATTTTTAACAAGGAGCTCAGCCGCCACTTTCTTTCATGCACTCAGCCGTCTGGAAATAGATTCCCTAGCTGGAAAGGCAAACTAATGTATCCAATAGAAGATGCTCAGGTCATTCGAGGCTTCCTCCCCGTGAATTCAATAATTATAGCTACGTAATCGGTTCATTTTTCATGGACCCCTCACTAATACTATTTATATGATAAGAGAACCAAATCCTTAGAACTGAAGAATCCTATTATTGGGGCCGTAGGGGAATGAGTTTTTGGGGCTTAAAATGATAATCAAAACCAAAACGTGGATATGGGGACCTAATTTATGTAAAAGTTCAAAAATACTATCAATTTTTTTAACTTATTACCCTTTTATCCTTTAATTAACTAATTAATCTAATAAAAAAAACTGAAATTTATTAAACCAAAAGAGACCACAGACGGTTTCTTTCCTTTTTTTTTTTTTTCCTTCTTCTTTTGTTTTTCTACCCTCTTTCTTTTCTTTTTCTTCTCTTCTTCATTTGCAACGATTAATCGTCGATTCAAAAATACTTCATCGTCGATTAAATTCATCATATAAAACCATGAAGACAAAGGAAAACCCAGCGAAATCATCGTCGAATCCACCTCCTTCTGAACCACAGAAATCATCTTCATCAAATGAAGATGAAACTGAAGATCAACAACCAGTGATTGAAGAAGATGAAATAGCCGCCGAGACTCCTAATATGACTGCAATAAGGTATGAATTGAAAAACCCACTCTTTATTTAAGCGTTTTATTGATTATTCAGTTGGTTTCGAAAATTTTAGGTATGAAAAAACAGTTTCTGAAACTGCTTACGGCTGGGAGTTCTTGTTTTCCCAGCCGTAAATAAGGTTTGCGGTTGGGATCACTAAGAACTCCCAGCTGTAACATAGGCGATGCGGACGAAAGCTCATTTATCCTAGCCGCAGCAAGTTTTTTTACGGCTAGGTTATTCCTAGCTGTTTATTCTTGTGTGTTTGAAAAAAATTTCAACGGTAGCGTTTACGTCTAGGTTTTTCCTATCTGTAATTTTATTTCCTAAGCGTAAGTTTTATTTCCTATCCGTTTTATGTGTAACGGCTTGGTTGAAACCTCAAAGTCCCATTCTTATATTTCGCGGCTAGGTTATTCCTAGCCGTATCTTTTACTATGCTGAAAATTAATCCAGCGGTAGTGTTCACGGCTATATAGGTTTTTCCTATCCGTAATTTGTGTAACCAAGCTGCAAATTATGTTTCCTAGCCGTTATTGGTGTTACGTCTTGGTCGATTACTAAATATCCAATCCGTAAATGTTGTTGCGACTGGGACTGTCAATTGTTCCTAGCTGTGTTTGTTGTCACGGCTTGGTTATGTCTAGATTTCCCAACCGTATTTATTTATTTGCTTTTGTTTTTATGGTCTTATTTGTCTTTGAACAGAGGAAATCAAAGGAGGAATAAAAAAACACAAGAAGTAACACCTTGTAATGTCCCGACTCCACAACATCGTCATACAAAACCATTGGGTACAAACGCAAGGAATGCAAGTGGAGTTGTGACTGGTGGAGGAAGTGAAGGTGGAGGAAATTGAGTTGGAGTTGTAACTGCTGGAGGAAGTGAAGGTGGACTTGTTGTTACTGGAGGAAGTGAAGTTGGAGTTGGTGGAGGAATCGAAGGTGGACTTGGTGTTACTGGAGGAAGTGAAGTTGGAGTTGGCACTGCTGGAAGAAATGAAGGAGAACCAAATGAAGTAGAAGAAGAAAAAAAACTTGGCCGAAACAAGTGGTGTTGTTATTGTTAAAGGTAAATCTGTAGTGGAGGAGGACAAGATAGAAAATAAGAAGTATGCACCAAAAGAAATGGCAAGAAAAATCATTGATGCTATGGTGTTTTTACCTTCCAAGAAGATTGGGAGACCTTGGGGTGAGCCAAAAGATAGATCTGTCTTGTTTGGTTACCAGTTATCATGGACTGCTAGGGTCTGTGCCGCAAAGGTAATAAATCAAACTTAATATATGTTATTTTCATTTTATTATGGATATTTAATTGTAACAACCAAAATTTTATATTCTTTGTAGTTTCCGATAAATCGGTCCTTTAACTAAAGCACCAACAAATAAGGTTTTGGTCGTTGAATAGAGAGCATCCAGATGTGGTAGCCTTGGTAAAAGCTTTGGGGTTATGGTATGGAATCTAGGCTTTGCAGATGACCTATGATGTTGTGACTGTTTGTGGGTTTAGAGAAAGATTCTATCCCGAAACCATGACTTTTCTACTCACGTTCGGTGAGATGATCACTATCACTCAGGATAATGTAAAGCAAATGATGGTCTTGCTTTGGAAGGAAAAATTATGTTTGAGTGTTTCAACAATTCTATTCCTTTTGATCAGCTTTATGTCTTGGCAAAAAACTGTCTTGGGTTAGGCAAAAGTGAAGCGGAAGAAAAGTTTGAGATAGGTGGAGGAGCCGTGCCTAGAGCTAAAAGGCCATTTAGTGTACCGGGTCAACGTCCTGAAATAATTAATATGACAAAGAAGATTAACATGGTTCATCTGAAGGAGAAGTTTGAGGATTTTGGCCCTAAGACTGCTAGTGGAGCGATGGTGATGGACGCAGTAAGAGATAGACATACAGTAATAACTTACTTGTTGCACTCTCTTGCGACCATCTTTTTTCCCGATTTCTCAGGAAATAAGGTAAATGCTTGTTATTTGCGGTAGTTGAAGACTCTCAGTCTCGATCTGGAAAAAACGAGGTACCTAAGTACTCGTGGAGCACCGCCCTCCTTTCTAGTGTGATGGACAATCTTTGCAAAGCTTCCAGGTGGAACGAAACACAAATTACGGGATGTGTTTCTCTTATCCATGTATCTTTTGTTTCAATATAAAAAATATTTATTTTTTTTAACTTTTATATTGGTTTGTGTGTAATATCTTATTTATAATTCTTTTTTTCCACGTAGTGTTGGCCTTACGACCGTTTTAAATGCTTGAGGCCTTCTCGGGATAAGAATTGGGCTCTAGAGAAACCTATAGGAGGAAGATATCTCTTTTGAGGGACCCAACACAAGGATAAAGAGACAAAAATGGTCGACATGAGGAAGAAGTTGGATGCTTTGACCATCGATTATATGGTTTTTGATCCATATTTGAAACTTGATGAGGATGGAGAAGATAAAGTTGGTGATAGAGTATTTTCTGATGTGGCGAGCTATGTGGGACCTTTGTTTCATTCAACTAGGTTCGTCATTTTAGATCCTCGTAGAATGCTCCGTCAAATTTGTATTATCCAGAAAATAGGACCTGAAGACTCTCGTTTTAAACTGAGCGTATCCAACTCCCAATTTAAGGACAAAGATGTCAGATTGACCTATGAACTAGCACCGTCGATCGATCATTGGAATGCTCATTCCTAAGAAGTAAACCAAATGAGTAGAAGAGGGTTTGAAGCTTCTCATGGCACTTTCGATGCGGATGCGAATTACATGGAATGGTATCAAAAGTGATCTCATTTTTATGTGGTAAATTTGGATCCGAAAGCGAATAGACACTTCAATAAGGGAAAGAGTTCAAAATCAAGGACATCAAGGAATGAAGAAAGTGATTGGAGGGAGATGGTGTTACGTATACTACTAATCATGTTTGTATATGTTTATTTTTTTAATTATCTATGAATAATTACAGTTTGTGTATTCGATATGAAAAAATAAGTTGAACGAGTTAATTGGGTGGTCGAGGACATGACCCATATGATTAATTCGGGTGAGAAGTAAACGGTCCCTGAATAAAGATTAATCCGAAATCGAGTTAAAGGCATAATAATCGCTGACAAAGGAGGTTTATATGCTTATGAAGAGGACCGACCAAGGATAGGTAAGAGGGCTAGGTCTCCTTCTTCTAACGACGACACGGATACTCCCTTTGGTGAGCATATTAATCAATCAAAGCAAGGAAAAGGTGGTCGAGGTGGAGGTAAAAAAGGTGAAAAGGTGGTAGTGGTCGAGGTGAAAAAGGTGGACGTGCCGGAACAAGTGCTCGAGGTGGAGGTAAAAAAACTCCAATTCAAGGTGGCAGTGGAAGAGGTAAAAAAGCTAGAGTTGTAGAACATGTTGTGGAACAGGAGAAAGAGGACGATGATTTGGATGTGTTTTTGCGCTCGGATTTGGAGGAGGAATCCAGTGAATGACTATTTAGTGGCTTTTTAGTATTTTACTTCATGGATTTTTTTATTATCTAAGACTTTGTCTATTTATTATTTTCGTTGTCTGGTTATGGATTTGGAAGGATGAATTTTTATAACTTTGCATGTATGATGAATGTTAGTCTTTCTGTTTGTCTAATCTAAGAACAATGAGGAAAAAATCAACATTATTGAAAATTTTGGGCACTTTCGTCTTAGTCGATGCTTCACCATAACCTAGTCGTAAATGCATATAATTGTTGTCAAAACAACTTGCACGGGTTTTTGGTTAACTCCCAGCTGTTACCCAATAAACGGTTAGGAAAACCATCTGTAGTGTATTTACGGTTTAGAAATACTAAGTTGTATATTACTCTGGTAACCTAAAAAGAAAATGACTCCTGGTTATGGCTACATATCCATGCCATGTAACTGCGTTAAGGTTAGGACTCCAAACCGTAATTCTGAAACAAAGTAACAACTCTGGTTTACGGCTTGGTCGACCTTTCTAGTTCCCGGCCGTAAGGGCATAACAGTTAGGAACAACATCCGTAATATGTTTACGGTTGGGAAATACCTAGCCGTATTTTACTCTGATAACCCAAAAAGAAAATAACTCCTGGTTACGGCTATATATCCAAGCCGTAATTCTGAGAGAAAGTAACAACTCTGGTTTACAACCAGAATTACTAGCCGTAAATTTGACATACCACAAAATCTGCAGGTTTATACTTAATTACGTCTTGGTCGACCTAGCCGTAAACACCTGCAATTTCCTTTTGTACCACATCACATCGGCTAGTTTTTTGAATTTTTAAACATAGATCTGTTTGAAGACTGATCTATACAAGGTTCTAGCTGTTCAACCACTTATTTAAAAACTCCACCTCTATATAACCACCCATTCCAAATATAAATCACACCTTCTACATCAATAATGTCCACCAAAACCCCTACAAACTCAATGCAATGTACTGAAAGGATAAACCCAACTTTAGTTTGGAAGAAGACTTATATCTTTGCAAAAAAATTGTACTATCTATCCAAAGAGGGGAGATAATGAAAGAAATGTGGTTTACCAAGTCAATCATATTGGAGTAAGATTTTTGAAATTTTTTGTAGTGAAACAGGTAACACTAATAACTGTGATGGCATTGAATTGTATCTCCGAATTACAAACAATACGCAAAAAAAGTGGAAGAATATATGGCTTTATTTCGTATGTGCAAACAACTTCGACTTAGAGGTGACATTGATGAAGAAGTCGTAGCTCAATCTAAGAAGGAATGGAGAAAATGGAAAGGTTATAATTTCAACTTCGAAGCTCAATTTGCCATCACCAAAGACTTCTTGATACATCGAAAGGGATGTTATTAAAACCAACTTTGTAATGGGGATCTATTAAGTATGTAATGGGTTTTATTGTGGTTTAATTAATGAAAGTATTATTACTTTTCAATCGTAGTATGTATTCATGATGAAACTCAAAATTTCTCAACTTATATATTCATATACGGACGGGAAAAATTGCCTTGCAAACATGTTAACCTAACCGTAATACAGACTCAGGTGATTCTGGGCAAAAAGACGACCAGAAGTTCTTCACTTCCCATCCGTTACTCGTATTCACGGCTGGGAGTTCCTTAGTTTCCAACCGCAATTACCTATTTACGGCTGGTTCGGCACATTTTCCCAGACGTAACAGGTGAAATATATAGATTTTGCGCTGATTTTTAACGGATTTGAATCGATAAAATTGTTGTTGGGAGTTGATTATAAGGTTATCCCGAGTTTTGTGACGAAGAGTTTCATCATTTTTCTTCAATATTTTTCAAAAAAAATTCAATAAAATCACCATTTTCCTTCTTCAAAATCAAAATCAAGTTTGCAAGAGATTAATCATTTGATTAGTCTAATCCATTCACTAATACTGATAAGTTAGCTTAATCATTTTAATTAGCACTAATCAAATTGACGGTAGATTAAGATATTACATAAAATACCATGATAATGGGTTCTATGGATTACTATTTCATGACCCTATACGGCCCCAAAAAATCCAGCCGTTTAGAGCCCCAATAATAGGATTCAAACTGAAAGAGTGAGTGAAGTTAAAGGGCGCCATGATGATGACTACGAGAATCAACTTTAATTCACATATAAAAATTGAAAACGCGGGGGTATAACAACCACACCCAATATTTCGTTCGGCAATCTGTTTGGACTAAACTCCAATATTTTGAAAGCACCAACTTAAAGTGAGACTCAATCAAGAAAGTTATCAAAGAGATTTATCTATTTCTCAATACAATCAGTAAATCAAATAGATAGAAATCTGTGATACCGATTGATATGAGAATAACTCGGATGGTACCAAACACCAACGTCTGAGTGTTAATCAAGTTTTATCCAACAAACAAGGTCGGATTTATCAACTATGATTGAACTACGCATAACCTGTGATATGTCAATTATATAAACAAATATAATGCGGAAAATAAATAACACAGGCACCATAAATTTTGTTAACGAAGAAACCGCAAATGCATAAAAACCCCGGGACCTGGTCAAGATTTGAACACCACACTATATTAAGCCGCTACAGACTCTAGCCTACTACAAGTTAACTTCGGGATGGAATGTAGTTGAGCCCTAACCAAGTCTCACACTGATTAAGGTACAGCCGCGTTCCTTACGCCTCTTGAATTTTAGCAGGACTTTGCGCACTTGATTACCTTAGCCGATCTTACCCATAACTAAGAGTTGCTACGACCCAAACTCGAAGACTTATCAACAAATCTGTCTCCCACAGATGTGTCTATTCTGGTTTTGTTTCCGTCTTTAGATAACTCAACTAATAATCTGGTCTTATACTCCTGAAGAGAAGCTTAGAAATATTAGTCACCTCACAATAACCTAACTGATTAACAGAAAAAGTTATTGCGGAATCACAAGAGTCTGAGACGAAGAACTGTTGTGATTACTTTTTATATCTTACCTATAGGAGATAAATCTTGAGTAAATATTAGAGAAGATAAAACTCAAAATGATAGAACAAGTAAGATCAGAATACGCAACTACAGAGAAAATAGTTGAATCTGGCTTCACGAATCCCAAATGAAATCTTAAATTCGTTAACCTAATAATGGTTTTGAAAAACCTAGCTTAAAGGAGAATCAACTCTAGTTTGCAACTAGGACACACGATAGTGTCGGGAATCTCGGGATTAGGTTTTCCAGATGCCAGAGTTCTTTCTTATATAGTCTTTCAAATTAGGGTTGCTTACAATCCAAGCTAAGATAGCTTAGTAACAAAGCAATTGATATTTACCATTAGATGAACTCCTGATTTAAGATTCAAGCTATGTTTGCTTAGAAATTAAGCAATCAATCTCCACCGAAACGTGTATACCTATATTTAGATATGGATGAACCGTACCCAAACGTGTATTCCTTGTTGGCTCAATAATAGTTAGCCGAAGGTAGCCACATGAACACTTATAGTTTAGCCATATTCATCTAACACTTCTAGATCAAATATGATGATCAATCAATCATGATAGATAATCAAATGAATATAATTGTGTTTCAAAAGAGTTTTTCAAATGTTCACTATCTCATAGAAATATATATGAACCATTTGAAACAAAATCGGTTTGGTTTGTAATTGTACAAATTACTTATACAAGAACAAATTCATGAACATAATGCCACGGTTTGTTAAACTAGTTCACATACCTTATTTCATTAAAGTTCCGGGGACTTTAGTTCGCAAGCAAAGTACGTGAACCACAGTTCCGGACTTTGGCCTTGTCGTGCCGTTTGCAAACAGAGTACGCGAACAACAGTTCCGGACTCAGCTTTGTCTAGCCGTTTGCAAACAGAGTACGCGAACAACAGCTCGGACCTTTTCACAGGTAAACCCGTTCGTAAACAAGAGTTGTTTACCTGAACAAGATCTTCACAGTGCATATACAAAGTATACATAGTGTCTTACATCCAAGCATTGGTAGTCGTTCTAAACTCTCATTTAATCATTGAAACATCCTTAGAAGACAATAATGGTAATCTTACACATACCACTAGCTTCAAGTAATTTTCAAGTGATTAATCGACCAATACGAAACTTCCCAAGTTAACATCAAATGATTGTCTCACAAAAATCATGTAAGATGTTCAAGGTAATTTTCACATGATCATCTTGACTTAATATTTAGTTTCCAACAAATGAATTGTCTCCAAATAAACTCGTCAAGTAGATGATGAACTTTAGCTAAATCTAAAAGCTTCCAACACCTATTTTGAGAAATGTATAAACAAGATAAACTCGGCTCGAAATATTAATCGTGTATAATGTAAAAGTCTATATAGGTATACGACTTATGATAGACGCATTTATGTGTCTATTTTATTCTCAATTCTCTGTGATGTTAGTACTCTGTTTTGTGCTTATATTGCTATTTTATGCATTTGTAGGTGGTTTTGGAGAAATAAGTTCTTATGGAGAAATCGGCTTCAAAAACTACTAAAGGCACCCAACATTGGATAAGGTCACCCCCAGAAGTGTATTGAAAATGCCCCAGAAATGTACCCCCAAAACTACTATGGGCACCCCAAAATTTACTGAAGGCATTCCAGGACAGCTGCTAAAGGGACCCCCCAGATTGGTTAAGGGGTGTCCATCTTCAACCTTTTGAATTTTGAAATTGCCGGGGAAATTGTTATCAAAAATAGCAAAATTAGGGTTTGTGATTTGAAGATGTTTTAGGAGATTAAATGGCTGCAATTGTTTGGGTATCTTCCTTTGGGCCTCACAGTAAGGCTGTTCGAACCAACCAAAATTGGTTAGAATCGTAGGTTTGAAGAAAGCATGGGCTGGAGTTATTTGCGAGATTCAGTGAAGATTTTGGAGGAGTTCGGTGGAGATTTAATCGCTGGAATTAGTTGGGAATATCTTGATTTGACTAAACAGGATTGGTATGTGTGCTGGAATCGAAGAAATTGGGGAGTTCATGTGGTTTCGAACTAAAACAGGGAAGGATAACATACCGAGAGATATTCTCGGAATTATTAGCTATCTCGGGGAAGTTTTCGTGTGTTCATAGCGTGTTCAACTAAAACTCGGCGTGCTTGGAAGAATTCAACACCAGCAGACGCCTGTGAATCGAAGGTAGAGGATGAAAAATGAAATAATTCCTGTAAATGGCAGCAATAATAAAAGAATATTATTCTCGAGATTTTGAGGGATTGAAGGTTGTTGTTGTGTATAAAAGGGTCTGTCGGAGGTCTTAGAGGGGGTATCGAGATTTGGTGGAAATAATAGAGAGGTTGCAGAGCAGAAAACACGAGTTGCAGCGCAACTTCTTCTGCTGCTGTGTGAAGAAGAAGACGAAGAACTTGTGCTGCTAAAGACAGTCGTTTATGAACTATCGTTTACGTTCAGTTTTACAACACTTTTCTGTGACATTCACTGCAACAGCGCAACAGTGTTTACAACACTTTCTTTCTATCATTCTGGTAACAGTGAACTTGCACGATTGTTTTCCGTTGCATTTCTCTGTTTTATTATAATTTTCACCTCTTGCAAACACTTTTGAGCAATGAAAAAATCTTTTGAGAGCATTTGTAACATGAAGAGCTAAACTCCACACTGAGATGACGGAGGAAGCCAATTCTCATTAATGTGGTAACTTTATTTAATTATTTTTGTGACTTTTGCATTAATCTAACTTGAATTATGATTTTAAATTAATTAATTTTCATTTAGTTTGATGAGTTATGCTTAGCTTAAGTGTTTTGATAACTCATGCTTACCATTTACAATTAATATTTTATAAAATCTACCTTGGCAAAGATTTAGAGTCAATAATTATTATATTTGGAGTTATAATTGTATAAGAATTAATATTTGAACCATCGAATATGAGTTTGGTGGAATCCTAATTCCCAGTATTCTCTCAATATTGTCATTATCTTTTATTTTATTTGCTAGTTTTAGTATTTTCTTTCATTAAGTCTAAAATCAACAAACTTCACAAGTCCGAGAAACAAATTCCCTACTTATCATTGTAAAAACTACATCAACTTAGTCTCTTTAAAAGATCGAATAGAATAGACTTCTGAGTGACAGATAAGTTTTAGTTTCCACATACCTTTTGTTGATGAAGTTCCTCAAGCTCTTCAGTAGATCTTCTTCTGCAATTGGTGAACGCCGTGAAGTCTAAAGCTCAACTACACACTTTTATCCTAATCCGAGACATAGCTATAAGTAGACTAGAAATCAAGTATATAGTTTTGATCAACTAAACTTGAGAAACAAGCTTGAGATAGCAACGCTTGAGATTACCGAGCAGAGCTCTAACAAGAATATTTTAGAGAAGAAGAATATTAGATTATTTTATTTATTTATTTATTGATACAATAGTTTTATTGTTGATTTTTAAATAGTGTCTGACTTTTGTTTTTTCGTTTGTTTCTCCTCGCATCTTTAATATCTATAAACAATTTTATCTAAAACAATTCTTTCACACAAAAACAATTAAAGACTTCTTTCTCATAAACTTTTTATTTGAGATACATATTATTTAATTCATTATTGTTTTTTATTTTTAACAAAATATTACTTATTTCGTGTGAATTGTTATAAATAATCAAGCAACTTTATAACGACGAAATCCATTTAAACTATTTTTATATTTTCTGTATATACTCCCTCCGTCCCACTATTAGATGACCTAGTTGAAGTTTGCACAATTCTTAGTATTTTTTACAACTATACCCTTATGGATAATAATTTATAAATTTTAGAAATCATTTATCTCTCAAACTATACCATAGGTTTTCGTAAATTTTGTACCGTTGAAAATCATTTTAAAACACCTACGTAACGAGTATAAACATGAATATCAAATTATACATATTTCTTATGATATCGATAATCAATCAAAAGGGTAGTTTTAGAGATATCCCCTTGATTAGTGAAATAGGTCAACTAATGATGGGACAAGATCTTAGACCAAGTAGGTCATCTAATGGTGGGACGGAGGGAGTATATGAATTTTTGAATTTTTTATTAGAAATGGAGAAGCCTTCATTTTTTAGTCTAAGTGGATGTTGATTTCACTAATCAACAATATGATTTTTTCTTCTTCTTCTTCAATAAGAGATGCTCCCAAAATAAATGAGTATTTTGTCCATAATCTTGTAGATCCAAACAAACCCGGATTCCCTAAATCCCTTCGATTGAATATGTGTTCAAAGTAAAACTGTGTTGAATAGTCGATGTTCTTGAATCAAAAATATCAAGCCATGAACCAGCGATCAAGGTTGATGAACGATTTGAAAACTTACCTCTCTTGATGTATTTATGCATACAAGGAGAAGATAATTGAGTTTTCAATTCTTCTCACTCACTCTCATGGTTCACATTTTTTAGTCCTTTTGGGGAAATAATGGAGGAAAAGTCGCTTTCAACTCACTTTTTAATTAAAATTACAAAAAATATTAAATAAAAAGAAGTCAAACTTAGACTTTGACAGTCAATGTCTAATCAAGGTACCAACTCCTAATATTTCAAATGTTGGGTACCAAATCTAGGTGTTGGACATTTGTTGGGTACCAAACGTTAAAAAACCTTTAAATAAATCTAGTTATTATAATCACCACATAACCTCTCTTTTTTTTTGGTGGACCAGGTTTGTCTAGTTTAAAACATGGATCCTACTCAAAGCTATAGAGATCCTTATGTACCCGAAACATAACTCAATTGTTGTGCTACTTATTCACAAACATGGTAAAGTTCATCCTGGAAACTAGTATAAGAGTATTTTGGTCAATTAGCATACGAGATCCGTCTAAGTTAGCATGATGTAAGATGTGCGGAGAAGTGAAGAATATGGGAATCCTAAACAATGCAATTGTCATCTATGAATAACGTACTTTAAAAATATAATCCAACACGTACATTAACAACTCGAATCGATTCAAATACTTTTATTACCGTCATATTGGAAAGCACCGACATGGATACGGAACACAAACACAGAGACCGACAGTTTCTCAAAATACTAAGACACATATGTATATATATTTTCCAGTTAATTATATATGTATACCAATATTTACATATACTTGTCTAAATATTTTTGGATGCAAATAAACAAACACACACACACACATATAAATTGACTAAAATGTTAGAAGGCTGGGAAAAAAATACAGAAAAAGAGTCCTCTCCGAAGCTTCATCAGACAAAAACTAGCTAAAAAACAAAGGATCATGTGATCTATGTGACCAAAATTGCTTTCCAAGGACGATTTCCAAGTGATTACTAGATACTAACTAGTTTGTCGATTCAATCCCAAATCCTCACTGATTCCAAGTTTTGACGAATGTCAAGCCCAATTTTCCCGACTTTTGATCAACACGGTCGATATTTCGGAGTTTTAGTGTTAAGGGGAACATATGTGATCAGCGGGACTATAAGTATATCCAAGTATTAGGCCGAGTTTTGGAGAGTTCCAATCCCAGACTCATTGCTCCTAGATCCCTACCCAAGTAGGATCGAGAAGCGTATTAAACTACTTTGCCTCCAAATCTGATATACATTTCCAAGAACATGGTGGGAAATTGTTTATCCCCGTTAAGTGACTTCGAGTCTGAATTATAATTACCCTTGATAGTACAAGAACCCCATATATGATGCAATTAGAAAATTCTACAACATCCACTGGTATGCGATAGTAGAAATTTACAAAAATAAAATAAAATGTTAGGAATCTTTAGCGAAAGAAGTAACTTGAATTAAACAAATAGTTTGTCAAAAGACTCAAAACACATGTACTTGTATCTATCTGCACTTGAATATAAACATCTATTCGCCTATAAACCCCAAACATAATTGCTTAACACCGTGTCAACATAAATATAATAACATAATGAATGATTCATCTTAATGCACCATAAATAATTAAATATGCAAATCATATGATATATCTGTCACTATTTAAGTTACAAATGTTTGGATTCCTTGGTTATATGTAATTACAAGTGTTAGAGCATAACTCGGTTGAACCCACCAAGCGTTGGTATGTCAAGTTTGGTTGTCATATTTTAGTGAGCCAAAACTCATTTTAAGAGTCGCTTGATTATGTACTAGAGTCAACTTCGTATAGGTTAGCTTGAAAGTATTAGGATATGAAGTATTGCGAAGACTTGAAGAAGTGAAGAAGTAAGGAGCTACAACGACAACATCATCCTTCCACTTGAGGTTAGTGATATTTGACTTGAACTTTTTCATTCCCTAACGTATCTTTCAAGTCGTGCATATTGAAAACAAAACTGCGAAGCATGAATGATTATACTCTAGTTAGAGATAGTATTAAGGAATACAATACGAGGTTTATTGCTTAACCATTAAACTTTGTATATAAGACATTGACATAATGGTTTGAATGCTATTGTGATTATGTATGGGTATAAGGTGAAGATTTCATCCTAGGAAACAATGTTTTACATTTGTTTTAAGGAAGTAAATTCATGAACTTGTTTTGTGAATCGAAAGAGAAATCGCCAGGCATTATTGGTATTGTTATTCATTGCATATGTTTTGAACTACCAATATGTGTGATTAGTATAGCCGCTCATGACTTGTTTATGTTCTTGGTAAAACTATTCACAAAGGCCTGAATTTTATATTGGTATGACTTTTACTAGTGAACCCGATCTTAAGTAATCACCTGAGATGGTATGATCGATTTTGTGTTATTGGTATGACCGACTATGGGTAAAGGGGAACCGATCCTAGTAAGAGGTGCAACCTATCACAAAGGGGAATCGATCCTTGTATGAGGTGCAGCAAGTTTTTAGAAGAAAGGGGAACCGATCCTATAGACATGTGCAACACGTTTTTAGGCAAAGGGGAACCGATTCTATGAACATGTGCAATAAGTACAAGTTAGATACCATGTATATGTGGGGAACCGATCCTAGTAACTAGTCAACCAAATTTTGGTAACTAGCATGACTATGCAAAGTAATCACATGGAGGTAGAACCGAAACTGGTTTTGGTAGAACTGTGAAACCCATGTTTGGTGATTGAGTGTTCTTGATCAATCACATAGTTCTTGAAAGTCAGATGAACCAATTCTAAACTTGTTTGGAAGTGTGGCAAATCGGTTTCAAGATTACAAGTATGAAAGAGGACTTACAAAGTAAGGATGTCGACATACCTTGAACATGTGCAGTAACGCTAATCTTTAATTGTTCAAAGTTATTCCTTAATAGCTAAAGGAAGAAAATCCAGGATCGAATAAAATAAATTGAGAATCTTTTATTTTAGGTTTTTAATTTTATTTCTGGAAAAATGAAAATTAGTAATGTGCATTTACTAGTTGGAGATTTTCCAAGAGATTTTCGGTCATTATTTGGACAAAGCATTTCCAGGAATTATGGAAACCGAATCTGGAATATATTGCATATCTTGAGAATATTTTCGGTTTTGGAAATTCCTTGGTGTCCAAACTTCCTTGGTCTATAAATATGAAAGTTTGCATTTCGAGCAAACTAATCCTCAGAGACAGAAAAACTATCTCAGTTGTGCTGTTACTGGTGAAGCCGCCTATTCGGAGAGGAGAGTAACCTAATTAGGCGAAATCTCTTACGGCCGCTCAGTTTAAAGACTTCTTTGGGATTGAGTGGCTCTATTAGTACCGTTGGTGGGAAACTAGATAATTGCGGTTTATCTTTTGTTTTCGATTGATTTGATTGACTAACGGTGGTTGAACTTTGATTGCACCTAGTTTATTTATGCTTGAGAATCTTCTATTATGATATAAGATTCACTCAAACTAGATCGAAGTTTCGATGGGGATCTTTAGAATGTTTGTTGTTCTAAAGACGTCTTGTGATAATCCATTGTTAACAGACTTCGTTCTATGCGTGATTGATCACAAGAGATTCAAGTTGATTATGTGCAGGTGTTTATTGAAGATCTAAGAAGATTTGAAGACAAAGAAAACTTTGAAGATTTCTAATTTGGGTTCATAATCTTTGGTGTGCACAATACTTGTTTCGGTAAAAGAGGATCCAGCTATAATCGGTTTATCCTTGTGGTAGATTAGATTGATTAGTTGTGTAGATCGGCATCAATACAATTCTTTGTGATTAAAAGTATTGATTGCAAAATCTTAACAATTACTTTGGTAGTTGATAATAAGATAGATCTAAGAACCTGACAAAGGAGTTTATTGAGATAAACAAAAGAGCCTTTTGTCGAACTCACATCACTTGGTTGAAAAGAGTTGATACCAAACAAATTTGTTTTTTTTTAATGTTTGGAATACGAACCAAAGGAATTGTTCCAAGTACGTGACTTATTACAGGTCGGAGGCGTGGGAATACAGACAGAACTAGGTGAACTATATGGTTTAGTTGTTTGGTCTCAACTATACGAAGTTGGTTTGATTTTTTATAGCGGCTTAATCCTGAGAGTATTCAATACTGGACAAGATCCCGGGGTTTTTTTGCATTTGCGGTTTCCTCGTTAACAAAATCTTGCTGCGTCATTTACTTTTATTTTCCGTAATTATAATTGTTGTTATTATAATTTAAAGTAAATTACACAAACTTTAATTCCTATTGACTTGATAAGTTATCCTATTGTGTTTGGTTAAGTCCGAACCTTTTATCAAGTAAGCATACTTCGTTGTTGTATTGTCTCGATCTCGTATCCATAGACGATCACACAAAGTGCGAACCGATTTGTTGTATTATCTCGACTCAGTCCATAGATAATCACTTTCGTAGAAAAGGCTTATAGGTGGAAAAGTTTTAGATTGAGGTATATTTGGGAACCCTCGTCTTTTCAATTGGTATCAGAGAAGGCAAACACGAAAAGATCTAACAATCTGTGTTTGGTGCGATCCAACCTATAAGAATGAACTCGAGTTCTCATGAATTGACTTCAATTAACGTACCGCCAAGATTTGACCAAACAAACTATTTATGGTGGAAATCTACTATGAGATCTTTTCTTCAATCACGAGACTTTAATACATGGCTATTAGTCATCGATGGTTATATTCGTCCAAAGATAGAAAATTCGGAAAATGAGTTTAAACGCTTAGTAGATTTTTCAAACGAAGAAAAGGCTTTTGCAAAGCAGAATTCAGATGGTTTGAATGTTGTAATACATGCTGTAAGTTGTGATCTACAACATCATGTATCAACATGTCAAACTTCGAAAGAAGTTTGGGATAATCTTCTGATCGTATTCGAAGGAAACACTTTAGAGAAAGAAGCTAGACTTCAAACTCTTACGTTCGATTGGGAAAACCTTTGAATGAATGACAACGACATTTTTGAAGAGTTTCATCTTAAACTCTCTGAGATAATTAATGCCTCTTTCTCTCTTAGAAAGACTATCTCTGAAAAAGATATAGTGTGAAAAATTCTCAGATCGTTGCCACCAAGATACGATTCTAAGAAGCATGCAATCATAGAAGCAAATGATCTCTCAACTCTCTCACGAAGCACACTCGTTGGAAAGTTAAAGATATTTGATCATGAATCACTGTCTATTCGAAATAAAGGAATATAGGTCCTCATGATCTTCGTCCACATGATCGGAGTTCTGTCACAAAGGATCATAGACAGAAGGATGATGAATATCAGTAAAAGGGTTTGGTCATATTGCTTAAAAAGAACAGGTACACTGCAGGCTTTGGCTGTAACTTGATCGGTTGTCACCGGTCAAAAATAATTTCACTTTTCTTGCTTCACTGAAATTGATGCAATAAGAAAGGGTTATTCCGGAGAGAGGCTTATGTTGTTATGCAAATTTTAGTCTTAGTAACGGGGGATGTTGATGTTTCAAAGCTTAATACAAAAATAAATTGAAAGCAAAGTAATAAAAATTTATCAATAAGAAAAGATATTGGTCAGGATAGTTTCATTCACAAACTACGAATTATCAACAATGATTAATTGAAATTTTAATCTCTCATTTACTAAAGTCTTATCACAAGAGTATCCCGCTAATTTCACTCACAACCATAAAGATGCATATGTGAATTCTTCCTAGTAAAAGCACAATTAGATTTAACTCCCTAAGCAATGAGTTCTATGGAATAAGACTAATCAAGGCAATATTGAAAACCCTAATATATCTAGATATGAAAGTAGATCGGATTGATTCGGACTCAACCAAACAAACTATCAAATCATATATCAATATAAACCATGAATCATAATCAATAAATTCTTGAGACAAAACTAATACATTGAATCAAATCTTATTTGTGAAATCCCTTAATATCCATAACCAATAATAGGTATTTAGTTACTCATAGTATTTTGATTCAACGTAATTATTAAAGAAAATAAGATGAAGAACATGTAAAATAAAATGGAAGACAAACCCTAGTAGAATCAAGCCTCCAAAACTCCGGAAAAATATTGTAATAAAAGAATAGAACTCCTTCTCTTATAGCCTTCACACTTTCCAAAATTAGAGTCTTCAAAGTCCATCACAAAAGTCCACCAAGCCCATGAACCATGTGTGAGAAACCCATGTGAAAATATATGCCCCAAAATCAATTGGGAAGTGCGGGATTGTGGCTTAATCAGCTGGCCAGTCGATGGCAAATCCGCCCATGATCATAGAAAATTGGATCTGGCAACCATTTTGCGGGCCATTTGCGGACAAACATCATGGCCACAGCTGCCATTACATCTTCCTGTGAGCCCATCAATGCTTTCGCTCTTTCTCCATTAGCCTGCAATAGTCCCTGCAATCTCATTTTAGAACATAACTCATTAACTTATTATCCCAAAACCTAAGTCGCCTGCAGCCTCATTGTCCGCCTCCAACCAACTTCCCGGTCTTGTCAGATCATCGACACAACTCAGAATTACTTCAATCTCAGTTCAGGATTCAATGGAAGCATTTCTCTTAAAGAAAAATATCCAGCCAAGAGATTTAAAGACCAGGGCAACAACCCATCTCCAATAGCTGTAACAAACCCCAATAAAACCGGGGACTTCCCTCCAAACTCGAATCACGACTCGACATCTCCTAGCACATCTAGTCAACCCTCTCAAATCTCGGACTATTCCCCTAATGCCCTTGCTCTAAACAAACACATACACATCAAGACCTGCAACTCCAAGTTGACCCGACTCGAACATAATCCACTTCCCAGAGAAAATCAACTTTCATTAACCCATTGCCTTGTCTGACCCATTTCCTCCTTCTCTCCGATCTGTCATATTTTCCATCTTATTCTAAAGACTAATCTCAAGCAAAACCTAAGAATTTCTTCTTCCTTCTCGATTCGACCATGAACCCTCTTACAGATTCATTTTTTCTTCTCCCAAGAAAATGAGAAATGATTGGGAAGGAGAGAAATTTTCTCTTTAGGGCTAGATTAAATGAGGTAGGTTATTCGGATACCCCTTAACTTGTCTGAGAAAATACTTCAGATGAAATGCCCATTTTGTCCTTTGCTTATGAATTCTTGTTTTGCTCATACTTCTTCATACGAACTCGTGATTTCATTCTTTCATGTTGTCTTAATCTCTTCGAGATTGAGAAATCTTGGATTTGTTAGTTCAATTGGTCTTTTTGCTCAAAATGACTCCCTTGCACCTAATAAACTCAAAATCATTCTACACATCAAATTCCCCCACACTTAGACTTTGCTCTCTCAAATCAAACAAAACAATAAAAATACAACAACTCAACGTCGAGGCTACGGTCACTTTTAGCATAAATAACAAGCCTTTAAACCCCTAGGTGTCCTAGTGGACGAGTTATAGTCTCGTGAGGGTTTACTAGAGATTTACCCACAAAACCTATATTTCTGACTTCTTAGTTCTCGATCAGTATCCAGCAGAAGAAGATGATTTCACAATTAGACACATAAATGAACACAATCTCATTCTTAAAAGTTGAGGAAGAAGTAACATCCCTTTCACTAAAATTCGGAGTTCGGAGTGATCAAAAGTCTAAATCTTGCCTTCTGAGACACGTTGAATGAAACAGGAAAGGCTTAACCCCTCCAGAAAACCTACATCTTTTATATTTTTTTGAAAACCCATAAAGATGAGATGATAACTCTCGAACTCGTAGAATCTTGACAATATGATTCTTTCCCTCCAAATTCCTTGTGCTGAAACTTCATTATAAATATTCCTTCTTTCCAGATTATACAAACCCAAACTTTTTTTTTTTTTTTTTTTTTTTTTTTTTTTTTTCATTTTTTTTTTTTTTTAAAAATAAAACAAAAAAAAAACATTTTCTCTTGTCTCTTTTTTTTTTTTTTTTTTTTTTTTTTTTTTTTTTTTTTTTTTTTTTCTTGAGACAAGAAAGTAAAATACAAATAAAATAAAAAATAAAACATAAAAGTACAATGCCACGTGGTGTAAGTCTTTCACAGTCTTACAACTTATATGTCATATAGTTTCATCCTTAATAATTTCCATCTTGTACTATAATCTTCAACTTATAAAAATTTTGCTCTTTTTGTTGCTTTATCAAACTCCCATTTATACCATTGTTTGTAAACCTCGAACATGCTCAACTTTCCTTGATTTGTGATGCTCCTCTTGTTGATTGATGGTGTTTCTGGACCCATTCACAAGTGGAATTATGTCACCAACATGGTTGATAAATAGGAGATCAAAATAATGCTCTTGGTGGGAAATTGACATGACCACCATTACGCCCCGGAATTTACGTAACAAAGAATTGAAGGTTGGTGCCTCATTATGTAACATGGGTAGTCTCACTATAGGGGATCACTGCTTAATACCTAATTCACCAGACCTTATTTGCAATGGTTAAATCAACTTTAACTCTCCTTTGAAATCATGTTCTCTCAGACTGTGTGAGATTCCTGGAGTTTTCTTATTCACTAGTTCACAAAAAGTTGAAAAAAATTGCAAAAACTACAACATAAACCACTCCCCCACACTTAAACCTTACATTGTCCTCAATGTAAATTAGATAGATGTAAGTCAAGGTGGGAAATCCTAATAAGAAATCAGCAAAAGAAAGAAAAAAAAACAAAACAGAAAAACTAAAAACAAGAAAAAAAAAAAATACAAGACAAGAAATACTCATCCGTTGGGTTGCCTCCCAATTAGCGCTTTCTGGTTTAAAAAGCCCGACTATCTCCTTGCTTTCTATGACTCCTCCCAGAATCCCACAAATTAGACCACTTCGGAAGTGAAATTCTCATAATATGGTTTTAAACGGTAACTCAGCAATCTTTTCTCGCAAAGAAAACACATTAGTAACAATAAAAGGTCCGATCCAACGTGACCTTAATTTACCCCTTCTAAATAAATGCAGCGAGTATTAAACAAAAGCACTTTACGCAACACAAAATTGTTTTAGAAATCATAGTATCATGAAAGGCTTCGTTTTTCCTTATAAATGCGAGCTTTCAAATGCATCATTGCGAAGCTCTTCACAAACTTCCTTTGCTTTCCAGCCCATCCATCTCCATGTTGCATTGTTTAATCGCCAAACGCCTTATGCTCAATCTCCACGGGTAAGTGGCAGAGGGGTTTACCATACACAAGCCTAAAGGAGACATCCCAAGATATGCCCACAGCGTCATTTAGCCGCATGCTCAATCTTTCCTTGTTTGGATTCACCGTCTTCTCAAGTATCGTTCACCTCCAGTTAGACACCTCGGCTTGTCCATTTGTTTGAATGATAAGGTGTTGCAAACCTTGTGCTAGAAAATTCCAAACCTTGCAAAATATTAGTTTGTACAAAATAAACAAACCTTGAATCATTAGTAGGGGTGGCCTTAGCTCCACCCATTTAGAGACATAATCAATAATAAGATGTAATAATTCCCATGCGAGTTGACAAAGGACCCATAAAATCTAAATTTCCATCATCAAAACTTCAATAAATTGAATGCTTTGTGGCATTTGATTCTCTAAAATGTATATGCATCCTTAAACAAGCATGGCGAAAGAAACCGCTTTCAAGTACCTTTGTACGGTTCTTTTTTTGTCCTCCATGGCTGGAGTGACAAAATGACAAGATGGAACCTTCTTGTTAGCACTGGCTGTTTCCATAAGTATGGATCATCCCATTAAAACCTCTTAAGTTTGTCCCTCTCGGCCACAGAGACAAGTTCTTCGGGTTTGTTTAGTTAAAGTAATTCACAATATCATTAAAGGCAATCTCATCCCGGAAGCTTTCCGAATGGGATAGCTTCCTTGTCTGAATCCGCAACGGTGTTCTCGATGCCTTTCTTGTCCTTGATCTCAATATCAAACTCTTGCAAGAGTAGAATCCATTAAGCCTTGGTTTCGCTTCTTTTTCATTAGAAATAAAGGAATTGCTTTTAAAGCTGCAAAAAATCCGAAAGCTCTAATAGAGAGGAATAGACAGAAGGATGATTCAGATGAACAGGTTGCAGAAAATTCTAATGATGAAATTGAACATTCATTATCATTGATTACCAGACAGTTTCGAGATCTCTTAAAGAAAAGAAATAAGAGATTCATAAAGGATACTCATCGATCTTCTCGTCCACATGATCGAGTTCCTGTCACAAAGGATCATGAAGAAGATGATGAATATCAGCCGAAATCCTTTAAGTGTAAAGGGTTTGGTCATATTGCTAAAGACTGTCCCAATCTTAAGAAATACACTGGAAGCAAGGCTTTGGCTGTAACTCTAGATGAGACCTCTGATCCATACGATTTTGAAGAAGAGGAAGCAGCTAATATTGCATTAGTTGTCAATCTTATTCCTTCCTCCTCCATTTGTGATTTACCCATTTTAAAAATGGACATGTCTTCCGATGTTATTAAATCATCTAATGGTAAAGGGAAACATAAGACAAGATGCAAAAACTGTCTTAAAAACAGAATTGCTAAAAGTTGCATAGGCAACCCAAGTCAATCTCAAGATACTTCGCTAGTTCTAGGTAACAAGAGGAGAATTTCTCATACGATGCTAGATCAAGGACACTCGGGTTATTCGAAATTCCATAATGAGAGAAAATCTCATACTAATACCACCTAATCGGTATTAGAATTCTTTCCTCACCATGTGTGCCGAATTTTGAGTGAGGAAGAAGAAAAATCAAGGCACTTATGTGTAGATTATGGGAATAAAATCTAGTATTTGAAAATATTTGATATATTCGTATTTTTAGGAATATTATATTTTCGGAAGTATGAAAATTATAAAAAGATCCTTCTCCTTCTTTGGTCATTCCTTGTCCGAACCATGAGTCTGGATCCAACATCTTCTCTTGGCAAGATGCTAGATCAGAAAGATCAACTTAAGATTAAGTCTGGATCTTCTCTTGATATTAAGAGTAAAATCAAAAAGGGAGATTGGCTTAGCAAGAAGGAAAGATCAGCGTATTAAAGCATTGACACACTTTTGTGTTCAATCAAAGACAGAATTACATGCTCTTGCAGAATCCTTCATGAAAATTTCTCATCTGCAAGAAATTCTGGTCAAGCAACAAGGTTTTCTACTGGAAGAAATTCACAAGCTGAAGACTCAAAGTAATAATCCGCCTTCATTTAGCACTGATATGAAGGACTGACTTGCAAAAGATAATAAACATCAATGTTTGATTTCTTTCAATAATTGTGTAAGGTCTATTTTATGAATAAAACTATTATTATGAATAAAATTGTTTGATTTATAATTTTTCTTGTGATAGTTTTTTATTTACATAGCCTGTACTTGAATGTTTTATCTTATTGCTATGTATGTTTATGGGATGTTTGATTTCGGTTTTATTACCTTGATATTCTATCTCATAATGTTGTGAACCCTTATGGTTTGGGTGACTTTGTGATTTAGCAGGATTAAGTTCTAGCCCATGTTGGTAGGCTTTATCAAAGGATCATGAGAGGTTCTGATAGAAACAATATGTGAAAAAGTCACAATATGTTGAATCGGTTTTGGTTTAACATAAAAGCATATGTGTTTCGGGGTTTTCAACTTTTGCTTGCAATAGTTAAAAACCTGTTTTCAACCTTTCTCTGGTAAAGGTTGGTTGTTGTTATTCTTTTGTTTTGCATAAGGATGACCGATGACAACATAATGATATTTCGATATCAATTCTCCCTGGAAGAAGATGCAAACATATTGGAGAAGAGGATGCGAAATTTGAGGTAACGAGTTTGTTAGTTAATCATTTTCCTGTTTAAGAAAACCCTGATTTTATTTTATATATTTATTGCTTTTGCTTAACAAAATTTCGGTACAACTGATATTTTATTCCATTATTTGTGTATAGATGTGTGTGTGATTCAATTGGTTCCGGTTTAGAAAAACTATTGTTATCTTGCTTTATTGTTTGGTATCAATCGTTTAGGCTTACAAAATTTCGGTGCAATTGCGGTGCTTTAATGTCTATGTTGATTCAATTGCTTCCGGTTGAGGTGAATAATTATGCAAGTTGATTTATTTGGTTTGTATGAATTGTTTATGGCTTAACGAAAGAAAAGGTTTACGGGATGAATTGTTTAGTCCAATTCGATTCCGGATAAGAGAAACTAAGTTAATTTTGATCTTAGTTAGACTTATCAAAGTGGAGGTTTCGGTTATTCAAGTCTAATCGAATGCCTTAACAAGAAATGCTAGTTAACTAACCTAGTACTTGTCTTGTTTAAAAGTTAAAGGTCTAAGTTATATGGATAATTTGAACCTGATGAGAAAAATAGAGTTATCTTTATTTTGGTCTTATCGAACAAGCCATTGTATTTGTACAATCGGTTTAGCAAAGGAACTAAGGTGCTTAGTTGATTTTTGGTTTGCTAAACTATTAGGGAAAATTGCTTCGGGCAATTGTTTCCTTGGTAACATATCAAAACAAAATTACTTTGTAGTTTTGGTTTTGATATTGGTTATAAAAAATGGTGTGTGGAACCATCGTGCTTAACTTTATAGGTTGCAAGTCTATTTTGATATTTGTAAGAACCTTTCGGTTTGTCCTTTATTTTTTCGTTTCTTTGTCATTTTGTGACAAAAATGGGGAGAAATATATGGAGTAAACAAGTGATACTGGTATTGATTTATATTGATTGGTATCACTAAGGGAAAGGACAATGATGCTTAAACGTTTATCTAACGAAAGAGTAAAAGCATAGACTAAGGGGGAGTAACATATCATATGATACTTGTAGTTATATGGACTACAAGGGAATAACAAAGACGTGCGGATTGAAAATCTACCTATCTTACCTTTAGGGGAGTATTAGCTTTGTTATTATAATGTCAATAGCGGCATTTATGGATTGAATGTATACAAGTTATTGTGTTGTTGAATTCGGGAATCAAGCGTATGTGTAATGAATTCTTGTAATTTGTTTATCCATATGATATAAGAGTTTCGTCACTAAAATTGACAAAGGGGGAGATTGCTAGAGCATAGCTCGGTTGAACCCACCAAGCGTTGGTATGTCAAGTTTGGTTGTCATATTTTAGTGAGCCAAAACTCATTTTAAGAGTCGCTTGATTATGTACTAGAGTCAACTTCGTATAGGTTAGCTTGAAAGTATTAGGATATGAGACATTACAAGTATTGCGAAGACTTGAAGAAGTGAAGAAGTAAGGAGCTACAACGACAACATCATCCTTCCACTTGAGGTTAGTGATATTTGACTTGAACTTTTTCATTCCCTAACGTATCTTTCAAGTCGTGCATATTGAAAACAAAACTGCGAAGCATGAATGATTATACTCTAGTTAGAGATAGTATTAAGGAATACAATACGAGGTTTATTGCTTAACCATTAAACTTTGTATATAAGACATCGACATAATGGTTTGAATGCTATTGTGATTATGTATGGGTATAAGGTGAAGATTTCATCCTAGGAAACAATGTTTTACATTTGTTTTAAGGAATTAAATTCATGAACTTGTTTTGTGAATCGAAAGAGAAATCGCCAGGCATTATTGGTATTGTTATTCATTGCATATGTTTTGAACTACCAATATGTGTGATTAGTATAACCGCTCATGACTTGTTTATGTTCTTGGTAAAACTATTCACAAAGGCCTGAATTTTGTATTGGTATGACTTTTACTAGTGAACCCGATCTTAAGTAATAACCTGAGATGGTATGATCGATTTTGTGTTATTGATATGACCGACTCTGGGTAAAGGGGAACCAATCCTAGTAAGAGGTGCAACCTATCACAAAGGGGAATCGATCCTTGTATGAGGTGCAGCAAGTTTTTAGAAGAAAGGGGAACCGATCCTATAGACATGTGCAACACGTTTTTAGGCAAAGGGGAACCGATTCTATGAACATGTGCAGCAAGTACAAGTTAGATACCATGTATATGTGGGGAACCGATCCTAGTACCTAGTCAACCAAATTTTGGTAACTAGCATGACTATGCAAAGTAATCACATGGAGGTAGAACCGAAACTGGTTTTGGTAGAACCGTGAAACCCATGTTTGGTGATTGAGTGTTCTTGATCAATCACATAGTTCTTGAAAGTCAGATGAACCAATTCTAAACTTGTTTGGAAGTGTGGCAAATCGGTTTCAAGATTACAAGTATGAAAGAGGACTTACAAAGTAAGGATGTCGACATACTTTGAACATGTGCAGTAACGCTAATCTTTAATTGTTCAAAGTTATTCCTTAATAGCTAAAGGAAGAAAATCCAGGATCGAATAAAATAAATTGAGAATCTTTTATTTTAGGTTTTTAATTTTATTTCTGGAAAAATGAAAATTAGTAATGTGCATTTACTAGTTGGAGATTTTCCAAGAGATTTTCGGTCATTATTTGGACAAAGCATTTCCAGGAATTATGGAAACCGAATCTGGAATATATTGCATATCTTGAGAATATTTTCGGTTTTGGAAATTCCTTGGTGTCCAAACTTCCTTGGTCTATAAATATGAAAGTTTACATTTCAAGCAAACTAATCCTCAGAGACAGCAAAACTATCTCAGTTGTGCTGTTACTGGTGATGCCGCCTATTCGGAGAGGAGAGTTTATAGACTTCTTTGGGATTGAGAAGCTCTATTAGTACCGTTGGTGGGAAACTAAATAATTGCGGTTCATCTTTTGTTTTCGATTTATTTGATTGACTAACGGTGGTTGAACTTTGATTGCACCTAGTTTGTTTATGCTTGAGAATTTTCTCTTCTGATATAAGATTCACCCAAACTATATCGAAGTTTCGACGGGGATCTTTAGACTGTTTGTAGTTATAAAGACGTCTTGTGATAATCCATTGTTAACAGACTCAGTTCTGTGCGTGATTGATCACAGGAGATTCAAGTTGATTGTGTTCAGGTGTTTATTGAAGATCTAAGAAGATTTGAAGACAAAGAAGACTTTGAAGATTTCTGATTTGGGTTCATAATCTTTGGTGTGCACAATACTTGTTTCGGTAAAAGAGGATCCAACTATAATCGGTTTATTCTTGTGGTGGATTAGATTGATTAGTTGTGTAGATCGACATCAATACAATTCTTTGTGATTAAAAGTATTGATTGCAAAATCTTAACAATTACTTTGGTAGTTGATAATAAGATAGATCTAAGAACCTGACAAAGGAGTTTATTGAGATAAACAAAAGAGCCTTTTGTCGAACTCACATCACTTGGTTGAAAAGAGTTGATACCAAACAGATTTGTTGTTCCTTTTACTTGTTTGGAATACGAACCAAAGGAATTGTTCCAAGTACGTGACTTATTACAGGTCGGAGGCGTGGGAATACAGACGGAACTAGGTGAACTATAGGTTTAGTTGCTTGGTCTCAACTATACGAAGTTGGTTTAATTTTGTACATCAGCTTAATCCTGAGAGTATTCAATTCTGGACAAGGTCCCGGGGTTTTTCTGCATTTGCGGTTTCCTCGTTAACAAAATCTTGTTGTGTCACTTTTATTTTCCGCAATTATAATTGTTGTTATTATAATTTAAAGTAAATTACACAAACGTTAATTCCTATTTACTTGATAAGTTATCCTATTTTGTTTGGTTAAGTCTGAACCTTTTATCAAGTAAACATACTTCGTTGTTGTATTATCTCGATCTCATATCCATAGATGATCACACGAAGTGTGAACCGATTCGTTTTATTGTCTCGACTCAGTCCATAAACAATCACTTTCAGAGAAAGTACTTATAGGTGGAAAAGTTTTAGATTGAGGTATATTTGGGTACCCTCGTCTTTTCAACTAGGAACGTACTTAGATTGGCATTTAATAATATATCAAGAAGTTCGAAAGTTACCTAGTCATCGAAAACCTAGTCAAGATACAAACTGGGGGTATAATCTCCTCAACATTAGCTTAGTTGCTTCACTATTATCATTATCGAATAACATATGTTCCATCTCTGGCTCATCAAGAGAAATGTCGGCAATTTCAAGTAAACTAGCACCTTGCATAGTTTCGAAAGCATCATCTACAATGTCATACATTCTTGTTTCACCTTTCATGTATTCTGGTTTTTTCTTGATACGAGACGAAGATTAGTATGTATGAGTACGTACTTTTGTTTCTTTTCACAAAATTTATGAATTCAAATGTACTCTAAGTTTTTCACTACAATAAGATGAACAAGGTTTTCTAAGTAACCTAAGGGCTTTTGTTGTAGTAAAGGAGCAGGCACCCATATGTAATCCACCGTACATAAAGATTCATATTTCACCTATCATTAATTTAAGCCACCAGCATTTCCAATTTTTCCAAGAAAAGCCTAAAACTCGGCATACTCGACATTAACTTATCTTAACTCACCCATTTCATAATATCTCTGGAAACATGTTAATATTTAACTTGAAATCAAAGATCTCTATGAGGTGAACACGAGTTGGAAGTTCATCAAGCCAGAAATGCCTACATTTGATATGTTGGTTAAATTATGATCTTAGTATAAAATATGTAAGTAAAACACCAAAAAGTATAAATAAATTACGTGATAACACATTTGATAATGTATGCATACCTTGGGTCCAAAGAATGCGCCACGGAGTAAAGTGATGTATTACTTTTAATCCAACAACTTGTTAAACTTCCACTACCGTATGAAAGGATGAAGTTTCAGATTTTTGTAATCCCTTGTGGAGATTTATAATGTTCTTTACCTGATCTATATATCATTTGATCCTAAAGTTCATAAACCAAGTAAAGGAAAAGATAGTCTATATCTCAAAATCTAAGGCTGAGTTTGGTAATGTTTTTTTTTTTCATTTTGCAAAAAAAAAAACTTTCAAACATATTTATAGAATTATTTTTTTCATCTTGATGTTTGGTAAAGTTTTTTCCAAATGCTTTTTATGCAAAGTACCTCCCAAATTCTCCAACTTTTAAAAGTTGGAGATGATGAGCTTTTATAAAAGCCCTAAGCAAAAGCTATGTTCACGTCCTAATTTCATATCTTATTTTCCTATTGTATCCCTATTTTATTTTATAAATTATTATACCATCAATTTTTTTATTCGTTGAAGATTATTATTTTTTTAATATGCCATTTCAATACAATTTTCTTTAATTTACGAATAAAAAAATAAGAGATCTCTTTTTCTTGTTTATCTTTGTCGTTCTTTTTGTAGATGTCTGGTCTGCAAATATTGCTCCTTATTATCAAATTTTGTATTCGGGATGTCATGTCTAGAGTTTAAGATGGATGGGAGACTCTTATAATATTTACAGAAGAAGAAATAAGTATGTTTGAATCCGGTGGTTTTGAAATAGTTACATGGGCTTGGGCTTGTTGAAATTGGTAGTTTGGGCATGTTAAAATGGGTGTTGAAATAGGTAGTTGGTATGCGTATGTCTTAGTGTTTAAATTGTTAGATGGTCTTGGGTCATGTTGAAATGAGTGTTGAATGGATAGTCAGCTAGGTTTTAGTTGAAATGGGTATTTTTCTGTATATAAATCCTCAGACTTAATTCAGAAGGAAGGAGGGTTTCGATTCATAAGCTTTTGTTGACGACGGTTCTCTCACATCACCAGGTAGTCATCTATCTGTTCAATCTTAATTTCTTTTCTTTTTCACTGATTTACTGTTTAAGAAGTTGCGATTTTCATTTAGTTTGTTGTATTTCTCATCTCTGTTTCAGTGATGAACTGATTTTCCAGTCTATCCTTATGCTTTTATTGATTTTTTTATTGCATAATCTCCTTTAGGTTGTCGTGATTTCAATCATTTTAAAAAAAAAATACTAAAAAACTATTCAATTTTTGTTTGTTTTTTTTGTTTTAAAATTATTTATTGGAATAATTAGCTAAGAATAATGATTAAAAAAATATAAAAACTAAAAACCCTACCAACTAGTCCAAAAAAACATGTGCTTGCCAAAATTTTGAATCGGCTTATAACCATGATGATTATACAACTGATCACTTCAACTTTTTTTTTCTTTATTCCTTTTTATTTTTCTCTTCTCTTACCAAAACAATTTGGACCGATCAAACTCTCTTACGAAAAAATATGGATCTGAATTCTTAAACCCTATCTCAAACTCGCCAGCCGCAGCTCCTCTCTCTCTCTGTTAAGCTTCTGTGCATAAAATATAGAGTTTCAACTTTCTAGGGCTCAACATTTGTGGTTTAGCTCAGACTTCAGAGTCTTTTATTTTTTGATTGTATGAGCACTATGTTTTAGACATGCATCAATTTTGTCCATTGGCAATCTCTTAAATTTCCAACACATTAATCTATTAATCGTACTCTAATTAATATAATAACAAGAAATAGAAGCTCCTAATAACATGATCAAGCTAATACAATGACTCATACAAATCGCCGTTAAGCGTTCACGAAGTTTCAATGAATCAATAGAAGTATGAAAGTTATGGTTGTATTATACATACATCTTTACCACTAATCAATCTTTTTATGATCAATACTACAAGAAATCTATAAATGATGAAAAATCCTAAACCAACTGAGCTGCCCCAGACTTGGTAATCAAACAATATTTCCAAACGAAAAAGACATGATGATGAGAACTTTTCTGACAATATATTGTTATTGTTGAAGTAGTGTATATGAAATTTTCATTAGAGATTTCATAACTATAACTCTGGATTTGAGTTTAGTAAAGATGGAGTGTTTTCATGTTTTCATTGGATTTTTCTGTAGTTCTTGTTGAAATTTTGACATTAAAAAACGAAAAAAAATATTATGGTAAAACTTACAGTTTGCTGATGTCAGATCTTGTGAATATGATGGTTTAAAGGCTGCTAGTTCAAAAGATGATTTCGCGTTGCAAGAGTTAAATTTTTTCTGAAATTATCTTATATGCATAATATGATTTTTAATATGATAGGAGATCTTCTCTGTTTTTAGTTAAGAATCTTGACGATGACTTGAACATCTCCTTCGATAATGATGTGGTTATAGCCTTTTTTTTTAGCCAAGTTCATTGTAAGTTTAAAAGCTATCACTGTAATCACTTGGTCATGCAATTATCACCCATCATATTAGTTGGAACGAGTACCATCGGTTAATTTTCATCCTTAGTTGGCATTCAAAGTTTGTACAAACATAAAATGTTGTTTATATTTTCCATTTTGAGGATCACATCATTTCCTTTGGTTATGTTGTCAAATATGGTAAGCAAGTGAAGTTGAGCCCACCACAAAAGCAAGAAGACACCATTATAAATTGGACATGTAAAATATGCACGGGGAACACTGTAAACTTGTTTCGCTAGCTGTTTTCTCACCAAAGATGTATTTCGAAAGAATGCCAAGCTTGTTTTTATAATCCATGTACTACATACACCGATGCATTGAGATAGCCGAAAATGCAATTGAAGTTTTTTCCGGATATTTTACACCGAAATTTCCGCATTTTAGTATATCGAGCATTTATTTAATATAAAAACTGCAAACTAAAACAAAACCATCAAATATATGTATAAAATTAGAAAACAAATAAATATGAATTAAGATGTAAAAATAACGTGTGTACACACTCATCAATATGGCATATGTCCGTCACTACAAGGTTTAGTGGGTGCGGTCTATACATACATCCTAGAAAATATGTTTAAAGTGACCTTATACACGTAACCCTACACTCTTACAAATTGTTGTATTGTTTCTGATTACTTGAACGTCATCTTGTTATCCAACTTCAACATTGTCTCAATTATAAACTTTGAAATATACATTTTATTAACCCTTGATTGTTTTGATAAATATTTGACCAGCCTTCGAAATAACCATCAATAAGTTAATAAGGGGTCTTTGTTGTTTATCGGTGTATCCACCGGTCACAATACTAACATATTTGTCTTTCTAAGATCTCTTAATCGGTTCCATCTCTTTCTCAAATATGCTATTTTATTTTGTAAAAGAGTTGTTCTTATCTTATTACATCCTGGCAGAATATATAGAAAGATTAGTTGTTGCATGAAAAAGTTACACCTTACTTGATGAGTTCACAATATAAATATATTGTTGATTGATTACTCATTCAGATTTTTTTTTTCTCCAATAATTGGAGATTTCTAAAAAGATGGATATTTTTCTTATCCATAGATAACGCAATACGAATATTATTATATTTCAACGGTTAAAACTTTTATTGACTAACGTTCTATCAACGGGGGGACTACCTCATAGGGGAATTATTTTATGTGGGATGTTCTTGTCATATCTTTCAAAAGTTGAAGCATTTCAAAGGATGATTGATCGTATATTAATCTAGATTAGACTCCATACTTTTTAAATCATAAGATACCAATAAATTTAGACATTGTGCTATCATCAACGACTATTATTTTTATTTTGAAGACATGACTATATATAGCATCCCTTTAGTGCTAAGTTAGGCAGTATAAGTTTTAACCGTTGACCCGTAATAACATTATCGTTCTCAATATTTTTGAATAAATAAATTAATTTTTCTTGAACGGTCCATTGTCCACAAGTTTTTGAATAAGTAATTAAATATCATATTCTCTAGTATATGTTAAATAAGGTGTAAAATATAATCCTTTTATGTAAGACCCAGTCAAGTGAAATCCGGGTCCAACCAACTAGCAACCAGATTTCCCGGACAATATTGTGAGACATGTTTTTTTTTTCTTTCCTCTTGTAGGTATAATGAATAATTTTTAAATTCAACTAAATCAATTAATTTCAAAATAAATCTTATTCAAGATGGTGTCCAAAATCCATACATAAATTTTGTAGTTGCCTAACATTGAAAAAAAAACTAACGTCTAACAATAAATGAAAGAAAACATCCGAACCAATAGATTTGTAACTCAAATTATCCAAATTCCCAAATAACTCATCAATGATTACTAGATTTTGAGCCCGTGCTACGCACCGGGCGGCTCCACAAACCATCCTCCATCACCTTTATACGCACATGTAAATAGTTCAGTTGATAACGATATTGGAGTAGTTTAGCATCAGCAGTTAAGCAGTGGTATATGAATTCAATGATTCATATAATTTGTGAACATTATTTTCGATTTGTGCAACTGTAAATAGTTCAGTTGATAACGATAATGGAGTAGTTTAGCATCAACAGTTAAGCAGTGGTATATGAATTCAATGATTCATATAATTTGTGAACATTATTTTCCATTTGGTGTGGCTCGGCTTCGCCTCGCCCCGTCTCGATGCATTTTTTATTTGGTGTCGCGTGGCTTTGTCTCGCCCCATCGCGATGCATTTTATATTTGGTGTGGCTCGGCTTCGCCTCGCCCCGTCACTTAGGAATTTTTATTTGGCGTGGCTCGGCTTCGCCTCCCCTCGTCCCGATGCACTATGAGCACTTAGCATTTTTGTTTATTACGGTTTCTCCTTTTATTTTTATTTTTAAAAAAATCTGTAACATGCATAAAAGTGTCTGAAACCTGAAAAACAAAAACAAAAGAGTACACATACCATTCTACTAAATTACTATAAGTCATGAAAATACATGCCTAAAAGAACATACCTCCAGCATTTTTTTTTGAAGTATGTACTGCCATTGTACTTAATGGGTTCCACTGACATTTGCACCGTCTTATCGTATTTTTTAATAAACTTGTAAAGCTCAATTCTTAGTTTACAACTCCATCAGAGATATAAAGAGAGAGAATGAATAAAATTACCACTTCATCTAAACAATAAGGTATGAGCCCTTAATACTTGATGCCAAAAGAGGAGTGTGTAACTTCACCTCGATGGAAGTTTTTGATTTCATTCATCAGTATCATTACAGTCAGGCACTACTCATGAAATCTTATGAGCCATGTACATGTTTAAAGAGAAACCTCTGCCTCTAGTTCTAATTCAACTTGGTTGTTCTTACCAAGTACGTTTTGTGGTTGCATTGGAGGATGGTATAGAAGCAGACATACTTGGGTTCCCTGTTGGCTTGAGAGTCCTCCAGTAATCCTTGATACACACCATACAATCCAGAGTAGGAACAACATATGCTTGTGACTCATCCAAAACTTGACCCAAATCACCCCTTCAAACACGCACATGACATGGACAACAACAACATCAGTTGAAATGTTGGAGACATGGATTTTACCTGAATAAAATAAAGATAAAAAATGCACAATGATGTTAAATAATAAGCAATAATACATCCAGACATTATTTGTGTCCGTTAATTTCAGCCCCTCCTCCATTCGGTGCACGATAGTGAAACTGATATTAGTCGTGGACTTACCATGTTTTCCCACTGTTTTTGGTTGCTGCTGGTAATGTGCATTTTAGAAATCTGATTACAACCATCTAAAGCCTTACTCCTTGTGTGACATTTGTGTTTTTGAACATCATCTGCATAAAGTTGAAGAAAAAGAAATATCAGAATTTGATCTAAAATTAATAAATAAAATATTATCCCAGTACTATGTAAATATATGTCAAAGTACATTGATAATTCAATCTTTAATTTAACATTTCATTAAGTTTTTGAGTGACAACAAACCATACTGATGCTAAAGGTAAGAGCAATTATTTGTATACACATATTAGCCCCGTAATACTCACCGCTCTGATTATATTAAATCTAAGCTCAATCTTTGTCTTACATCACTGGATATGCTTGTTGCAAGCTGCTTCACTTGCTCATGAGTTGATTCTTAGTCAGATTGTGTGAGTGAACTGCACTTATGCTTCAAAGTTGCAAATTGAGGTAATGAGATTGTAAGGAAAAATATGATACCTATGATCTACCTTTCTCCAACACCATCTTTCTCTTTCGTACCACCACCATCTTTTCCTTTGTCATCCTCTTTCTTGGGTGGAACAACCACAACATCTCTCTTGAGTTTCTTTTTTTATGTCCAGTTGTAGTTTATGTCCTGCTGTAGATATCAGTTTCATAATGTCCTGCAAAACCTAGTCCGATAGCTTGTCACAAAGAGCATAATCAGCTTTGAAATATATGAATAAGACCTGTATTACAGGTCCTGTAATCAAAATCAAATCAACAACCCAAAAATGAAAAAGGAAACAAAACTTTGAGACAGGGAAGTATAAGAACCAACTCCGATTAGCATATGATGAAAGACGATCTAACAGAGGTTCCACTTCCTGAGCTAGTCTTCGGATGACTTTGGAATATTATTAGCAAAACAATAATCAACAAAGTAGAAAACCCTATAAATTCAACAAACCAAGGTCAACAAACATAAAATCTTGAAGCAAAGTAAATCAAGTTGCAGAATTAACATCGTTTCCCTCTGAGATATTCAGTACATGAGAGAATCTCTTGAAAATTTTCTTCAAGCTTAGTGGTGTCAGTTTTTCTAAACTTTTTTGTCCTCATATTGAGTTTATTCTTTTGGTATATTTTTCGTACCTAGGGTACCAAGTTGTTTTGAAGAATGATCTATGGAAACAGGATAACTTGAAATGTAAAGAATACCAAAAAAGCTTGGTCTGTTCAACTAAAAATATAATGGAGTTACCCATTCAAGCATGACTACCTTTTGGCTCTCTTCCTTGCTAATTTTTTATGCTTGTTGTCATGTGTTACGTTCAAGAAGTAGCATTCCAAATCCAAAGACATCACTCATATCGGAAGATTGACCTGTTCTGGACTACCGTTCTTCTTACTGCACTTGTCACATGTGAATTCTGATGATCTAAAGGTTGGCTAACCCAAAATATCTAACTAAAGATTCACAGTACGCACACATAAAGTAGAATATTGGGAGCTTCAACATTCGAGTGGCTTATTTTATCACTACACCAAATTCCCGGATTAGTAACAGCAATTCGTAACGGCTTATGGGCCGTTACAAATTTCCCGTTACAAATGGCCGTTACAAAATATTCGTAACAGTGAAGCATTACTAATTTTTAAAAATTCAATGTGGCTAAGCCGTTACTTAAATTTTTTATAGGCGTGCCACCACACGCTTGGTCGCACTTGGGTGGTAACACCTTTAGAATTTGCGTGTGCCATTCACATGCGTGGCATTATGTTTCCACCCACAATGAGTTATACCAAAGGATATTTCCTCCCATGCTTGTGTGATTCACATGCGTGGTTTTGAGGATATCTCAGCATTTATCCAAATCGAAATTTCATTTTCATTTTTTTCTTCTCTCTTCTGCTCCTCTCCTCTCCACACTCGTTAATCTTCTGACTTTGAAGAACTGTGTTAGATTAATGAGTTTAGGTTTCGATTTTAGTTTCGATCTGCACAAGTCATCATCAAATTTTCAATTTTAGGGTTTTATCATCTGTTAAATCAGATTTTAGGGTTTCATCTGATACCAATTTTTTTTTTTTGATTTCATTTTAGGGTTCGTCGGAGTTGGAGCTTTGAAGAACTGATTTTGAATCTCAGCTTAGAAGGTATATGTTTCTTCTTGTTGTCTCAAGATTTTCTCTTCCTCCTATCTTTTTTTCTTCCTTGGATCACATCTCGTAATCGAGTTCAGAATTTCAATTTCATAATCTGTTAATCGAGTTTAGGGTTTCGATTTCATCATCTATATTTCATTTGTGTAAGTTTTTCGTCATCTGTTTTAGGGTTTGAGTTATTTCGATTTTAGGGTTTCAGTTTGCTAATCAGATTTAAGGGTTTCAGTTATTCCGGGAATTTTAGTTGTTTATTTGTTCTGTTAATCAGATTTTAGTTTTAACATATGCTTTCAAGTCATGCTCGGCCTTTTGAAGTTGAGATATATTTTTGTTGTTTATTTGTTCAGTCCCATCTGAATCGCTTTGGTCACAGTTTATGTTAATCAATAATATAATTGGATGGAGGAAAATAGACGGAAAAGCCTTTTAATCATGATCATATGAGACTTCGGTTCGTAATTGAGTTTCTTTTTTCTTAATGGATCTTTCAATAACCATATTTAGCTTTTGAAGTACCATGTTTTTATGCTTGTAAGGGTTCATACATTAGGCCAGTGACACGTGCAAGGCGTTCATCCATGGACTGTAATACTAACATATGTACGAAGAGATGTTAACCGGAAACCGTATCTGGAAACAACACTTCCAACCACATATCTCCATATGATTTGTATATACCACTGTTTAGTAACACATATTAAAGATTCGTGCAGCTTATTGCCTTGTTAAATCTTATGTTCCTGGTTAAGTTTCATTGATATGGTAGTGGTGACTAAAATCTTTAGATAGGAGATTGCTTCAAACTGGACTGTAGTACAATCCTCATAATGTTTTAACTAATGAGGTAATTCCATGTTTTGATGAAAAAGAAACTAAAAGAAATCAATGCCTTCTGAAGGAAAACTAAGTGTCTTCTGAGCAGAGTTAGCTTCATAGATCTAATACTTGCTTGCCTGAATTTATTTCTTTATTCATGTTTCAGTAGGATTCTTGTGATCCAAAATTTATATTTTCTCTGTTGATCTGGAATGAGTCAGGGAGATGCAATTTCTGAAACCTGTTTTGTTTCTTGGTTCTTCGGGTCTCTTGTGCTGCTGAGACTGTCACAAATGACTCTTCTAAGGAGATTATTCATATGAATGCCTGGGTTGCTGTGGTATTTGTCATTGTAGCATCAGTCTTACTGATGCTACTGTACTTCTTTATGTCTGCGTTCATTTGGCTGCTGATTGTACTATTTTGCATCGATGGAACTGAGGTACAAAGTTTTTTCGAATTTCCTCCTTACTTTTTTGTTTGATTGTTTCGTCTAAACTTGATTATATGGCTGCATCCATCATTGGGAATCAATTGTAAAGGTTTGCTTCATGATCATGACTGAGACATTGCTGTCATAAGTATAAGACCTTCTTACTATGTCTACTTAGAATATTTTTTTTGCATTTAATGTTTGGAGAGGTGCAGTTAGTAATAATTAGTAACTAATGTGCACAATGAGACTGAACAAGGGAGATAACGTTTGTGATTCTTGATCTTTTATACTTGAAGAAGTTGTAAATCAAATTTGAAATTGAACGGTATGTAACCGAATAAACGTACATTATGCTTCATGGATGGTAAGGAAAAAAAGTTATATTTCAGATGCTTTTCATACCATCATGCGGGCTTCATGTGCATAGGGCGGATCTTTTAATATACTTGAAGCATCTAACTCTTAAGTTATCGAGGTCAACTTTGTGTGTTGTAGGATACCTTTTAATTTTCATAGGAAATTGCTCTAAGAAGAATTGTGCTCCAAAGGTCTGCTAATTATTGGTATTTTTTTTTGTACTAATTTCCACTATGCATCAGGTCCACGCCTAATATTATCTTTAGCATAGTTACTTCGAAATTCGTTACATTATAATGAATGGACATCCCAGACTTTTTTGGAATTAGAACTGTTCCCTCGATCACTGCGAAAGGAAAGTAAACCTTGATTAGTGGTCGGCCGTCATTGATATCTGTTTAAATAGTAGAGTACTTAACCAAATTGCTGAACTTTACTCTGTGATGTTTTTTTTCCTCTCCAGGGAATGCACGCTTGCCGAGTTACTGTGATCTTAAGGTAGATGAACAGGGATCCCTTTTTTAGCAACTGACATGTCATTGTATATCTTTTTTCTCATCTTAGTATTGTGCATCTCTCAATCAGGGTATTCAAGAATTCTGGGAATAAGAAAGTAAACCTTCCTTGTCTTGGGGAGGTAACAGTTCTTTCAATGGGGGTATTGCCATTCTGTTTAGCGTTTGCCATCTTTTGGGCTGCAAATCAGCATGTATCATATGCATGGTTTGGCCAAGATGTTCTTGTAAGCTTCTGTCTTCTTCATTTTTTAGTTTGCTTTTAGTTCATTCTTATTTTGCTTTACTTGGATAATATACGCTTGATATATATTGGAGCGTACAGATTACTTGTTTCGAAGCTAGAAATGTTAGAAGTGGTGCATGTATGTAACTCTTGTATGGTTGGTTTTTGGTTTGTCAGAAGTTGTTGATTTTCTGGTGTTGAAATTTTCATGATCTTTGAAATTTAAATAATCACCAAGGTCTTGGAAATAACGATTTAAAAGAGGTTTAGTTCTGATGCATCAAGAGCTACCTTTTCTATTTACTCTTTCTATTTTGGGAATTTTTGTATACGTTACCCTCGATAGTCAAGACTGGATAGTAAATATGATATATGATGATTTAGGGATGTATACACATTACATTAGTGGTTTACCCTCCATACATTATTCGGTCTTGGTTTAAATGAAAAATCTTGTTGTGTTGGAGTATGCAGGTTTTCCCTCATTTTATTAGTGGTTCTCAAAGTTCAGGAAACATCTATTAGTGGTTCTCAAAATTCAGATCCCGGAGTTGTTCCTGGTTGTGAGCTTGCGAAAGATCTCATCCCAGCTGTACATATTGTTTCTAACGTATCACTGTCTCAAGCCCAGCGGTGCATGTCAATTTTTTGCTCTATGTACAAAGGTCAACCATTTAGGCTCTCTGGTTTTCATTGAATTTTTCTAACTGATATATTTTGAAATCCTTGGCACCAGTTGGAAGTAATTTTGTTCTCTTTTTTTGAATTGGCTTAGGTACCAACTCATTTCCTCTAGGTGCTGATTCGTATTATTGGAGCAGGTGAGGCAAAGTGCTGCAAAGTTGCGATAGAAACATTACACAAGAGAAGGCAGAGACTGTTATGTGAGTTCTGCATTGGTTAGTTTTATCTTATATGCTCTTAAGTTCTAAGCAAATGTTGTATGAGCTTTAGGCCGCAAATAACTTAGGCATTCTCTCAAGTTTCTAAGCAGATGTTGCATTCCCTCAAAACTTAGGAATTCTGTTAAGTTGTTGAAACTTCAAAGAATAAAAAAAGTTATTATTATTATTATAAAATGTGTAATAGAATTTGTATGGATTGAATGACAGACTTGTGCAGCTAATTGAATTTAGAATTCCAGCTTATTTCCGGCAGAAAATAACTGACGGTCAGCCTTGACCTGGTTTGACCAAGTCAATGTTGACTGGCAGTAATTTTTTGCTGTTACAAAAAAGTTCGTAACGGCTCTACCTCGTTACGACAGCGTTGTTACAAAAAAAAAATTCGTAACGGCCTGGAGTCTGTTACCACGTGGCAAATTCGTAACGGCTCACAATGCTACATTAGGGCCGTTACAACCAAAATTCAGAACGGCCACAAAGCCGTTACAAAAAAAATGTAACACCCACTTTTGCAACAGGCAAGAGCCGTTACAAACCGTTTTAGTAACGGCTCAGTTCTATTTCTAATCCCAGAATTTGGTGTAGTGTATGTTTGTATTGAACCTAAACGAAACTGCATCATGCAAAAACCAAAGGCATAAAGACATACAAAGCAAGTATTAGGGATTTCAATACCAGGACATGCCAGAGAGGAGACGAATGCAAGCATACCTTGATATATCATAGATAACGCCAAAAAGGTAACTACATAAACGCAACAATATTAGGGAACAAAATACATGAGCTGAGATGGATACAAAAAAGAAAAAAAAACTTCCAGAACCCATGCTTTGCCCCACCATTAGAAGAGAGCTCAAACTGAACCAAATTACGAAAGGACAGAAATGGAGAAGACACTCTTCATTATTTGTACAGTTAGGCTGGTTTCACCCCCAAAGCAAAGAATCTACTCTAATTAATAAATTAATAATACATAAAAGGACAAAAATTTAACAACGTTCATCTAATGGATTCCATACATACAGTAATTGGAGCATGAGAATTGCAGCGCCAATGGTAGAAAACCATGGTTCTACTGACAAAAAGAAAAAAATGGAGAAGAGACTCTTCATCACCATATGCTTGACATTAATTAATCAAATTATTGACAAAAAGAAACTAATAAATTTCTTCAAACAACGGTAAAAAAAATATGATGCGAAACTTACTATGACCATCTAGAACTCACCCGAGCATAGTTCAGTCATCCATCGCTGCCTCATCATCCATATTTTGTTTCCGTGTGTTACCACCAGATAACAGCAACATCTCCTCCTCCTCAATCAACCTTCACATCATTACCAGCGACTCGAGCTCCATCAGGTACAACAATCAGTCCATATGACTGATCAATAGCAACATAAATAAAAAGAACTGCAGCATGTTGAACTCCATTAATAAACCTTGCATCTCTTTGCATTATCACTTGTTTGTTATCTACATGTTTCTACTGACAAAAAACGAAATCAACTGAGAGAACAGAAAAGAAAAAATCTGTATCTACATGTTTGTTAGTCACATAACTACGGTTTCTAAACAAAACTATATATACACCAATTCACATAAAGATTACAAAATTACAATCACATTCAACTAATATTGAGCCCCAGAAATTAGAAAAACCCTAAGAACAATAAACAGAGAAGAGAGAAAAATAAATCCGCCGACAGTTGATCAAAATACTAATACGTCAAATCATCCTAGATTGCGTCACCAACACCTTTGCTGCTTGAGCTTGTCGACATAATAAAGAAAATATTCAGAAGACGAAATTAGAGAAAGGTTATGAGATCAAAAAAACCAATACAAAATCAAAAATAGACATTCAAAACATGAGTCGTATCAGAGACGCAGGGTTTTGAGATGAAATAATGAGAGAGAATAAAGAGTTGCCATATGTAAAGATATGTTTGTTCTAGGGTTTTTACTTTCCTGTCTTCCTTCTCTTTGTTTCATAACAAAAATCGCAAAAACCCTAACTGACACCTATTTTATATATTGGAAATCCACATCTTTGTGCTTAAACCTGTAGCTCATCCATATCTTGCACCTTCTGTAAGAAAAATCAAAAGAAATCAACACCTTCTGTAAGAAAAATGAAAATAAATCAACAGGGAGAATACAAAAGAAAGATCGAAAACAGGGAGTAAAAGAGAAAGCCTATTGCTCTTTGCAAGTTTGCGTTTTGTGTGATCAAACATTATTGTGTGTTTTAGGGTTCTAGTTTGCCTGCGTTTTCTCTCTTCGGTGTCAAAGAGAAAGTCATTTTTTTCCCCTGGTGTTAACAGTACCGGCCCCTGCTGATTTCTTATGTACCGGCCCATGCTTCTTATGTATGTTGACATAAAAAAAAAAACATGAATCGATTAGGGTTTAAGATGCAGGGTTGATGAAAAGAGAGTAAGAACAACCGTTTCTCTTGAGATGTATCAATCCATTAACAATGACATAAATCACTTTCAAGTAAGGAGTACTCCTCTGTAGTTTCACTGTTTTCTTCAATTTTTACCAATGACATAAACTCCCCGCTATGTTTTTAAGATGCAGGGTTGATGAAAACAGTAAAACTAAACATTTAAGATGCAGGGTTGATGAAAACAGTAAAACTAAACACCGAAAATTGATTAGAGTTTACCTTGAAGATTGATCCAATCTTTCTGCAAACTTAGTGGCACAAAACCATTTATCTAAGTAGCCCTAATAAAAAAGTGAACCCTAATAACATCAATCAAAATAGAGATGATGATGAAAACGAAACCCTAATCCAACGGGATTAAAGATATTCCCGTTCACAAAATAGAGATGATGATGGACAAACGGGATTAAGTAGCCATGTACGTGTTTTCTGTTGATGGAGAAAGAGATGGAGAAAGAAGACATAGCCAGAACCAATTTGTTTGCGGGTTTCTTCTTAGGTTTTTCTTTGTTTTTGTTTTTTTTTTGTTTCTTTTTTTTCCCCGGTGTTTTTCCCTTTTTTTCTCCGGTGTTTCACTCGTTTTTTTCAACCGAAATAGTTTTTTAGTGTTACATTCATTAGATTTGAGGAAAAGTGGATTAGAGAATTTTCAAGGGGGCGGTGACGCTCACCCAAAGGTGGGTATTCTCACCGCGCGATGCATGCCCTCGCATGGCTTAGGAGTTTAAAGGAGTTGATAAGTAGGGCTGTCAATGGGTCCGGGTCCTCCCGGGTATCACTAGACCCGGACCCGGACCCTACTTATAAAGGTCGGGTCTGGTTCCTACCGGTTCCGGGTCTGGTTCCTAAATTTGTGGACCCAGAACTGGACCCGTTTAAAGTCCCGGGTACCCGTCGGTTCCGGGTACCCGTTGGGTATTAAAAAAACCATAAAGAAAATCTTAAAAACTTAATTTCTTTCCCTTTTCAACTAAAATCTAAATTATTTTTATAAAAATTTATTCTTATTTCTTTATTAATGTACTAAATAAAGAATAAATGTAAGAAAAAAATGAAAAATGGAAAAAAAAATCAAAGCCGAAACTAACAAAATACCTATGATTTTGCTAAAAAGATGAATAAAAAGATACTTAACCGGGTACCCATTACCCGCGGGTACCCGACGGGTATTACCCGTTTGGACCCGTTAACGTTCGGGTCCAATCGGGTAATTACCCGTCGGGTCCTAAGTTGCTAATGGGTCCAACTTTAGGACCCAGAACCGGACCCGAATCTAGCGGGTCCGATTCCGGTTCCGGGTAATGGGTACCCATTGACAGCCCTATTTATAAGTAATGTTCTTCAATAATGTACTAAAATTTTATCCTTATCTTGGTAAGCTTCTCGGCTCATCTTACTTCGTTAATTCTTCCTCAAACTCAATGAAGAATGAAGAGAATGAGGATGTGAGCAACCACACTTTCAGTAGGGAATTTCCAAAAATATTAAATGCTTCAATATAAATCCATGTAGCAGATAAAAGTAATTAAAACCTTCAAATGCAAAAAATTATTATTATTTTCTCAATGAGTGGTTTATATACTAGAATAAGGAATGGTGTAAATAATTATCGTAGTTCAACTAAAATTAATATTCCAAAATAAGAATCTTATTCCCGATTGAAATACAGAGATAAATTATGCAAGGAGAGAAAAAAAATGGACAACACCATGGGTCTTGACTAACTAGAGGCGGAAACTCAATTTCCACCTAAATAATACCCTTCGAAACTGAGATGTTGTCGAAGTCAAAGAGTCAACTTTAAGCGTTAATAGTGTCTCTTCTTCGACCCCAAATGCAATCATTATTCATTTGAAAAAGTGCAGGTTTTGAATCATTATTCGTTCAATCATTTTAATTGTAAAAATTGGAATTCTTAAGAAGTTTTACACAAAATCAAAAATCCCCTTTCAGCAACTTGTGTTATTCAAACTTAGGAAAAGAAAGAATGTGATGGTTTTTAAGGTTCTATAGCATCATATATATGAAGATGAAGTAAAGGCATATTCATGGTCACATTATAAGTAGATAATCAAGCAAATTCTCATGTTAATATATGAATTGAAATTTTAGCGGGGATTGAGAGTTTGATGTTGATACAGAGAGCTTCAATCAATCAATCCTTGTACAATCAATACATTTAAATCTTTAACCCCTAATATATGTTTTACCTGATTGTAATTACAAGGTTAACCTAGTAACCTTCAACATCTAAAATCAATAAACACAAACTCTTGTATAATCTATATTACAAGATCTAAATTTAACAAGACCTAGTCTTGTGAGATCTTTATTATCAAGCTAAACAAACTATTTGGGTTGATTAACATAATACTTGTGATATTTTAATTATAAAGATAGACAGTATAATGCAGAAAGGAAATAACACAAGACACTAGAAATTTTGTTAACGAGAAAACATGCAATATAGCAGTAAAATCTCGGGACCTCATACAGTTTGACTAATACACTTTATTAAGCCATTATAAACACTATCCTATTATCCGACTTCGGACCGGAATGTAGTTGAGACCGATTATATATATCCTCTGAGCTATTCAGCTGTACTTGTGCTTCTTACGTCTCTTGGATCTCCCAAGTCCATACACACTTGATTCCCAAGCTGATATCCTTTACATGCCTAGGAATTGCTCCAGAGTCCTTTGTGAAGACTAATGATACCCTTCCTCCAACATGACACCTATTTGATTTCCTTCAGTTATGTTTAAATCGATCTAATAGAAATATATTTTCTTTGAGGGTTATTTATCTAATAAAGATGTCAAGCAAACCTCAAATAATTAGGGCTTAATCTCTTCAAAAGGTTTCAGAGATGCCTAATTGATTTCACTTAACAATATTTAAGTGACTCAAGTATATAGAACGTTATATTATGGAACTAACAAGGTCAGTGACGAAAGATCCTTATAGTTTCTATCAATCTTATTCCTCAACCAATAATTATTGAACAACCATATAAAAGAAGAGGAAGACCTTTACAATAAACGAAAATTACGACAATCAAGATAAGATTTAATAAGATAAAGGTATATCATGTAAAAGATAGTTTGCAACCCATACTCTGGCCGGGATCCACGAATCCCAAGAGAATACTTTAAAGTTTAACCTAATTATTTTTCTCGAGGAAACCTAGATCTACCAAGGACGACTCTTGTAGTAACAAGATGCACAACGTGTAAGGATCAAGAATCTTAGTTGCAGAGAGTCATATATTTATAATGATTAATAAGGCTAGGTTGCTTAAAGTTCAATCAATTATTACTTGCATTTAGAGTAGTTCCCCTGTTTACAAATTACTTTGATCCCAATTAATCTCATACTTCCTAGAGTAGCTTTTTACTTCATTCCCAATTAAGACTTGTGTGCTTTAATAAAATTTTATTGTAATAAAGTTCTTTCCCTAGATAAAACCGTAAGAATGAAAACCAAGTATTTTCTAAAGAAAAGGACTCCTAAAGTTTATCTTTTAAGAAAATAATAAACTTACTCACAATAGCATGGTACCAAGAAAGGAAACCATTAAGTGTACGAGAAGTTTTCCATGTAATACAAAGAAAAATATGCATACACATATTTTTCAATTAAGGACGGTGCACAAAGTAGCTCACGAGTTAACCGATATGGTTTGTGAACCATATTCGACAACATAACTTATCCAAAATTGCACAATTAGCGAACATGAAAAGTTAGTTCGCGAACTCAAGTACAATTGGACTCAACAAAAAACTCTTAGAATCACGTAGTTCGCTAATCAACATTTCTCATTTCGTGAACTCTAATGTAATTTGGATGTCAACAGAAAACTACACGATTAGCATGGTTCGTGAACTAGCATTTTCAGTTCGCTAGGGTAAAATGAAAGTCCAGAAAGTCTAAGTTTTGCATCACGAAATAACATTTCAGTTTGCGAATTCTATTTGCAACTTGAATTTTTTAGACTTCCTATGCAATCATAGTTTGTTGATCAAAGGAATTATTCTCAACCTCAAATGCGATAATTCCTTGAACATCCATTGCGTGAGTTCGAGTTTTGGGATTAGTCAAGTACAAGCTTGAACTCGAAACTTCTTCTTTGTATCTCATCATATACTAAACCCATACGATATTGTCTCAGAAGATAAAATGGTAGAAATAATGAGTAAATAAGATAGTTATTCTTCACATACTTTTGTTGACACAGTTTTGTCGATGCCTTCGTGATCTATAGTCTTCAATCTTCAAGGTATTCGGTGATTTCTGATACTCATACCTAAATATTATCCTTGCCCGTGAGTGACTTTACTACACAATAAATCGGGAGATAGTTTTGGTCAACTAACACTGACAACAAGTTTGACATACCAATAATTATGAGTTCAATCGAGCAGTGCTCTAACACAACTCATCATCATCAACATACGATATCTGATATTCTAAAACCATTTTTACAAGAACACAAGAAGGGGATTCTGATGTATAATGTGTTTGCAGATCGATGAGTATGGCCTGTGAAGTGGATAAGAAATAAAACAGACAATATTTTGGGTAAAAACTGAGTCACCCCGCGCTAAGCCATGACATACCTGCATTACAAATATGTAGTTTCCATATACTAATGACCTAATAATTACTAGAAAATTATTAAAGTTTGCTATGGTTGCTCATTACTAGACCGTAGAGAAAGATGACAAACAAAACATACCATAGTGCCTCTACGTAATAAAAAACCATGCCATAGTGCCTAGAGGCGGGTCTCCATAAGGACCCAAACCCGTGGGTCATTTTGCCATTGCGTGATTCGTACCTCTAATAAAAATCTAAGGTGTTCTTCTTTGGGAGAGAAGACTCCTATCAGAGTCCAAATCGGAAAATGGTGGGAGGATTGATGTCCAGCTTGACCGATGCGATCGAAGCCTATACAGGCCTATCTCCAGTGGCCTTTTTTACAATTTTGTGTCTCATGTTTGGGGTGTATAAACTTGTCTGCGGGATCTTCTTTGTACCTGATGAATTCAATTCTTTACGTTCTAGTTATATTGAACAACTTCGCCACTCTTCTTCATCTTCTTCTCCATCTGTTCCCATTCCTGAGCCTGTTCAATTGGGAGATGTTACCGAAGAACAACTTAGAGCTTACGATGGTTCTGATCCAAGCAAACCCTTGTTGATGGCCATCAAATCTCAAATTTATGACGTCTCCAGGTCTAGGTTCGTACAATTTTAATCCCCTATTTGACGTTTCTACTTTGAATTTTGGTTTTTCCTAAGTAAGAGTTGAATTGGGTTCTGCAGAGAATCATGATTTTGGGTTTTTCAGGTTGACAACTACTCTACTGTTGTTTTTCCATCTTTTTTTCATGTCTTGCGTCCAGATAATTACTAGTGGCATTTTAAGATAAAGCACTGGATTATGAGATAATTACAGCTCCTACTTGATTAGGAACAGGAGGGAAGGGAAGGTTATTTATATTACATGTTTGCAAACTGCTAAGATAAGTTCATAGTTCTTATGATGGCCATAATATCTTACCTTTCCGAATTTCTGAAAGGCAGCTTTCCTGCTATAACAGTGTATAGATAGATATACAAGCATCATGTTGGTCTCTGTTTGGAGATATTGAAGCTTGGGTTGGGGGATTTGCTGTTTAGACTTAGGTTGGCTCGGTATGCTGTTTTCTTCGTATGTGCTCAGCGAGTTATACTTGGGCAATCTCAAAGCTCAAGCTTATAGTTCGTTTAAATCGCTAATTTATACTGTTCTATGTCATCTGTTACTTGTAGTTCATGACTTCATGTATCTGTTTCTGAGCCAAATTTTATCGGATGCAAGTAATGCCTGTGTTTTCTATTTTGCTATCCTTAATCCACATCACGTAATATTTGGGAGGGAGGGCAACAGGGGAGGCATAAGATGAGTGCCTAGATAACAGTTGTGTTATCTAACCATCTGATATCATCCCATCAATGAAGCAAGTTAGGTTCTCTCTTTGTGTGTCTTAACAAAGGATGATAATTTCTTACTTCAAAATTGTGTACAAGTTAACTGGTGCCTCTGGTATATATTGCTGGATATGGTATTGATTTCAACTTAAAAGTCACTGTGGGACCCGAAGTTTCATACTTGTTTGTTAATTTCGCATCGGTTATATAACCAACTTACCTATCCATAACCAGCAATTTTATAAACCAAGAGGAATCTGTAGTTGCCGTCCCAATTTATAATGGTTGTCCCAACAAAAAGGCTAATTGTGCATGTCAATAAGAATAAAGCAATTAACAATCATGCTGCGCCTCCTCCCCTTGCTGGCTGGAGTTCAACTGGATTGCTGGGCGAAATAAAGTATCAGTTTCCCCGTAAGGCACTGCTTCAGAGCAAGAGGTCTCGAATGGGGGAGTATGAATATCTTCTGCAAAACACTTCTGGGGTTTAACTTGTATGTCCCATGTTGTTGGCGGTCAAGAAACTCGATGACTATTGCGTCCTTCAATCTTTATGAAATTAACTCTTTCCTTAAGGTTTACTGAGTTTCTGTTCCTTATATTGTTTTCTGCAGAATGTTTTATGGCCCTGGTGGGCCCTATTCATTGTTTGCTGGGAGGGATGCGAGTCGGGCATTAGCTCTACTGTCCTTCGAGCCTAAAGACCTTACAGGAAATACTGAAGGTCTTAGTTCATCTGAGCTCGATACTTTACAGGATTGGGAAGATAAATTCGTGGAAAAATACGTCAAGGTTGGGCGGATTATCAGTGGAACCAAGGTGGATGACAACATAAATGGAGAAAACGCAGAAGGGAATCTGGAGCAGTTCAAGGAAGAACCTACCGCTCTCAAGCAAGATTAGAGCAACTTGATGTGAGGACTGCGACAAGGAATTTGTATGATGCATGATTGAGGAACTGGGGTATAGACAATCACAACTTGCTGGGAAATATTTCCTATGAATAATGATCATCACATATACTTTGGAGCTTATCGAGTTTGCTGGCGTTAGAAGCTGTAAAGGTCATCTGTCAGCCCATGTGTATGTTACGTTAGGCAGACAAGCACACTGTTGTATGTTGACTGTTGTATATGTTTTTCTCTCTAGATTGTTGACTGAATGTTATCTAAATGGTGTACTGTACTAGTGAATTGTCTTGCTCCTGTTGCTTGAACCTGTGGGTCGAGGTTCCAAAACTAATACGCACATTGTCATATATCATTAGTTCTCTTAGACGTGGATCCATATTGACATCGGTATAGCCCCATTTTCTATATCCATTTTTAGTTGAGATTGTTATTTCAATATAAACAAGACTTTAGGGCTGCCGTAGTAGTAGAATAAGTGGCTCATGGCCACAAAGGGTAAAAGATATTTTATTTTACTTAGGACTGCCGTAGTAGTAGAACAATTTTACTGATGATCCTGGATACAACAAATTAAACTAATATACCGTTAATCTGGGACTGCAAAACTGACTCCCTTGCATGTGTACATTTATATATGGTATTGAATTCCATATCCACTATTTCTATACGGGAGGATCCATCTAAGAGCTATTTTTTTGCATCAGGAAGAGAATTTCGAACGAATAATGATTGCATCTACGCTCTCGTAGAAGCACATCTTGAAATTTTCACTGAATTAACATGATTTCGAGTGTTCCTGTGCAAGAATTTGTTTGTCTCCCCGATTATAAATTAGTTGCCCCTTTTCTTAAATGGCATCTTTGGGTTTTTCAGCATTCGAATACTTGCAGGAGTGACTTCCACCAGTTCATCCTCTTGAATGTACTCAATACAGTCATCCAAACTGTAATCGATTGCGGTATCAAGAACAACTGCAGAAAAAGGTAGCTACAAATTTAGACAGCTAAACAAGAAAATAAAAAGTACCGCATATAAAGAACGAGGAAGATGCATCACTAAGTCATATTCTGCAAGATGACCAAATGTATGACGGTGCTGATCTCTGTTAAATATGAGTAAATGACACCCATTCATCCCATTCAAAGGTCAACACCCCCACCATGAGGTTGACCATACAAGTACCCCCAAGATGGTTCATTTTGCACAACTAGGCTATAAGTTTATGGACAAAGTGAACTCCATATATCTCAAGTTGAAAACCCCAAGTAGCAGAGAATGCAACATGCGGAAACCAGGCATAGATAAGAAAGGTCAAACACATGAATCCAGTAAACTCAATGTAGTGCGCAAATCATTAGAGCGTGAACATAATTTAATTGGAGTATGAATACAGGAAAGATTGATGAACATGCCCCGTAACTCAAAAAGAAGAAGAATATGTTTTCCTTATGGTTTAGTCACTAACTCACTATCCTCTATGCATAACTCCGTGAGAATCTAATAGTTGCCAAGGATCAAATGTAGAACCACGTTATACCGCTATCCAAAATTTCTAGCATCGCCAGATTTACGTTGTTATAAGCTACAACTAAAAAAAATAGCTCTCAAAAGTGTATAACTGATACTGAATTTTAAAAGAATTCTCACCTGAAACATCCTTGTTGGAACGTACATTTGTTGCAGCCTTCCTCTTACATACATTTAGGGACAAGTCACCAGAACGCTGATGAATGCCCACTATTTGACCTTTATACACTTCAACACCAGGGCCGACAAATAACTGACCTCTGTCCTGTGAACTACAAAGAGCATATGTGGTCGTAGTTCCTCCCTCAAAAGCAACCTGAAAATGAATTTTACTAGGTAAATGGAAGAATCACGAGTCTTTTGAAATGGAGTCCATTGTTGATAGTGCGTAGTACTTACCAGTGAACCAAGCTCTCTTGTGCTTATCTCCCCAGCAAATGGTTCGTAGCTATCAAATATGGTGTTAAGAATCGCTGTGCCTCGAGAAGCAGTTAAGATTGCATTTCTCAATCCAAGAAGACCACGAGTTGGTATCTTATATTTAACCAATGATGTACCCTCCGACCTAGTCAACAAATAGAATTCAATTAATGAGACCAACGATTGAACAGCATCTATAGATTCTGGTGATATGGACACCAGATACTGATAAACTAAAATGACACAATGGGACCCCAACAAACTTTGATTCAACTATTAAGGATGAGGATTAAAATCAGTATGTTATTTTTCAGTCTGAATCACTCTTTCACATAAGATGCGTAGCTTGCATGAATGTCAAACCATGTAACTACGTCCCAAAGACTTTTTCTCTGTAGAAGAGTTGTCGACTGCCAAAAGAATAAATAACTAAAGGTAAAGCAAAATAATTTACGGATTTGTGAGTATGCAAAACATGTTAATATGCACTGTGACTCAATAAAAACAATTGTCTACTATCATAAATGATACTAAAAGAAGGAATGCTACGAACCCAAGGCCTTGCATATCAAACATTTGTCCACGCCTTTTTCCAAGAAGTTCGACCACAGGTCCCATGTATTCTTCCGGTACCTCAACTGTAGCAATCTGCACAAAATCCAAATAATAAGATGGTCAAAATTTAAAATTAATACTGACCATATCTCTTCCTATTATTTTTATGTTCGGAAAATTAAAATAGATAAACACTTCAATCATGATGTAACTTCACTTTTTAATAAATTTGAAAGCATGTCAACACATGTGACGAATTTTAGCCCCGAATCTCGTAATTCCACATTAGTTTAAAAACTTGTACATGAAATGATCATCACCTCAAAGGGTTCGTACAGCTTGTCATTCACTCTTTTGTTGATAACCTTAGGTGGTCCTACCATGAACTCATATCCTTCTCTTCTCCTGGAAAGTACAAAGATTATACAGCTTAGATGATATAAAAAAAACCAGGAGTTAAGAAATATTTAATGAAAAGTGAAACTAATAATCGAATCAGCTGTGACAGACGAACTATGACGCCTTTAAAGAAGTTGATAAAAATCAACAATTCTAACTCTTCGCCCTTTAAGTAAAGAAAGACCTTAAAAATAGAAACTATTCACCTACGGCTTTAAAGTGTCTACAGTACCCCAAACTAGTTGTAAACAACAAGTTCATTAGAGACACCTTATGAATCCCTAGAATTAGATTCAGTGATCCCACCTAGAGAAAACAATTACATTTGAGGGATGAGAAAACATCCTCATGCATCACTGAACCTAAATAAAATCCCCTAAATCATAAGCTGACATTTGTTTTATACCAATACCAGGGATGTAACTGGTATTCTGGAAATGTTGTTTAGAAAAAAGGGCACACGTGGAATACTTAATAAAAAGATTTGAAGTGATCCATTCATCAGTAACACGACTCACATGTTCTCTATCAATATGGTGATATGTAGTGTGCCCCTTCCACTAACAATGAATGTATCTGCCGTTTCACCATCTTCAACTTTCATAGCCAAATTTCTCTCAAGCTCTCGGTAGAGTCTGTCTCTCAAGTTTCTGCTAGTAACAAATTTACCCTGCAAAATAATTGACAAAAAAATGTCATCTTCTAAACAACAGAGGGGAATAGATAATAAAACTTGATGCAAGCATGGTTATCATCAAGGAAACCCACAGGGGCAGAACAAGAAAGTTTAACACCATCCAACTGTAATAATAGGAGTCATACCCTAATTACTAAAGAAGAGCATGCTATATGTATAAATGACACTTAATCGAACACTCAAACAATACCTCACGCCCAACAAAAGGTGATGTGTTGATAGAGAAGGCCATTTTCACAGTCGGTTCTTCCACTTTAATAGCAGGTAATGGCTGCCCGGCAATTTTATCTGCAATTGTTTCCCCAATCTAATAGAGAATACAAATCCAATTTTTTTTTAAAAAAAATATTAGTATCATCATGTAAAGAATCCCTTTCAGCTGATGCAATTGTAAACCAGCTTTCTTCTGAAACTTTTGAAAATATTTACCATGATATCACTGATCCCACAAACGGCACAAATATCGCCAGCTTTGACAGACTCTACAGGAACTCTACCGAAGTTCTCATACACAAAAAGCTCACTAACTTTAGCAATTCTACATTCATCTTCTGAAGTGCATACCTACAAGTTCCAACAATTTATCAGAGTTCCATAAAACGTGAAAGTTCATTTACTGCAAACATCGTAGGAAATGACCACAGAGGGACTATATGAAGACACCATAGAAACTTAAATGAATACAGTACTGGGAATTCTCACCTTCACCTCCATTCCTCTATGCAACTCTCCAGCATGCAAGCGCCCAATAGCTATCCGTCCTTTATGCTCTTCAAATTCAATGTTTGTCACCTGAAAAGTAAGGAACACCCATTAATGCATTGTACATATTATGATAGGTACGTAATGAAAACAGAACGCTACTTTAGAATACAAAAAGATACATGGGGATAAACTGATCGGACATGATGATACTTTTGAATAATCTACTATAGTAGTGTTGAATTATTGATCATCTAAAGGTAATGCTAAGTAGTCATGGGAGTACTTCAACTAATGCGTACAACTAAACCATAATATTCCCTTAACTTCTCTTCTAATTCCATCCAATTCCAATATGCACATAAGGTGTTAGCTTAATACATAATTTCAAATCAAATAGTTTTCTCTTTGAAAAAATAATTGCTGGTAAAAAGTTGAACCTGATATATGCTTATCGATCACAGATTCTGTTAGAATAGACCTTATCACTGTCGTATTCAAGTAATAAAGCTTTACTGTCTATGCATGGTAAAAGAAGTGAAAGAACACAAGTCTATTGATTGCCCTTACACATTGGTTAGTATTCTCATCCCATAGTAGCGCCTAATTTGATCAAACTCATTCAGTTTGAATGAGAACTCTTACCCCACAGCCCTTGCTCTTATGAAAATGAGAGAAACTGATATAGGTTACCAGTATTTACTAGTTGCTGACTGTTCCAGCCAAGTTTAATGAAACAATCTGAGCTACTAATAAAATAGAAAGACATAAGAAGAAGAAGAAAAAAACAGAATCAAATCCAATGAGCTTCTATTCAGGCTATCACCTCTCACTCAGGCTGCTATATCCAAATTTCTCATTTGGGTCTCCTGTAGTTTTTATTTCCCGAATATAGGAGAATTTTGAATTAAACGCCCTTACACATAATCACCTATAGATCACACCCTTTCTCCAAATCCTTCATCTTACAAAGTCTTTTTTTCTATTTCTTAATCATATATCTCATAAATTTTCCGAGACCACTAGGTTGAGACAATGCGATAGAGGAAAATGAGTTTATTTATGCATGAAACATGATGGTGTAAGTACTAGAAAGTTGCATTTAAGAATTTACGATAAGTAAGAAAGCAGGTATCTAAATTAAGAATGATTACTAACAAGCATCTGCAAAGCACCATCTTTGTTAATACGAGGTCCTGGTATGCATCGCATTATGGCCTCAAAAAGTGGCCCAAGATCATCACCCAAATTCTCTGGAGCTAGTCCAGCCTTTCCCTTAATACCACTTGCATATATTACTTGGAAATCACACTGTATACCACACGAGAGAGATCTTAGAGTTAGACTAGATATTACCAGACAAACCTAGAAACGAGCAAATATCAATGCTTCATATATAGCCAACAAAAATCTTATAAAAATGTAATCACTTAAACAGCACCTGTTCATCGGTCGCATTTAATTCAATAAAGAGCTCAAAGGTCGAATTGACCACAAATTCTGGACGAGCTGAAGGTCTGTCAATCTTATTCACAACAACCACTACAGCATGTCCAAACTCCAGAGCTTTCTTTAAGACAAATCTTGTTTGTGGCATTGGACCCTCAACAGAATCTACCTACAATATATGCCATCCTGAGAAATGTCAGCAATACCATAGAAGAACAAGATAATATGAGAAGATATAGTAAACAAGTGATTGTACTTTTGCTGGAGACACAAAATAAACTATTGTGGGAATTATCAAGATTGCAGCTTCAGCCTCGGAGCTAAATCAGTTGTCTAGAGTCTTGGCATAGGATACAAATGGTTTGCCACAATAAAAACAATCAGACTCGAGAACCAGTTCCATGTGAACAGCTTACCATCCATGTAGATGGAAATGGTAAAAGTCTGCTAACACACTACAGGATGGGAATGGGCGGTCATGATCCTAAGGTTACACAACTACTAAAACAGATTGCGCACATCAAAAAGACCTATAAACCAAGTATCATCACAACAGAAATGTAATAACAATCTTCAAGTCCACCTACTGGTCGAAGTACATACCACCAAGAGAACTCCCTCAACCATATTGAGTACACGTTCCACTTCACCACCAAAGTCAGAGTGACCTGGAGTATCAATAATGTTTATCTTTGAACCTTTATAGGTGATTGATGTGTTCTTGCTAAGAATCGTGATACCCCTTTCACGCTCTAGATCATTTGAATCCATTATCCTTATTTGTACAGTTTGGTTATCACGAAACACCTGCACTGCAGAAAGCAGACGTAAGTACATGATATCACATCATTATCAGAAGTTAACAATAATCTACATGTGGTAAACCGGGTATATTCTCAAACTGTCAAGGAGGATGAAATTGGCCTAAAGCAGATATACTTGACATCAAGCAAGAAGCAACCTGTAAATTTTGAGTAGGAGTTTGGCGTGATAGTTAACAGTGGAGTACCCATATTTCCATCTATGTAATAAACACAGTGGTAGAGAAGCTATATGCAGCAAAATCACAACAGCAAATGACCAATCTAATTTTAAAATGAGTGGTGAATTGGTGATTAACGTATCTATTCACAAGCAATTGACCAACAGTGAAGACGAATGTAAGGTGCTAAATCTAAGATTGTACATGTCCTGGACAATTACACATGAATGCACCATATTCTTATTTACAACCTTGGCTTGTCTCAGCATAGCATCAACCAGAGTTGTTTTCCCATGATCGACATGAGCAACAATAGCTATGTTCCTTATGTCTGTCCTCGTAACTAATGATTCCTTCTTTTTCTCTGCAACAACAAACATGTAGAAGAATTACACTTATGGAAGTATACACATATTAACAGATAACAATTCTAAACAAGCAAATGGTACATCCATGGGCATTGAATTCAACAAAGTTACAATTTTTGGAATTTCACCATGAAAAATTAATTCATACCCTTGTGCTAAAATAACCTAAATTCATCAAAACAACAGTGAAATAGAAAAAACATGAACTTTGAAATAGAAGAGTTTGGATGTACCAGTAGCAACTTCTTCAGCTGTGGGAGTAGCAGAGCATTTAATAGGCGAAAACTTTAAACACCTGGAACGATTTCTGTTGAAATTCAATTTATTATCCAGAGAAGTAGACAAACTATGCCCAAAAATTTGTTTTTTTAATAACAGAGAAGAAGAGCTTCTCTTAGGGTTTGAGTTTACTAAGAAACTACTACTACTGATAGTAGTAGGGGTTTGGAAATTAATCACCATCTCCATTACTCTCTACTTCAGAAAAGAGAGAGAGGAAATGAGAGAGAAATGAAAAGATGATGATTTTGAGAAAAAATTGAGGCTATAACTAAAACAGCCACAACCAATTTGGAAGGATTTGGCATTTATAGGTTTTGTTTTTGTTATCCGTTCAAGCCAGTATATACGAAGATGATGCTCAAGTGTATGGTTCTCTATTGTTTCAAGCTTTACTTGCTCTCTCGTATGGGAGATGTGGCTGCATATTTTGCGAGGAGTTAGATGTGCGGCCCATTTGCGTCTTCTTTTTTCTTTGGGCAGTTCACGTCCATGAGGTAGAACATCCAAACTAGTCGATTCCAAACACATGCCACATCAGCCGCCGAAGACTCTAAATTCCATTCCAAATCCAATAGAAGAATTTTATTTTTGTTAGAGGAAAAGCAGACATGGATTTTAGGAGTGGGAAAATTCATTATATGTTTCGGAGGCATAAGCGTATATTCCTGGTAAATAAACCTATTAAATTCAAAAAAAAAAAAAATTTGACGGGAAAGGGCAAAATTAAATTAAAAATGAGACTCACTAAAACAGTGAGAAACAGCAACAAAGTGAGCTAACAAGGCTAGCTCATATCAATGACAGCATTCCAATTACATATAATGGTAGAAAGCGAATAGCCATCAAATAACTTTGTAGGCAAAGCCCAATTAAACAACGTACATTTAACAGACACAATTAACTGTTTTACATGCCTTTTATTGTTTAAGTATAACTTGTTATTTCTTTCATTCCATATGGTCCACCAAATGGCAAAAGGAAGCATGCCCCAAATCTTCTTGACCATCTTCCTACCTTTCTTATCACGCCATTCCCAAATGGTAGATTTAACATCTGCTGAGAACGTCCATTTCATACCAAAACTGTCCATGAAGTAGTTCCAAATACTAGCAGTATCTTTGCAGTGAATAAACAGATGGTCATTAGTCTCCACCTCCAAATTCACAAAATTACATCTAATCAACATGAACGGCATCACTCATTAACGATCCTCTAGCTATTTCCAATTGTAAATATTAAATATTCATTAATTTTAAATTTCCAACTTATATTGGGATTTTAGTGACTTCAAATTTCCCATGGTGGAAATTGAACAAGAACGAGACGACATAAAGTGGTTTGTCTCTTTATTCGCCCTAACAGAGATAAGTTCAATAAAGCAAATTTTGATTTAACTCCAATTCATACCAATAAGGCATAATTGTAAATACCACCGGCGGAGGAGGGTTTACAATGTCCCTTCACAACCAATTGGTTGCAGATATAATACAATGCACCTTGGACAACCAAACCTTAATAAATCACTAAAAAAAGAAATTGCATTTAATTTCTTCTAGATCATAACCAAACCCATAGAATGGATAAAGTCCTTAATTTAAATTATAATCTGTTTTTTTTTTATTTTGGATGAAGAGAACTTAAAGAATATACATGGATACTTTTCTGCCTTCTGCACAAAACAAGTGAAAAGGAGAGGGTACCAAGTACACCACCAAATTTTTCGTTTTGACCTATACTTTTCTGCCTTCTGCACAAAGTCCAATACTATCAACAAATTGACCTTCAGAAAAAATCATTGTATATGATTGTATATACGGTTTATCGTTCTTGTACAATCAGTAGTTTAGATCAAAGATCTGTGAACCTGATTGCATATAAGAACTCTTGGACGATCTCAAAAATCAATATCCAAGATTAACCTAGTATGTACAGGAACAATACACGAACCGAATTCCAAAAAGAGTAAGTCTTGTAATTTATATTCCAGGATGCGAATTCACAAGAACAAGTTTTGTAGGTTCTATACAATTTTAGTTAAAAACTACCTAAGTTGATTATCGAATCACTTGCTTTTACTTTAATTATATCAAATACAAATATAATGCGGAAGTAACAAGTAAAGCAAGACACAAAGAAGTTTTGTTAACGAGGAAAACTGCAACTGCGGAAAAACCCCTGGACCTCGTCCATATTTGAATACCGGAACGTATTATGCTGTGTCGTAACTTCTGTAATAGGGGATACCATTGTGGCTGCCATTAGTCAAACTGGTTGAGTGCCTCATTAAGTTATTAGTTATCTAGGAAGTTGAGTGACCGTTGATCTGCGGACACGCGTCTAGCATCTGTTAGCTGGGATTAGGGTTAATCATTTGTATTTATTGTAATAGAAGTCGTCTTCTTCTCTATCTATCTGAAATTTTTGAAATAACAACCCCTTGGTTGTGTTCTTATGAACCATGTTTGGCTCGATCCTTTGAGGATTTGAGATTTATTCCTTCATTTCTTTACATTTTTATCTTCCTGATTGTTTTGTTGTGATCATAACACAACATTCGGCATCAGAGCCACTCAATTTTCACCCAATTTTTTTTTCTCTATCATGACTCTGAAAGAAGTTTAGGACAAAGTTGATGTTAATACAGCCGCACTCACTAAATTACAGTCTGATGTAGCTGCGATCTCAACTGATTTAACTCTTAAATTTGATCTAATCATGAAGAAACTAGATCAAACACATCCAGTTCAACATACACCTGACCAAGCTAGTGGTTCTCATAATGAAGCCGAAGGTGATAGTAATTTTCACCATCGTACACCACCTGATTTTCATTATCAACCACATCGCATACCCAAATTGGATTTTCCAAGGTTTGATGGTGATAATCCCAGGGGCTGGATCCAAAATAATGAACGCTATTTTCAGCTCAACAATGTAGAGGAGCACAAGAAGGTGGATATTGCAACCATTATCTAGAGGGTAAGACTGAAAAATGGTTTCTTAATTTTCAGGTCAATATGCATCGTATTACTTGGAATGATTTATCTCAACATTTATGTGCTCGATTTGAAAACCCTATTGAAGAGAACTTTGTTGGTAGCTTTAACAAATTGATTCAGAATTTCACTGTTGACGACTATTATGAAGCTTTTGAGTCATTAAAGGCCTTAATGCTCAAAATGAACCCATCTCTGGATGAATCTTATTTTGTCGTGAGTTTTCTTAGTGGGTTAAAGGATGAAATAGGTAAATCTGTTTCCATGTTTTACCCAAAAACATTAGTTGATGCTTTTTCTCTAGTCAGACTTCAAGAACGAAAGCTTAATGCAACAGCCATAGCCACTAAGCATTTCACCAAATCCTTCACTAGCTCATTCAACTCTATTAAACCATACTCCAATTTAAATTTTCCTCCAAAACCAATTCTCACCTCCCCAAAATCAGCTCCTCTCACCCCAAAGTCCTTTTCACTCCTTTACAAAAGTCAAATCCACCAACCCCTACAATTAAAAGACTTACACAAGAGGGGATTAACAAAAGGAGAACTCAAGGGATATGTTACAACTGTGTTGCTGTCTACAGGCCATGCCATATTTGTAATGGTAAACAACAGATTTTTATGTTACAAGTGGATCTATCTAAATCCCAAGATAATGAGGAAGAGGAGGAAGTTTTTGAAGAGGTTGTACAATCCCTGGTAATGCCTGGAAATGCTCTCACTGGAAATGCCACTGGTGATACAATTAGAATCCCTGATACCCTACACAAGCATCAGGTTTCTATTCTTATTGATACAGGGAGTACTACAAGTTTCATTGATAGTAAATTGGCTCAGTCACTTCAGTGTGACATCAAACCTACTTCACCTATGCTTGTAACTGTTGCTAATGGAGACAGAATTATTAGTACTGGTATTTGTACATAACTCCAATAGAGCATGCAAGGCCACAAGTTTGTAAAATATCTCAGGGTTTTACCATTAGGTGGATGTGACATTATTTTGGGTGCTGATTAGCTTAAGAAATTGGGAGGTGTTCTGTTCAGCTTTGCTAAGTTAAACATTTCCTTCAAACACAATAACAAGAAAATCACTCTTCAAGGTACTCCAACTAACCCTTGAATTTTAATGATGAGTAGTCAGGCAGTAAGAAAAAAAAAATTCTACCAATTCTCATGGAGTTGTAGGCCACCTATTTTCAATTTCTTCTTATACCTCTCAGCCCACAACTCTTGCCATTATTCTTCCCTTATTACAAGAATTTCAGGATATTTTTCAAGAACCAACTCAATTACCACCAAAAATGAGCTTAGACCATATTATTACATTACTGCCTAACTCTGTACCTGTCAACCAAAGAGCTTACAAATGCCCTTATATTCAGAAAGGATTGGTTGAAACTCTTGTTCAAGATATGCTTCACTAAGGAATTATTGATCCTAGTCACAGCCCAATTGTATCTCCTATCATTTTAGTCAAAAAGAAGGATGACTCTTGGAGATTTTGTGTGGATTACAGGAAACTGAATAACATTACTATCAAAGACAAGTTTCTTATTCCAATGATTGAAGAGTTGCTGGATGAACTCAAAGGAAAATATTTTTTCTCAAGGCTTCATTTGAGAAATGGTTACTTTCAAATCAGAGTGTTGGATTCAGATACTCACAAAACAACATTTAGGACTTATCATGGTCATTATGAATTCAAAGTAATGCCCTTTGGGCTTAAAAATGCTCCAGCCACCTTTCAGGCATTAATGAATGAAGCTTTTCAGCTTGTTTTGAGGAAGTTTGTGTTAGTCTTCTTTGATGATATTTTAGTCTACAACTCCAACATAACTGAGCATTTGGAGCATCTCAGACACACCTTCTCCCTATTAAGGCAACATCAGCTTTTTGCTAAACTGTCTAAATGCTGTTTTGGCCAATCTTCATTAGAGTACTTGGGTCATATTATCACAGTTGAGGGAATCTCTGCTGATCCTAACAAGATCTCTTGCATGCAGCAATGGCCACTTCCAACCACTATCAAGGAGCTTAGGGGATGTCTTGGTCTTACTGGATATTATAGAAAATTTCTTCAAGGCTATGGACTTATTAGTAAGCCTTTAACTGACTTACTTAAGAAAAATACCTTTTACTGGAGTCCAGCTGCAACAACTGCATTTAACAGGCTCAAGCAAGCAATGCTTACAAATCCAATTTTAGCCCTACCTGACTTCACAAAGCAGTTTATAGTTGAGAGTGATGCTAGTGATGACTACATATGAGCATTTTTATTCAAGAAGACAGAGCAACTACATCTTTCAGCAAACCACTAGGTCCAAGAGCCAGAGCATTGTCCACTTATGAAAAAGAGTTCCTAGCCATTGTAATGGTTGTTCAAAGATGGAAGCATTATCTACAAGGTAACAAGTTCATAATTAGAACAGATCATCAAAGTATTCAATACTTCCTTGAGCAGAAAATCACCACTGCTTTGCAACAAAAATGGCTTATAAAACTCTTTGGGTTTGACTATGCTATACAATATAAAAAGGGTTATGAGAATATTGTTGTTGAAGCTCTTTCTAGAATTCCTAATACTTCATCTAACTGCAACTCTACGTCACTTTCCACTCCATCTTGGGTACAATATGTTCTCAGCAGCTATGTCCAAGATACCAAAACAGAACAGCTCATCTCTCAACTGATTTTTAATGTTGACTTTGCACCTCATGAAAAAGAGGGGGTACAACAACCACACCCAATATTTCGATTAGCAATCTGTATGGACAAACTCCAATATACTTTTTAGATAATCAATAAGACAGTCAGACTCAATCTAGATAAAAAGTATATCAAAGAGTTTACATCTCAATCTCTCGATTTGATATATACTCAAGCAAATAGAAATTTGTGAGTCTTTATCAAATACTAGAGAGATAACTTGGATGGTACCAAAGACCAATTTCCAAGTCTCAGTCAATTTAAATCAATAACCAAAAGGTCGGATATTCTAATTGATTGAACAACGCACAACCTGTGATATTTCAATTATATAAGAAAATATAATGCGGAAAAGAAATAACACAGACACCAGAATTTTGTTAACGAGGAAACATCAAATGCAGAAAAACCCCAGGACCTAGTCCAGATTGAACACACACTGTATTAAGCCGCTACAGACACTATCCAACTCCAAATTAACTTCAGTCTGGACTATAGTTGAACCCCAACCAATCTCACATTGATCCAAGGTACAGTTATGCTCCTACGTCTCTGATCCCAGCAGGATGCTACTGATAAGTGTAGAATACACCGTATTTACTATCTAGAGTTTATGCTTTCTTTGCTATTTTTCTTGTAAATTATGTATTTTACGCGTGTTTTTGAGTTATTAGGTACTTTTGGAGTCACTGAAGCAAAAAGAAGTGGAACTCGCTCAAATCCTGGATTTTTTCTCATCAACTTGAAAAGGACGGAGATGATCAATTCATAGGCGAGTCATATTTGGAGACGGCTGAGATTGCGCGAGGAGGATGTGAAGAACTATACTGTCGGTTACCTGAGACCGACATGCCAAATAGAATTCGGTAAACCCTTATCCGAGTTCTGGGTGCCTTGAGTAATTTTAATCATTACCAATCCCTAAAAACAAGAGAAGTGTTTCTCTTCTCGATCATTTCCACTTATAATTCAGAGACGGGAGAAGCCATGGCGGCTCCTGTTAGTGTTCAGAGAAATCGAAGATGGAGGAAGGAAGGTGGCTGATAAGAGAAGATCGAATTCCAGGTCAATTTAAGAAGGAGATGATGTTGTTGGTGTTGTTCAATCGGTTTTGTAAAAGGGGATCTGGAACTAATTCATAGAAGCAGGATGAGATGGAAGAAATGAAATTGGGTTTAATTCAAAGAGACGATTCAGAAGAATGGATTAATGGGTTCGTTGGTTGTGATATTAATGGGTTTGGATCGATTTAATGGTATTTTGTGGCAGAGATGAGATGAATCTGTGTGGGTCTGTCTTAGACGAGGTTTAAACATCAACGAAATTATAGGGAAGATTCTGGCGGAACTGAGAAGATTAAGGAAGGATTTGGAGAGCTTATGAGGAATCGAAGGTTTGGTTTGATTGATTGGCAGCAGAATGGAATGAGGTTGATGTGTTCAAGTAAGAAGTTCAAATTGGGTTTGTGCATGGTGCTGGTAAAAACGAGATTTCACAGGTGAAGCAGTGGTGGTATTGGACTAAAATGGAGTCAGTGGAAAGTGATAGAGCTTACTAGTGTTGATCTGGGAAGAAGAGATCGATGGGTTCATTGCCGGTGAAGCTGATGCTGCTAGAATTTCTAATCTGTCAAGGATTTGTCACTCTTTCTTGCTCTGAGATCGAGAATGAAATGGTGACCGACAAGGAAGAATTGTTAATGGGTTTGTTGGTTGAATCAAGGAAGAGATGTAGAACTGAAATTAAGCTGCAAGTAGATGAGCAACTGGAGAATCAAAGCAGTATGTGAACTGAAATGGGAATGGTCAGGGTAGAATGCAAGAAAGGAGCTGACACTAATGCTGTGTATGGATCTATAGATAATGGTGTTGCTGCCATGGTTCGTACGCACACGAAGTGAAGCCTAGGACTAGTAATTGAATGGGAATTTGAGATCCAAATGGAGAGCACAATGAGATGATTGAGCTGTTGAGAAGAAACTGGTGGTGCTATTGCTTTGATCCTGATGGTGTTTGAGTTCTTGAGGATGTTGTTTTGTGGGCTTAAGGATGTGTATTTGGTGCTGTGTATGTGGAGTTATAGGGGCTGGCAAGAATTGACAGAGTCAAATGGATGAAAGGCAATGAAGTGTGCTGAAATAATGGTGATGTGAAGAACTGGCAGACTGGGAATTATTGTATGCAGAGTCTTGCAGCTGCAAGTGATGGTCTGTGGTTCAGTTCCGGTGTTGCTATTGTTGTTGGCATTGGTGATGAGAATGGTAATGAGGCTGTGCGAGATTGCAGCACGGAATGGAGTTACAAGTGCATCTGTCAGGTGGTGGTAATGGTTTTGAGACAAGGCTTGTGATTCAGGATCGTTGGCTGAGTTGCAGTTGGTGCTTGTGAAATGTTGGTGTCGATGCTACAATTGGAGTAATGAAAGTATGGAGGATATGTTGATGCAGGTGCAGTTCTGTTGTGAAGCAAAGAATGTGAGGTGATTGGTTAGGACTTGAATATGAAAAGCAGGGTACTGATATTGGTTGCCACGGGACTAACGGACGCGCTCGAGGGTTTATTTCAAGAGCGATTTGGACAATAAGGTATAATTTGAATTGGTTTGAGATGCAAGAATTAGACTATGAGAAAAGCAATAAAAGTCTTTGAAGAATTGAGGTTGCAGTCAATGGTCGAATACAGAATGGCGCAGAACAAGAGCAAGAGTTGAGCTGAACTGAGGCATTGGAATTACAGTGATGCCGCGGAGTTGGTGTTGCTGCTTGGAATGGGTGTAATGAAGCGCAATGATGTGCAAAATGGCTTAGGCCTATGCAACAGAAGAAATGGCTTGCAACATCTCAGACCTTGGCTACTCAGCATTCCAGCTGAGTAAGACCCTGACTCGCTGAGTTGACAAATTGACTCAGGTGACCGGAAAAGACTCAAGGTGACCGGATTCCGGCGACTGTGACCGGATGCCGACGATGACGTCAGCAACTCCGACGACCAGTTTTCACACAAAAATCCAGAGACTTATTTTCACACATGGGCTTGGTGGACCACTTGGAGATGGGTTTTGAGAAGGCTTGACCTAACTAAGGAAAGAGTATCCTTTTGAGAATTGGAGAAGCATATAAATAGAAAAGTATTTCTCTAAACCTAGATATCTCCATGAGGGAGGCTTCTACTTGTTTTCTAGGGTTTCACATGATAGATTCTTCTAAACTCTTTGTGATGATTTACAAAATCCCAAGTAGTTGATTTATTTTCATTGGTTAAAGATGTAGTTGGATTTTGCAACCAAGTTATGATTTTTATGAATTAGTTTTCTCTCAATTTTATCGTTTGATTTCTACGGGTTATAATAATTGCATGATTGATGTATCGCAATATGATTGAATGTTTGTTTAGTTAAGTATAGAATTGATTGAACTCACATCCATATCTATAGCTAATTTAGGGTTCATCATCGAGCGATAACCTTGAATACGAGTAGCATGATATGATTATGGTTTGTAGTGATACATCCTTGTAGTCATATGTAGAAATTGACCTTTGTCCGAATTGTTATGCGCAATGTATTACAATTGCATTGATTAGCCTATTTCTGAAACTTAATGCTCCTAGGAATTGAACTTAATTAGCGCAAGGCGTTAGGTTATTCTTTAGGTAGAATTCACATACGCAGCTTTAATGTGTGTGTTGATGACTTAGGAAATTTATGGATTATTCTTGCAATAAGATATTCTAGGGCTCTTGATGATAGCGAGATTAAATACGAATTCTAATCATACATTCAAAACTTGTTTACAATTGAAGATGAAACCTTTATCCAATATTTCACAACCTTGATTTGCGTGCTTTGCTTTTATTTTAGTTTTAATTTTAATCAGAAAACCCCCTTGTTATCTTTAGGAAACCAAAACATATTGACAACCCAAGACCTCTCTGTGGGAACGATCCTTTCTTTCCCTTGCTTCATTATATATTTTGAGTAGTAAGAAAGTGTAATCTATTTTTGACGCCTACGACAGCGATCAAATTTTGGCGTCGTTGCCGGGGAGGCAGCGGTTGTCACTTGTTTTTGGTTTCTTATTTTTGTTTTTAGTTTTGTTTTACTTTTTCTTATTCTTTGGTTCTTAACCGAGTTTTGAGAATCTCGTTTCAGGTACCAATTTATATGGACGGAGCATATTGGAGCAATCAATACGGCTTTCAACCTCAACAATATGACAACTATCACCCTTACGGGGAGTATAATCAAAACCAATCCTTTGGTTATGATCAATATTCCACATACCCTTTTAGTTATTCTCATACATACCAACCTTTTTATGGTGGGTATGTAAGTGAGCAACCACAAAGAGGGGATGATACTTGTGATCCTATTAATATTTCCTCTAGTTTGGTAGATGAAATGCAACAATTTATGGTCAGCATGGAGTCAGTTCGTAGACAACCAAGCATGGAACCAGTTTCATCGACCGAATGTGCTCATAGTATGTTTGGCCCAATTTATGATCGTAGTTATGATCATTCACCCATTCAAAGGGAAGATACTTGGCCTAACAATACTGAATTAAGTAATTCTACTTTTGCCTTGTCGAACGAGCTTTACAAACAAATGGAACACTATATCCATAATTTGGATGGATCACTCCAAGAGCTTCAAAGAGGTGTATCCGACATAAGAAGGGGCATTGATGAATACATAGAGGAAATGAATAATTATGTTGAAAAAGGCGAACCTTTGGGGACTTTCGTTTATAATTGTGTAGGTAACTCAACTCTTGATCGTAATAATGATCATTCACCTATTCAAAAGGATGAGTTCGAGATTAGCAACACTAAATTCAGCGAGGACCAATCTTATGTTGACTATGATAGTGACGGTGATTATGATACATTGCTTGAACCAACTCATGGTGACATCTCCGAAGGGTGTACAATGGAGTCTTTTTGCGATCAAGGTGAAGACGAAGAGGAATATGTCGACACTTGTGTAGATTACTCAAGCATTGATCTTAATAATGATCAAGAGCCTATTCAAAGGGTGGAGCTTGAGGATGGTGCAATGAGTGTTCTAAAAAAGTTCCTTATGGTGAGACTTGAATCCATGATGGAGTATGTGCCTTACAACAAGGAGGAATATGTTGAGAATGTGACCATTATGACCAATATTGTGGAAGACCCAATTGAGCTTGCATATGATTGTAATGATGATGTTAATGTCAAAACTTTGGTTAAGGCAGAAACGGACGAAGAATGGTTGCAAGGTTTGATTGAGGACCATGATATACAAGAGGTGAGTAATTCACTTGAGTTTTCAAGGATGAAGAGGATTCCGTGATACAAGAGATTGTGCAAGGTTTGTCTAACCCTTTGCCTATTGTTTCTTCTCCTTTACCTCTTATTGGTTTGAATGTATGTGCTTCGAGAATATTGTTGAATGACTTTGTTTCTCGATATCCTCCATTAGAGATACTTGATTCTCATACTATGCAGGTTTTGGAACAAGAAACCGTGGAAGTACCCGACTTCTATATTCTTTATACACTTCCAAGTGTGGACAAGAATAAGTGTGGGGGAGACTTTTATCGGTTAATAGCTTCATTTCTGTTTTATATTACTAATATTTGTGTGAAGCTAGTGTTTTCAAAACAGGTTCTATGGAAGGATCCCCAACTTTTCCGATTGTTGGTATATGGGGAATGAATCTTGCAAGGATATAGTCGGGCTGCCGACTTTAAACCAAGCGCTACATGGGAGGCAACCCATAGGTTTTGTATCTCTTATTTTTTAATTTTTCTTTTCTTGTTTTTATTTTTGCTTGTAGCATATTATTATAAATTTCCCACCTTGACTTTCTTTGGACGATTCAATTTACATTGAGGACAATGTAAAGTTTAAGTGTGGGGGAGTGGTTAAGCATTTGCATTGTAAATTTTTCAATTTTTTCAACTTTTGTGTAAATTAGTGAATAAAAACTCCAACTTGTAGTTAGTTTAGAGTCACATAGTATACATGTCGCTAAGATTACATCGAGATTCTCATAAGAGTGATTGAACTTAGAGATGACAGAGAACATGATCGGGTTTCTTACTTGTATGAGAGTTAAAGTTGGATTTAACCATCCCAGTGGCAAACAAGGTGCAGACTGAATTCGGTATTACAGTAGTGGTCCCTTATAGTGGAGACTACCCATATTACATAATGTGAGGCACCGACCTTCAATTCTTTGTACCTGTCTAAATATGTGCTTTTAGAGTGTGTGTCACCGTACGTTAATTCCGGGTAAAATGGTGAGCTACCCAACCTCCAAAATGATCGAGAAGAGAAACATTTCTCTTGTTTTTAGGGATTGCTAATGATTAAAATTACTCAAGGCACCCAGAACTCGGATAAGGGTTGCCCGAATTCTATTTGGCCTGTCGGTCTCAGGTAACCGACAATATAGTTCTTCACATACTCCTCGCGCAATCTCAGCCGGCTCCAAATATGACTCGCCTATGAATTGATCATCTCCGTCCTTTTCAAGTTGATGAGAAGAAATCCAGGATTTGAGCGAGTTCCACTTCTTTTTGCTCCAGTGACTCCAAAATTACCTAATAACTCAAAAACACGCGTAAAATATATAATTTACAAGAAAAATAGCAAAGAAAGCATAAACTCTAGATAGTAAATACGGTGTATTCTACACTTATCAAATTCCCCCACACTTAGACTTTGATATTCCTCGAGCAAATCAAATTAAAATAATTCTAAAACATACATACAACTCCGTGTCGCCGAGGATACGGTTACTCTTAGCATGAATAACAGGCCTTTAAACCCCTAGGTGTCCCTAGTGGACGAGTTATAGTCTCGTGAGGGTTTACTAGAGATATACCCACAAAACCTTCTTTTCCAACTTACTAGTTCTCCGTAATGATAACATCCAACGCGCTAAGAAGACATAGAGATTCTGCACACTAGTCATAAGAAGTTAGACACATAAATGAACACAATCTCATCCTTAAAAGTTGAGAGAGAAATAACCATCCCTTATCGAAAGAAATTCGGGTTCGGAGTGATCAAAAGTCTCGACTCTGCCTCACAAGAAAGGTTTTTATGATATTGCTCTCAATAATAAACAACTTTTTATGGGTCACACATGTGTCCAGGTAGGAGTGAAGAGAGAATCCTGAGACACGTTGAATGGTAGGAAGGCAAAACCCTCCGAATTGTTTGAAAACCCACATCTTTTATAATTTTTGAAAACCCATTTTTCTGACGATCTCTAAGAAAGGAAATCAACCACTTAACGAGGGTGAGAATATGCTTACCTACCTCGTTATCCGTTCGACGTGCAGCTAGCACCACTCTCACAGCATCCATAGAAACGTCTTCGGTCTTCATTCTTTTTCTTCATCTCCGTCTTCGGTCTTCAACTCTTGATGATAACTCTTGAACTTCGTAGAATCTTGACAATGTGATTCTTTCCTCTAATTTCTTATTGCTTGAAACTTCATTGTAGATGTTCCTTCTTCCATTGGCTTTATTGAAAGAACAAAACTAAAAACAAACCAAAATATAATACAAAGAATTTTTCTTGTCTCTTTTATTTTTTTTCTTTTCTTTTCTTTTCTATTATTTTTTTTTCTCTTTTTTTTTTCTTTTTTTTTATGAGACAAGAAAAATAAAACAAATACAAAATGGAAACAAAACAAAATAATAAAACTAATAATGATCCTAACAAAATTTTCTCTTGTCTCTTTTTTTTTTTTTTTTTTTTTTTTTTCACTTTTTTTTCTTCAATTTTTCATTTTTTTTTTAATTTTTTTTTCATGAGACAAGAGAAATAAAAATAAACTGAAAATAAAATAAGTACAAATGGCCATGGTATAAGTATTTTACCGCTTGATTCTTCACAACTTATATGTCTTGATATCATAAACTTCTCGAAATCTCATCTTGATAATATTCGCTCTTGTACAATAGTCTTCAACTTGTATAAATTCTGCTCCTTGTCTTGTTGCTTTACTTGAATCTGAAATTTGCTCAATTATGTATTGTTGCTTGTAAACCTTGAACGTCTTCAACTTTCCTTCGAATTTGTGATGCTCCTCTTGTTGATGATGATGGTGTTTCTATGGACCTGTTGGTGTAGAGAGAGATAAAGTGGATGGTGCTAACTGCGAACAAGATTACAAGTGGTATGTAAGTTAGCAATTCAATGTCACCATCATGATTGATAAAAATAGCACTCAAGAGATCAAAATAGTGCTTCTATTGGTAATTCAGAGACGAGAGAAGCCATGGCGGCTCCTGTTAGTGTTCAGAGAAATCGAAGATGGAGGAAGGAAGGTGGCTGATAAGAGAAGATCGAATTCCAGGTCAATTTAAAAAGGAGATGATGCTGTTGCTGTTGTTCAATCGGTTTTGTAAAAGGGGATCTGGAACTAATTCATAGAAGCAGGATGAGATGGAAGAAATGAAATTGGGTTTAATTCGAAGAGACGATTCAGAAGAATGGATTAATAGGTTCGTTGGTTGTGATGAATTAATGGGTTTGGATCAATTTAATGGTATTTTGTGGCAGAGATGAGATGAATCTGTGTGGGTCTGTCTCAGACGAGGTTTAAACATCAACGAAATTACAGGGAATATTCTGGCGGAACTGAGAAGATTAAGGAAGGATTTGGAGAGCTTATGAGGAATCGAAGGTTGGGTTTGATTGATTGGCAACAGAATGGAATGAGGTTGCTGTGTTCAAGTAAGAAGTTCAAATTGGGTTTGTGCCTGGTGCTGGTAAAAATGAAATTTCACAAGTGAAGCAGTGGTGGTATTGGACTAAAATGGAGTCAGTGGCAAGTGATAGAGCTTACTAGTGTTGATCTGGGAAGAAGAGATCGATGGGTTCATTCTTTGGTGAAGCCGATCTTTGCTAGAATTTGTGAATCATCAAGGATTTGTCACTCTCTGCTGCTCTGATCGAGAATGAAATGGTGACCAAACAAGGAAGAATTGTTAATGGGTTTGTTGGTTGAATCAAGGAAGAGATGTAGAACAGAAATTAAGCTGCAAGTAGATGAGCAGCTGGAGAATCAAAGCAGTATGTGAACTGAGATAGGAATTGTCAGGGTAGAATGCAAGAAAGGAGCTGACACTGATGTTGTGTATGGAGTTACAGATAATGGTGTTGCTGCCATGGTTCGTACGCACGAAGTGAAGCCTAGGCCTAGTAATTGAATGGGAATTTGATATCCAAATGGAGAGCACAGTGAGATGATTGAGCTGTTGAGAAGAAACTGGTGGTGCTATTGCTTTGAGCCTGATGGTGTTTGAGTTCTTGAGGATGTTGTTTTGTGGGATTAAGGATGTGTATGTGGAGTTATAGGGGCTGGAAAGAATTGACAGAGTCAAATGGATGAAAGTCAATGAAGTGTGCTGAAATAATGGTGATGTGAAGAACTCGGGGGGAATTGTTGTATGCGAGTCTTGCAGTTGCAAGTGATGGTGCAGTGGTGCGATTCCGATGTTCTTCTTTATTGTTGGCATTGGTGATGAGAATGGCAATGAGGCTGTGCGATATTGCAGCACGGAATGGAGTTACAAGTGCAGCTGTCAGGTGGTGGTAATGGTTTTGAGACAAGGCTTGTGATTCAGGGTCGTTGGCTGAATTGCAGTCGGTGCTTGTGAAATGATGGTGTCGATGCTGTAATTGGAGTAATGAAAGTATGGAGGATATGTTGATGCAGGTGCAGTTCTGTTGTGAAGAAAAGAATGTGAGCTGATTGGTTAGGACTTGAATATGAAAAGCAGGGTGCTGATATTGGTTGCCACGGGACTAACGGGTACGCTCGAGGGTTTATTTCGAAGAGCAGTTTGGACATTAAGGTATAATTTGAATTGGTTTGAGATGCAAGAATTCTGGAAACTGCAGAAAACAGTAAAAGTGCTGAAGAATGGAGGTTGCAGTCAATGGTCGAATGCAGAATGGCGCTGAACAAGAGCAAGAGTTGAGCTAAACTGAGGCACTGGAATTACGGTGATGCCGTGGAGTTGGTGTTGTTGTTGGGAATGGGTGTAATGAAGCGCAATGATGTGCAAAATGGCTTAGGCCTATGCAACAGAAGAAATGGCTTGCAACATCTCAAACCTTGGCTACTCAGCATTCCAGCTGAGTAAGACCCTGACTCGCTGAGTTGACAAATTGGCTCAGGTGACCGGAAAAGACTCAGGTGACCGGATGCCGGCGATGACGTCAGCAACTCCGGCGACCAGTTTTCACACAAAAATCCAGAGACTTATTTTCACACATGGGCTTGGTGGACCACTTGGAGACGGGTTTTGAGAAGACTTGACCTAACTAAGGAAAGAGTATCCTTTTGAGAATTTGAGAAGCATATAAATAGAAAAGTCTTTCTCTAAACCTAGATATCTCCATGAGGGAGGCTTCTACTTGTTTTCTAGGGTTTCACATGATAGATTCTTCTAAACTCTTTGTGATGATTTCCAAAAACCCAAGTAGTTGATTTATTTTCATTGGTTAAATATGTAGTTGGATTTTGCAACCAAGTTATGATTTTTATGAATTAGTTTTCTCTCAATTTTATCGTTTGATTTCTACGGGTTATAATAATTGCATGATTGATGTATTGCAATATGATTGAATGTTTGTTTAGTTAAGTCTAGAATTGATTGAACTCACATCCATATCTATAGCTAATTTAGGGTTCATCATCGAGCGATAACCTTGAATACGAGTAGCATGATATGATTATGGTTTGTAGTGATACATCCTTGTAGTCATATGTAGAAATTGGCCTTTGTCCGAATTGTTATGCGCAATGTATTACAATTGCATTGATTAGCCTATTTCTGAAACTTAATGCTCCTAGGAATTGAACTTAATTAGCGCAAGGCGTTAGGTTATTCTTTAGGTAGAATTCACATACGCAGCTCTAATGTGTGTGTTGATGACTTAGGAAATTTATGGAGTATTCTTGCAATAAGATATTCTAAGGCTCTTGATGATAGCGAGATTAAATACGAGTTCTTATCATACATTCAAAACTTGTTTACAATTGAAGATGAAACCTTTATCCAATATTTCACAACCTTGATTTGCGTGCTTTGCTTTTATTTTAGTTTTAATTTTATAAAAATCAGACAACCCCCTTGTTATCTTTAGGAAACCAAAACATATTGACAACCCAAGACCTCTTTGTGGGAACGATCCTTTCTTGCCCTTACTTCATTATATATTTTGAGTAGTAAGAAAGTGTAATTTATTTTTGACGCCTACGACAGCGATCAGCTACGTACTTGATTCCCTTAGATGATCTCACCCACAACTAAGAGTTGTTACGACCCAAAGTCGAAGATTTTAATAAACAAATCTGTATCACACAGAAAAGTCTACGGTAATAGATACATCCGTCTCCCACGAATATACCTACGAGTTTTGTTCCGTCTTTTGATAAATCAAGGCGAACACGAACCAATCGATAACCCGGACTTATATTCCCAAAGAACAACCTAGTATTATCGATCACCTCACAATAATCTTAATCAACGCAGTGAAAAAGGTATTGCGGAATCACAAACGATGAGACGAAGATGTTTGTGACTTCTTTTTATCTTGCCTATCGGAGATAGAAATCTCAAGCCAATTATTACAATTGTACTCGTACAATAGAAACGACAAGATCAGATCACACAACTACGAGAAAGTAATATCGGTCTGGATTCACAATCCCAATGAAGTCTTTAAGTCGTTAACATGGTTTAGAGAAGAAAACCCAAGGTTAAAGGAGAATCGACTCTAGCTTATACAACTAGTATCACCTATAAGGTGTGGGGATTAGGTTTCCCAGTTGCTATAGTTCTCCTTATATAGTCTTTCAAATCAGGGTTTGCAATCAATGTTAGCTTGGTAACAAAGCATTCAATATTCACCGTTAGATGAAAACCTGATTAGATTCATGCTAATATTTCTCAACCGTTAGATCGAAAACTTAGCTTGTTATACACGCATGAAATGCACGTTTGTATGCTTGTGTAACCGTACCCAAACATGTACATTTGTTGGTTCAACAATAGTTAACCAAAGGTTAGCCATATGAGCAATTTTCATATCAACCATATTCTTCTTCACCATAACTAGTCCAAATGACTCAAATGAACTAGTTAGAGAGTTGTTCATGTAGCGCCCCACAAGCTAGCAGCTGACTAATCCAAGAGATTAACTAAATAAAGAGGCACTAAGAATCTAATTCCTTTACTTAAACATTCAATTTAGAAATCTGCTACAAAAACTTAACCCAAAACTAGCTCAAAATATATAAATATACAAGGATTCCTCTCAAATGATACATATACAATAGTCATTTGGTTTACAAATAAAATATACAACATAATAAACGTAGCATAAGTTAATCAACTAGTGAACTCAACCCTTGAAGCTTTCGCTGCGCAACTCTGATCTGTTACTGAAACTGAAAGTGGGAATGGGTGAGCACATCCCGTAGGAATAACAACTAGCTTTCAAGTAAACATTAATATGATTCGAAGACAATGCAGGTTTTATCGACAGTCGTTAATACACGGAAAGACAGTAAAACACAAAGTATAAACTTCTTCAAAGACATCCATAAATAACAGTAAACATCCATTATGAGATGTGTGTTGCCGCACATAAGGGAAGAGTAATATTGATGCCAATTCCACACCGATTAGGTAATATTGCGGTGTATCTCCCTAGCCATAGAATACTGGATATTGTGTCGGCACACATCTCATACCACACAGAGCATACAAAGATATGCATGAATTTCACAACACCAAGATTGATTTGTAAAACAATAATGAATATAAGAAAGTTCGTTATCGATTCCCACCTCTTTTGATGACAAGCCACGCCTACCTCGAGATCCACGATCCACTGATTCATCCTTTGAATCGATCGTTGTTAATATAGACTAACTGTTAATCACACAAGAAGTCTAAGAAATTAGCCAAACTGGCTCACACAAGAATCATACAAGTCTAACTAATGGTTCTAATCCCATTTATGACTTTACACTTCTTTCAATCTCTACCTTTAACATATCTAAGGTTTGCTAATTCACTTAGGTTGGTTTTATAGTCTATTAGCTAAGTCTTATGAATATCTACAACCTTGTAGAAGAATCCAAAGGTTAATTCAGACCACAATGGTCCAACACATCAAAATAGAAACTAGCTATAAGCCCAAGCCCAACAAACCATCTCCTTACTAAGGCCTGGTCTTTCTGGGTCAACTAACGGTCAATCTAACGGCCGCATGTCAACTAACAGTCAACGTCCAAGTCAATGTCAACAGTCAAACGGTTAACTCGGTCAACAAGTCAAACATGAATCGGTCTGGGTCAACTCAGTCAACAAGACTGATTCAGGTAAGTCAGATACACAATTGACTCAGTCAGATTAACTGAGTCAGACATCTAATTCATAAAACAACACAAGGCCTGAGCCAAAACAGCTTTAATTCATACAACATATCCTTCTTCTTTATCATACAATTCTTCAATGATTATTCACACCAACTTCACCAAATTACATCTATAATATTCTTCATCACTGAGATACAATCAATTCAGGTAAACTTCATAACCAATTTACAAGCAAAGATTACCTGCAACTGCAGTAACAGGCCTCCAATGGAGCTATATTAGCCATTACCTACAACCATCATTACTAATTACACATCTCAGGCCTAAGATTACCCTTCAACTCTAACTCAATCATATAAACAACACCACCATACCTCAGAACCGCAACTACACAGGCCTAAGTACAATCCAATAGCAACAACACTCAACTTCTACGTCTCATACATATAACCCTCAACTCCCATTTAAAACTCAACTCCAACCCTGTACAACTCTCATAGCATCAACACATTCTCTTAACTCTTATTCCAACAACACTGCCATTTCAATTCCAGTTCCAGACCACCACCATTTCACCTCCATTCCTGCAATTCACACTACCAGCACATACATTTCTAAACCTCCAATATTTATCCCTTCTGCAACTCTCGTTCCATACACACTATTCTCTGTTTATTCATACCACCACCAGTTACCCATACTTATTACCACTACAAAACACAGTCTAACCAAAGCATCTCAGACTCGAACAACTTCTGCCAATCCATTCAAACAACAATAGCAATTCAGTTACATTTCTATCACTAGTTGAACAACTCCACTGTAAACTCGATCAACAACACCAACATATACTCAATTCCATCTTCTATGAATTCTTACCAACACCTGTAACCATTCTAATTCATTAACGCCTGTAAATACTTCCACCAGTTCCATTAGTTTCAGCTCAGATTCATTGTCATCTCCAAAACCATAAACATCTACTCAAACTCAATTCACCAAGAAACTTTAATTACAAAGATCAATCAGATTAAACCCCTCTCCTCTAATATATGAATATGTTCAATCACCTCAACAATCCTAATTTCAGTGAAATAAAAATTAAACTTATATAAACATCTCTACTTCAAATCTGATCAAAACCCATCACTAGTTTCTCAATCAGTTACTCAAATTCACACAATTTAATCTTCAATTTTAAAGAACCCTAATTACTTTTTTTCCAAGTTCTGTATCAGTCGCTTGAGTCAGTACCACCACTACCAGCTAAACCTAACTCTGATATTCTTCACTCCCAATCTGAGTTTCATTATCATCTTCATCCTTATCGATTCAGGGAACCCTAACTGTTAACTTACATCAGTATCCACTCCTTCCTTTCCCGAGTTCAATTAACTTCAACACCATCACCAATAGTTACCCCAGGATCTGTTCCACCTTCTACCGATTACAAATTTTCCATTTGATCTCTCGAATTCGCCAGAGAAGGAAGAACAGGAGAAGAAGAGAAAAGAGAACAAGAAGAAAAAGAAAGAATGAAGAAGAATAAGAAAGAGAGTGAGTTTATCCTCTCGGTTGGGTAGATAAGACCAAAGTCCAATGATATAGGCACCCACTCAAACGTTAAGGGCAGCCAGTTCGGTTAACTGCAAAACACTGATGATATCTACTTCATCCGATATCCGATTGACACGTTCAAGTAGTCCATTCCGCGTAACTTTCCGAGATCTATCTAATGATACTAGTTTCGTATCTAGATCATTGTTAGATTAATTTCTAATAAGTAACGTTCATGTCAAATTAATCAAGTCATTAGTGGCTTAATCGTCTCTTGACTGGTCTAATAGAGTTGACGAGCTTGAGGGTCTTTACAGTTCAATTGCTTACATCTTTATGTAACTACACAAGACACAATCGAAGCAAAAACGATTTGATTCACTCGAATCGGTTCATGAACTTTATAGGCACGGTTTGCAAAAGCATTCCTTAGTTTATTTAAACATGAGTTCAAGAACAATTGTTTTTAGATATAACCAACTCAAGTTCAAGAATAAATTCTCATAAGAAGTTTCCTAGGCATCAAGACAAACTTGTAATGCACATATAAGATGATTTGTCCTTGAGGGTACAATCAATCTTTTTCGCCCAGATTTACACCAAGAATAGCTACCAAAGGCGTATAAAAAGATTTTCTTAACAAATAAGAACATACAAAGTCATTAACGACCATGCACCATAGTTCACATAAGATGATTGTGATCATTCAAGAATCCCATGGTAATGCGTACTACTGTCCATTCTTGAACTTCCTTCTTTGTGATTCCCCAACAACATTCTTGTAAAAGCTACAAATGAGCTTAGAAGAGTATTACTCCAAGAATCCAAGTGCCCAAGTCCAAGAGAAGTGGAACAAGTGCGACGAAACGGAGCAAAACACTCAAAATCAAGAGACAGGACAAATACCATTCTTAACTCATCCAAATTCAGGAATTCTCATCTCCATTTTGAATAGAATTCAAAGAGGAAGAGAATGCAAAAAGAATGAGGTCATTCCGAGTTCGGACGAAGAAGTTACGGCCAAAACAAGTTTACCAAATATCGACGCTAAGTATGCATACCGGGTTGCAAACGAATTTTCATGACTTGGGGGAGTATACAAACGGGTATACGTACTTAAACCCCTGGATTTTGATTTTAAATGATGTTATGCATACCAGTTAGGTGTACCATGGATTCCAAACATCCCGAACTACTATTTTCAAACCTAAACGTTTAAGAACCTTAAACACAGATCAAGTTAGGTAGAAATGAACAATCAACAAGGTACATAGATCAACACAAATCTTTCTCAGGTTTATTGATAGGGTGTAGAATACATCCTATTTACTATCTATTGTTTATGCTTTCTTTGCTATTTTTCTTGTAAATTATGTATTTTATGCTTGTTTTGAGTTTTATAGCTATTATGGAGTCGCACGGAGGAAAGGAAGAAGAAATCACCCAATTTGAGCCAAAAGGGCAAAAAGGTCATTTTACAGGAGATTGATATATGGAGCCCAGCCAAGGTTAAGGGGCAACTCTGTTTGGAAGAGGACTAAAGACAGTCAAGTCAAGGTTAAGGGGTTGCAAATTCGGGTAGCCCTTATAGATGTGTGGGCCGTTAGTACTTACTATGCCCTAACCCTACATCTCGAGAGTCTCTCATTCATTTCATTCATTCACCTGAAACTGAAATTAAAACAGCAGCCATGACTGCTAATAAACTCGAGAGGTAAAATTGCATCAGAAATCGAGAACAGAGTGAACTGAGAGATGAAATTAAAGGGGAAAGAAAGAATCTGTGTTATGAGGCATCAGTGATAAAGATGGGTTTTTGATGAATTGAAAGAAGAGATCGAGAGTGAGTCTGCTTGAATGAGGGTTTCGATCCGAAACGATCTTTGTTGATTTTCATGGGAATGAGGTTGAGTTGCAAACAGTAGAGAGGAGTTTTGATTTGAATCGGAGGAAGTGAATAAAGAAATTGATGCTCGATCCCACAAATTGAATGGGTTCGAGTTTAGCCGAGATTGAGGGTTTGCTTGATGTTGAATCCGAGAAGAACAATGGGTTTGTGAAGAAATGGATCTCGGAGATTGTCTTTGTGGTTGAGTCTCGAGTGTGATGATTGATAATGGGTTTGGTCTTTGTTTGAGAAACATTGGCTTGCTTTGTGGTGGTGGTGTTGTTGGTTGAACATGAGATACGAGATGGGTGTTTGCGGTGATCAATAGAAGTTGTTATGATGGCGAGAAGATGAATTCGATAGAGATTGATGAGCGATTGAAGACAAAAATCGATTAGGCTTTGTTGGTTTGAAAGAGCTGTAGAAATTACAAATTGTGATGAATCAAATGAAGAACACAGAGAGATTGGGTTTGTGGATTGAATCACGTAATGAAAAGATGCAACTGGTGTAGGTGGTGCGGGTTCATATGGGTACATTCAAATGTAGTGTTTTGATTCATAATGGTGTTTGACAAAGAACAAGAAGCGGCGGTGAAGATTGTTATTGAGCAGTGCATTGGTGAGAGCTGTGAGTGAATCAATTGTGGTTGTGACTCGGTATGAGGCAGTGGTGAACAAAGCTAAGAAAAGAACTGTGGGGTTGAGAGGCTACAGAAACGCCTAGATGTATGTTAGGGTTTGCCAGGGATGTTGGGGGCTGTTGAGACTCGAGATAAATTAGTGATCAGGTTGTGCGAGATATGCAACGAATGCTGGTGAGATGGATGTGCAATTGTTGCCGGCGGCATTTGAGGTGAAGTTGAGATGCTTGGGTTAAAGAGGTTCTTCTTTGTGGGTTTGAGCCTCAAGGCTGTGATGGAGTTAGTGGCGATATGTGTAGCTAAAGTTGCAGGTGACCGGTGTGCGGGCAAGAAGCTACGAGATGGAGTTTTTATGGCGAGAGAAGATGAGGCCATGATGCCGCTAAGCTCAATTGGTGGTGGATTGAATCGGTGTTGAGAATGTTATTGTAGGAATGGCAAAAGAATTGGTCAAGAAGGAATGGAGTTGTGATGCACCACAATGGTGCAACACGGAGGATATGGCTCATGCATGAGCTAGGCTGCGCGAGAATGACAACGACCTTGGCCTAGACCTTATTAAGACCCGGTTAGGCCCCGACTCGGTGAGTTGTCCGACTCGAGACTTGACTCAATGATTCGGCCCGACTCTCCCTAACTCGGTGCTTGGCCGAGTTGACCCGCCGAGCCGACTAGTTGACCGATCCGACCGTTGACCCGGTGACCGGGTGGACTTTGCCCGTCACCCGAGGCGTTTTCCGGCGACTTTTCCGGCCATAATACCAGTTTTCCGGCGAGCCAAAAAAAATCCAGAATTTTCTGTGGACTTCTCTCATGGGTGTGAAGACTTGGGCTTGGAATTGGATGGAGAATTTGGCTCAAATTTGGAAAGAGAAGATGGAAGATGAGGAAGACTTGAATTTGGAAATTGAATTATTAAGGGAAAAGGATTCTATTCCTTGGAAGATATGGAGAACATTGAAGCCTATAAGTAGAGAAGTTCTCTACACACTTTTACATATCTTTTACACACCTTTTCTACACACACAACAATTCTCTCTTCTTTATTCTTTGTGCGAACTCCTTAACATGAGTAGCTAATTTTCTTATTGATTGAGGATGAATTCCTAGTTCTTAACATATAATTTGAGTTTTGTTTTCAATTATATCTTGAAGTTTTTCACATGATTATCGTTTGTTTTTACTAATAGGAATGTTTATTCATTCATGATTGATTGATAGATTGTTTGGGTGGCCAACTAAATTGATTTGTTAATTGATCTAAAGCTAGTGAAAGTTAGGGGATAAGTAATCGTTTCTTGACTCTTACATAAGTAGCAAACACGTGACCTTGCGGAGGGATTCCGTGGAGCGATTGTGTGTAAAAACAACGCTAGAAAGTGGACCAAGCGAACCGAGTTTAACTACTAGTACTAAACCTAAATTCATAGATCTTAATGCATTCGGGGAATTACATCTTGTAAGCGAACCTCAAGGTGGTTCTTTTGAATAGAATCGATAACTAAGCGGACTTGTTACTCAGTGAAATAAGGGATTTTGGGGCTAGCTAAGCGGACCTGCTATCCTACGGTTGGTGATAATCTGTGACTAATAACAAGTAGAAAAGAACATAACTTTAATTATTGTTTTGCAACGAAGAATGATTCCTTGATCTTGTCTCTCTTATTGATTTCAACTTTATCTTTTAATTGCTTTGTTTATTTTCTTTTGCTTTTTACACCCCCTTTTGTGACAATTTTTACAACTAGAATCTCTTGCTCCTCGGGGGAACGAACTTGATTTCCATTATATTATTTTTAATTGAGTGGAAATATTAATTAATTTGATTGCACCTAGGACACGCATCAAATTTTGGCGCCGTTGCCGGGGAGCGACGGATGATTTTAGTTGTTTTTATTTTTCTTTTTGCTTTATTCTTGCTTTGTTGGATTCTATTTCGTATCTAACTTAAGTTCTTGAGAATCTTATTTCAGGTACCAGTTTTCCATGTATGGTGGACAAGAGCAAGCATATTACAACAATCAATACGGTTTTCAACCTCAACATTATGACAACTTCCAACCATCCTTAGGATACAATCAAAACCAATATTTTGGCTATGATCAATTTCCTACAGAACCTTATGGATATTCTCATACATATCAACAACCTTATGACGGGTATGTAAGTGGACAAACACACGGATGGAAGGATAGTTATGCATCTAACAATTTGTTTTCTAATAATGTGCAGACATAGAATTTGGAATATACTCCTCTTCATCGTGTTTTTCCTTCACTTTTTCCAAAAGAGGAGATACAGTCTAGAAACTCTATCAACGGTGGTAAGCGTGTGAACATCAAGAAACTTGCACAGAAATTATACAAATTGGAAGATGATGGAGACTCGGAAGAGCTTGTCGCAGAAATTAGTAGGACTATTCATATGGAACTTAAACGACGTCGGGATAAGGGTTATGAAACCGATGAAGATTCTTTTTATGGTGAGTCTGAAAATGAAGATGATTGTGTTGAAAAGGACCAACCTTTGGATACTTTTGATGACGATAGTGTAGCTTACTCGAGCCTTGATCTTAATAATGATCAAGCACCTATTCAAAAGGTAGAGCTTGAGGAAGATGCAATTAGTGCTTGGAAAAAATTCCTTAGGGAAAGATATGAGTACGCGGAAGTGTATGAGCATTGCAACAATGAGGAAGTTATTCCAACTCCGGATCATAATAACGATCCTTCGCCTATTCAAAAGGATGAGATTGGGTGTGACTTACCTATTGTTATAAATGGTGTAACACCCGCACAAGAAGATCTTACAATCTATACCGATGAAAATCATTTTAGTGAATGGCCCGATTCCGATGATGAGAATGTTGAAGAGATAATGCTAGAGGATGAAACCAAATTGATTGATTTTGTGGAAGACCCAATTGAACTTGCCAATGATTTTAATGATGCCAAAACTTTGGTTAAGGTAGAAAACGACGAAGAATGGTTGCAAGGTTTAATAGAGGACCACGATATACAAGAGGTAAGTAATTCACTTGAATTTTTAAGGATGAAGAGGATTCTATAATACAAGAGATTGTGCAAGGTTTGTCTAACCCTTTGCATATTGATTCTTCTCCTTTACCTCTTATTGGTTTGAATCTATGTGCTTCGAAAGTATTTTTGGATGATTTTGTTTCTAAATATCCACCATTGGAAACACTTGATGCTAACACTATGCAGGTTTGCCAAGAGGAATACATGGAAGTTCCCAAATTCTATATTCTTTATACACTTCCGAGTGTGGACGAGAATAAGTGTGGGGGAAATTTCTATCGAGCGATAATTTCACTATTGTTTTCTTGTGCTAATATTTGTATGGAGTTATTGTTTTCAAAACAGGTATTATGGGTGGATCCTCAAATTTTCATATTGTTAGTATATGGGGAATGAATCATGCAAGAGCTAAGTCGGGCCGTCGACTTTAAAACAAGCGCTTAATGGGAGGCAACCCATAGGTTTTGTATTTCTTATCCTTTTGTTATTTCTTTTTCTTGTTTCATATCATGTTAAAATTTCCCACCTTGACTTTACTAGGAGGATTCAATTACATTGAGGACAATGTAAGGTTTAAGTGTGGGGGAGTGGTTAAGCATGTATTTAAAAAAAAAAGTACAAAAAAATTTAAAAAATTTAAAAAAAAAAAAAAAAGTTTTACATAAAACTCCAACTTTTAAAGATTTTAGAGTCACTAGCATATTTCTAGGTATGTTTACATAAAGATTTTGACCGACATAATTGAACTTGGAAATGTCAGAGAACTACATTCGGATTTCTTGCTTGTTTGAGTGTTAAATAATGGATTTAATCATGCCGGTAATGCGAATTTGGTGCGGAGAAATGCGTTATTAGAGTTGCTTTGATCAATCATTAGTGGAGACTACCCGTATTCATATCATGTGAGGCACCGAGAAATTTTTCCATCTACTAAAGAGCTTTCTTTTGAGTGTGTGTCACCGTAAGTAAATTCCTAGAATGGTGAGCTACCCAACCTCCCACCAATAGAAGCACTACTCTTTGATCTCTTGAGTGCTAATTTTGTCAATCATGAGGGTGACGTCTATAGATGAAAGCTTCCTTCTTGTAGTTCGATTTGCAGTTAGCACCATTCTCTCTCGCGACAACAACGGATCCATATAAACACTCTCATCATCAACAAGGAGCGACATCAAAATCTACAAGGAAAGTTGGAAAAGTTCAAGGTTTGCAAGCAACGGAACGAGAAAAAGAGCAAATTTCAAACTCAAGTAAAGCAACATACAAATGAGCGGATTTTACATATATGTTGAGGACTTACAATACAATGAGGTAATTTTATATCCAAGTATGAAGACTTATTTATAAGAGCAAAGAATAGCAAAAGGTGAGAATTATTGAAGTTTATGATTTTGATGTGATACAAGTTGTGAAGAATCAAGCGGTAAAATACTTCTCCCACGGCCATGGTTGTATTTAATTTCTCTTGTTTTCAAAAAAAAAAAAAAAAACAAGAGAAATATTTGTTTTGTTAATAAGCCGTGGGGAAGGAAAATCTATAAGGAAGTTTCAAGCGACAAGGATTTAAGGTAAAGGTTACAAATTGTTAAGGATTTATGAAATTCGAGAGTTTATCATCAATAGTTGAAACCGAAGACGAAGACCAAGAAGTTAAAGACGAGGAGCGGAAGACGTTTCTATTGGATGCCGTGAGAGTGGTGTTATCATAATTGGCGATCGGATGTGAAGGTGAGTAAGTAATCTCATCCTCGATAATAATGGTTGATTTCCTTTCGTAGAGATCGTCGGAAAAATGGTTTTCAAAATGTTAAAAGATGTGGGTTTTTAAAAATATTTCGGAAGTTGTCCTTCCCACCATTCAACGTGTTGCAGGAATTCTCTCTTCATTCCTACCGCACACATGTGAGAACCATAAAAAGCCGTCTTTTTGAGTGCAATTATCATAAAATCCTTTTGGTGAGGCGAAGTCGAGGCGAAATGCTTATTGATTGTTTCTCAAACACGCCTTCTCTCATTATGGTGTGGTTATTTCTCACTCAACATTTAAGAATGAGAATATGTTCTTTAGTATTTCTAACTTCTTATTACTAGAATGCAGAAACTCTATGTCCTCATAACTCTTTGGATGCTTGGGACGCTTGAACGCTTTGAAGTTGTGAGTTTTTAATTTGATTTGCTCGAGGACTAGCAAAGTCTAAGTGTGGGGGAATTTGATAGGGTGTAGAATACATCCTATTTACTATCTATTGTTTATGCTTTCTTTGCTATTTTTCTTGTAAATTATGTATTTTATGCTTGTTTTGAGTTTTATAGCTATTATGGAGTCGCACGGAGGAAAGGAAGAAGAAATCACCCAATTTGAGCCAAAAGGGCAAAAAGGTCATTTTACAGGAGATTGATATATGGAGCCCAACCAAGGTTAAGGGGCAACTCTGTTTGGAAGAGGACTAAAGACAGTCAAGTCAAGGTTAAGGGGTTGCAAATTCGGGTAGCCCTTATAGATGTGTGGGCCGTTAGTACTTACTATGCCCTAACCCTACATCTCGAGAGTCTCTCATTCATTTCATTCATTCACCGAAATCGAAATTAAAATAGCGACCATGACTGCTAATAAACTCGAGAGGTAAAATTGCATCGAAATCGAGAACAGAGTGAACCGAGATGAAATTAAAGGGAAAGAAAGAATCAGTGTTATGAGGAATCGGTGATAAAGATGGGTTTCTTTGATGAATTGAAAGAAGAGATCGAGAGTGAGCTGCTGAATGAGGGTTTCGATCTGAAACTGATGCTGTTGATTTTCATGGGAATGAGGTTGAGTTGCAAACAGCCGAGAGGAGTTTTGATTTGAATCGGAGGAAGTGAATAAAGAAATTGATGCTCGATCCCACAAATTGAATGGGTTCTGAGTTTAGCCGAGATTGAGGGTTTGCTGATGTTGAATCCGGAAAGAACAATGGGTTTGTGAAGAAATGGATCTGGAGATTGTCTTTGTGGTGAGTCTCGAGTGTGATGATTGATAATGGGTTTGGTGCTGTTTGAGAAACATTGGCTTGCTGTGGTGGTGGTGTTGTTGGTTGAACATGAGATACAGATGGGTGTTTGCAGTGATCAATAGAAGTTGTTATGATGGCGAGAAGATGAATTCGATAGAGATTGATGAGCAGTTGAAGACAAAAATCGATTAGGCTTTGTTGGTTTGAAAGATCAGAAATTACAACATGATGAATCAAATGAAGAACACAGAGAGATTGGGTTTGTGGATTGAATCAGTAATGAAAAGATGCAACCGGTGTAGGTGGTACTGGGTTCGAGATGGGTACATTCAAATGTAGTGTTTTGATTCATAATGGTGTTTGACAAAGAACAAGAAGCAAGAAATTGAAGATTGTTATTGAACAGTGCATTGGTGAGAGCTGTGGTTGGCCTGAATTGTGGTTGTGACTCGGTATGAGGCAGTGGTGAACAAAGCTAAGAAAAGAACTGTGGGGTTGAGAGGCTACAGAAACGCCTAGATGTATGTTAGGGTTTGCCAGGGATGTTGGGGGCTGTTGAGACTCAGATAAATTAGTGACTGGGTTGTGCAGATAGCAACAAGATGCATTTGAGATGGATGTGCAATTGTTGCCTGGCATTTGAGGTGAAGTTGAGATGCCTAGGTTAAAGAGGTTGCTTCTTTGTGGGTTTGAGCCTCAAGGTGTGATGGAGTTAGTGGCGATATGTGTAGCTAAAGTTGCGGAGTGTCCGGACATGCGAGGCAAGAAGCTACGAGATGGAGTTTTTATGGCGAGAGAAAGATGAGGCCATGATGTCGCTAATCGAATTGGTGGTGGATTGAATCGGTGTTGAGAATGTTATTGTAGGAATGGCAAAAGAATTGGGTGAAGAAGGAATGGAGTTGTGATGCACCACAATGGTGCAACACGGAGGATATGGCTCATGCATGAGCTAGGCTGCGTTGAGAATGACAACGACCTTGGCCTAGACCTTATTAAGACCCGTTAGGCCCGACTCGGGTGAGTTGTCCGACTCGAGACTTGACTCAATGATTCGGCCATGACTCTCCCTAACTCGGTGCTTGACCGAGTTGACCCGCCGAGCTGACTAGTTGACCGATCCGACCCGTTGACTGGTGACCGGGTGGACTTTGCCGGTCACCTGAGGCGTTTTCCGGCGACTTTTCCGGCCATAATACCAGTTTTCCGGCGAGCCAAAAAAAATCCAGAATTTTCTATGGACTTCTCTCATGGGTGTGAAGACTTGGGCTTGGAATTGGATGGAGAATTTGGCTCAAATTTGGAAAGAGAAGATGGAAGATGAGGAAGACTTGAATTTGGAAATTGAATTATTAAGGGAAAAGGATTCTATTCCTTGGAAGATATGGAGAACATTGAAGCCTATAAGTAGAGAAGTTCTCTACACACTTTTACATATCTTTTACACACCTTTTCTACACACACAACAATTCTCTCTTCTTTATTCTTTGTGCGAACTCCTTAACATGAGTAGCTAATTTTCTTATTGATTGAGGATGAATTCCTAGTTCTTAACATATAATTTGAGTTTTGTTTTCAATTCTATCATGAAGTTTTTCACATGATTATCGTTTGTTTTTACTAATAGGAATGTTTATTCATTCATGATTGATTGATAGATTGTTTGGGTGGCCAACTAAATTGATTTGTTAATTGATCTAAAGCTAGTGAAAGTTAGGGGATAAGTAATCGTTTCTTGACTCTTACATAAGTAGCAAACACGAGACCTTGCGGAGGGATTCCGTGGAGCGATTGTGTGTAAAAACAACGCTAGAAAGTGGACCAAGCGAACCGAGTTTAACTACTAGTACTAAACCTAAATTCATAGATCTTAATGCATTCGGGGAATTACATCTTGTAAGCGAACCTCAAGGTGGTTCTTTTGAATAGAATCGATAACTAAGCGGACTTGTTACTCAGTGAAATAAGGGATTTTGGGGCTAGCTAAGCGGACCTGCTATCCTACGGTTGGTGATAATCTGTGACTAATAACAAGTAGAAAAGAACATAACTTTAATTATTGTTTTGCAACGAAGAATGATTCCTTGATCTTGTCTCTCTTATTGATTTCAACTTTATCTTTTAATTGCTTTGTTTATTTTCTTTTGCTTTTTACACCCCCCTTTTGTGACAATTTTTACAACTAGAATCTCTTGCTCCTCGTAGGAACGAACTTGATTTCCATTATATTATTTTTAATTGAGTGGAAATATTAATTAATTTGATTGCACCTACGACACGCATCATTTATAGACATACCTTTTTAGAAGAATCCAGCCGAATTCTACAGCCTTACCGAACATAATCTGTGTTCCCCAATTGTCGTGCTTCCCTCACCGTATACATAACAGGGCATTCCTTGGTTGCACTTACAACACAATCACGTTGTGTTGGGGTGAACAATGTCTTGCTCACCACAAGTTACCTTTGGATTATCATGAAAGAGATCGCTTTTAGAACCTTTCACATCCAATTCCATTTTTCCAAAAATTTTGTTAAGTTCCAACATCATGGATACTGCCTTCTCCATAGTCATGGAATTTTCTGGAAGATCATTCCTTTTCACACTCAAAGCACCATTGGCATCACAATCCCAATGAAGTCTTTAAGTCGTTAACCTGTTTTAGAGAAGAAAACCCAAGGTTAAAGGAGAATCGACTCTAGCTTATACAACTAGTATCACACGTAAGGTGCGGGGATTAGGTTTCCCAGTTGCTAGAGTTCTCCCTTATATAGTCTTTCAAATCAGGGTTTGCAATCAATGTTAGCTTGGTAACAAAGCATTCAATATTCACCGTTAGATGAAAACCTGATTAGATTCAAGCTAATATTTCTCAACTGTTAGATCGAAAACTTAGCTTGTTATAGACACATGAAATGCACGTTTTTAGGCTTGTGTAACCGTATCCAAACATGTACATTTGTTGGTTCAACAATAGTTAACCAAAGGTTAGTCATATGAGCAATTTCATATCAACCATATTCTTCTTCACCATAACTAGTCCAAATGACTCAAATGAACTAGTTAGAGAGTTGTTCAATTGCTTACATCTTTTGTAACTACACAAGACACAATCGAAGCAAAAACGATTTGATTCACTCGAATCGGTTGATGAACTTTATAGGCACGGTTTGCAAAAGCATTCCTTAGTTTATTTAAACTTGAGTTCAAGAATAATCGTTTTTAGATATAACCAACTCAAGTTCGCGGACTTAAGTTCATAGAAGGAGTTCACAAACTCCAGCAGAAATTCTCGGGTCGAGAACTTCCACCTGTTCGCAGACTTGGCTCACGCCACCATTCCGGTTCTCTTGATCAACAAAGTTCGCAAACTTTGGTTCAAGGAATAAGGACTTATACATATATGTGTTTCCACAACAATGCTTATATCCTACCATGGTTATGTAATCTAAACTCTCATTTCAATCATTGAAACATTCTCAGAGGACGTTATATAGTTGTTATTCACAGACCATTTTTCGTCAGAACAATTTTCAAAGTGATTGAAACATAACATGACTTTCGTCACTAGGTAAAAATGAATTCGGCTAAAGCGAAAGCTTACCAACACATATTTAGAGAAATAGATAGGCGAGATAAACTCGGCTCGAAATACCAAATGTATATAATCTTAGTCTATATAGCAAAACGACTTTTGTCTCAAGATAGGAGATAAATAGACTTTTGAGTGATAGATAAGTTCAAGTCTCCACATACCTTTTAGTCGATGAAGTTCCACCGGTTCCTTGAGTAGTCCTTCGTCTTGCATGATGATTGACATGGAGTTCTTGAGCTCAACTACACTTTCTATCCTAGTCCGAGACCTTAGCTATAGTAGACTAGAAATCAAGACTTATAGTTTTGATCACTAACATTGACAAACATGCTTGAGATAGCAACGCATGCGAGTTCGACCGAGCAATGCTCTAACAATCTCCCCCTTTGTCAGTTTTAGTGACAAAACTATCAATACATATGGAATACAAAAAATAAATAAATTAACTTTGTAGCTCATATTCCACATGTCTAATCTTCAACATTACTCGAAATCTTCGTCACTTCCAAGTACTCCAATGATCCCAAAGGTTGTAAGTTTAGCATCATCGTTGTTGAAAATCCGTAGCTATAACAACAAGAAAACAAGAGTTCTCAATCATTGTTATACAGTGTCATAGTATCATTACACATCGTCAAAGTTCAACAACTTCAACAACAATACTATGGTGATATGTATCACTCCCCCTTAGTCAATACTCCATCTCACATGGAAACTACTCCGCCTTACATAATGATCCAAAACCATATGTATTTGTAGTGTGAACTACATATTAATTCTCCCCCTTTTTGTCAATAAAATTGACAAAAGCAAAAGAACGGGATCCTAATGAAATTTCCGAAAGATACATTTCATGACCAAAAGAAAGAAAACATATATCATCTTATTTAGATGCAATCATAAAGCCGAAGCTAAATGCATTCTTCAAGGAGTTTAAAGATACAAGATAACCCCTCAAATATTCCACAGCCGCACTCCCCACAAAGATTTGGCAATTAAGCACAAGTTCAATTAAGAACTCTCCCCCATAATATGTCATTCTCGAAAGAACAACAAGAGCGGCCTTAATTTCAAGAGAAAAGAAGGATTTCTTTGGACATAACAAATCACATACAGGTATGAATTTGAATCCAAAATACTCAATTAAATTAACCACAAGAGAACCCATGATTAATTTAATCGTAAATGCTCAACATAAGTGAACTTATGGAGACTCAAAAAATACTCAACTAGATTAATCACAAGAGATCCCATAATTCATCTAATCGGAATACACAACCAAACTAATCACAAAAGTAATCAATTTAATTGGTCATGCTCGACATAAGAAAACTTACGGAGCAACAACTAAATAACCAAACAAGATGATTAATTTAGTTGAATATGCTCGACATAAAGTACCTCACGGAGCAACAACTAAGCCAAAACAATAACTCAGTCGATAGAGCTCAACATAAGACACCTTATGGAACAACACAATATATACACAAAAATTGTGGATCGGAGATCGACCTAATACCGTGGAATAAGCAAGGACTCATTCTATTTTCCATCACCATTTGCTCAATGACATACAATAGACATAATCCTTGTAAACAAAAGATTTTAACCTATCTTCCATCAATAATTGACATAATAGGCTTAGCTTTTGTATTTGTCAAAAGTCCATTCATTCTTTTATCAATATATGCATATCGACATACGAAAGACTTTACTTTTGACAAGATATGGGACAATCATAGTTCACGGACGCAAACACACATATCCCATAACAAATTGCAATATATAAAACCATAAAGATTAATACTGCAAAAATCATCTTCCAAACAATTTTAGAATTTAAACCAATAAATTCTAAAAATATCAAGATGAAAACGTTGGACATAGCTATGTGTAATCACAATAATGGCTATTCCAAACTCTAGTAATCCTTCTCAAAAACAAGAATAAATTCTCATAAGAAGTTTCCTAGGCATCAAGACAAACTTGTAATGCACATATAAGATGGTTAGTCCTTGAGGGTAGAATCAATCTTTTTCGCCCGGATTTACACCAAGAATAGCTACCAAAGGCGTATAAAAAGATTTTCTTAACAAAGAAGAACATAAAAAGTCATTAACAACCATGCACCATAGTTCGCATAAGATGATTGTGATCATTCAAGAATCCCATGGTAACGCGTACTACTGTCCATTCTTGAACTTCCTTCTTTGTGATTCCCCAACAACATTCTTGTAAAAGCTACAAATGAGCTTAGAAGAGTATTAATCCAAGAATCCAAGTGCCCAAGTCCAAGAGAAGTGGAACAAGTGCGACGAAACGGAGCAAAACACTCAAAAACAAGAGACAGGACAAATACCATTCTTAACTCATCCAAATTCAGGAATTCTCATCTCCATTTTGAATAGAATTCAAAGAGGAAGAGAATGCAAAAAGAATGAGGTCATTCCGAGTTTGGACGAAGAAGTTACGGCCAAAACAAGTTTACCGAATATCGACGCTAAGTATGCATACCGGTTTGCAAACGAATATTCATGACTTGAGGGAGTATACAAACGGGTATGCTTAAACCCCTAGATTTTGATTTTAAATGATGTTATGCATACCAGGTAGGTGTACCATGAATTCCAAACATCACGAACTACTATATTCAAACCTAAACATTTAAGAACCTTAAACACAGATCAAGTTAGGCAGAAATGAACAATAAGCAAGGTACATAGATCAACACAAATCTTGCTCAGGTTTATAGACATACCTTTTTAGAAGAATCCAGCCGAATTCTACAGCCTTACCGAACATAATCTGTGTGCCCCAATTCTCGTGCTTCCCTCACCGTATACATAACAGGGCATTCCTTGGTGAGGATGCACTTACAAGACAATCATGTTGTATTGGGGTGAAAAATGTCTTGCTCACCACAAGTTACCTTTGGATTATCATGAAATAGATCGCTTTTAGAACCTTTCACATCCAATTCCATTTTTCCAAAAAATTTGTTAAGTTCCAACATCATGGATACTGCCTTCTCCATAGTCATGGAATTTTCTGGAAGATCATTCCTTTTCACACTCAAAGCACCATTGGCATCACAATCCCAATGAAGTCTTTAAGTCGTTAACCTGTTTTAGAGAAGAAAACCCAAGGTTAAAGGAGAATCAACTCTAGCTTATACAACTAGTATCATACGTAAGGTGTGGGGATTAGGTTTCCCAGTTGCTAGAGTTCTCCCTTATATAGTCTTTCAAATCAGGGTTTGCAATCAATGTTAGATTGGTAACAAAGCATTCAATATTCACCGTTAGATGAAAACCTGATTAGATTCAAGCTAATATTTCTCAACTGTTAGATCGAAAACTTAGCTTGTTAGACACACATGAAATGCACGTTTTTAGGCTTGTGTAACCGTACCCAAACATGTACATTTGTTGGTTCAAAAATAGTTAACCAAAGGTTAGCCATATGAGCAATTTCATATCAACCATATTCTTCTTCACCATAACTAGTCCAAATGACTCAAATGAACTAGTTAGAGAGTTTTTCAATTGCTTACATCTTTTGTAACTACACAAGACACAATCGAAGCAAAAACGATTTGATTCACTCGAATCGGTTCATGAACTTAAAGCATTCCTTAGTTTATTTAAACATGAGTTCAAGAACAATCGTTTTTAGATATAACCAACTCAAGTTCGCGGACCGGGTTCGCGGACTTAAGTTCATGGAAGGAGTTCACAAACTCCAGCAGAAATTCTCGGGTCGAGAACTTCCGCCAGTTCGCGGACTTGGCTCATGCCACCATTCCGGTTCTCTTGATCAACAAAGTTCGCAAACTTTGGTTCAAGGAATAAGGACTTATACATATATGTGTTTCCACAACAATGCTTATATCCTACCATGGTTATGTAATCTAAACTCTCATTTCAATCATTTAAACATTCTCAGAGGACGTTATATAGTTGCTATTCACAAACCATTTTTCGTCAGAGCAATTTTCAAAGTGATTGAAACATAACATGACTTTCGTCACTAGGTAAAGATGAATTCGGCTAAAGCGAAAGCTTACCAACACATATTTCGAGAAATAGATATGCGAGATAAACTCGGCTTGAAATACCAAATGTGTATAATCTTAGTCTATATAGCAAAACGACTTTTGTCTCAAGATAGGAGACAAATAGACTTTTGAGTGATAGATAAGTTCAAGTATCCACATACCTTTTAGTCGATGAAGCTCCACCGGTTCCTTGAGTAGTCCTTTGTCTTGTATGATGATTGACATGGAGTTCTTGAGCTCAGCTACACTTTCTATCCTAGTCCGAGACCTTAGCTATAATAGACTAGAAATCAAGACTTATAGTTTTGATCACTAGCATTGACAAACATGCTTGAGATAGAAACGCATGCGAGTTCGACTGAGCAATGCTCTAACACCTCATTTCACCTACAAGGAGGGTATTTTAAGGTACACGCAAAGACTTTACATTGGCTCTGGAGGTCATGTCAGACACACTTTATTAAAATCCTTACATGCTTCAACTATTGGTGGTTATTCTGGCATACAAGCCACTTATTTGAGAGCTAAGAGACATTTATATTGGAAAGGAATGATGAAGTACATCTTAATTTTTGTCTCACAATATGGCATTTGTTAGAGACACAAGAGTGATATCACTAATTATGCTGGTCTGCTCCAACCACTGCCCATTCCTGACCATGCATGGCAACACATTACTATGGAATTCATTGATGGCTTGCCTGTTATCAACAAAAAGAGTGTTATTTTGGTCATTGTAGACAGGCTAACAAAGTAGGCCCACTTTATTGCTCTACAACATCCATACACAGATGCAATTGTAGCCAATGCATTCCTCAATCAGGTATTCAAACTTCATGGCCTTCCTTCCTCCATTGTCTCTGACATAAACAAAGTTTTCACAAGCAACTTTTAACAAGACTTGTTCAAAGCTTTGGGTACGGGTTTGAATATGAGTACATCTTACCATCCTCAAACAGATGGACAAACTGAAAGAGTAAATGCATGCTTGGAAATTACTTGAGGTGTCTTATTGGCCACAAACCTAGCAGCTGAAGTCAATGGTTAGCACTTGCTGAATGGTGGTACAACACCATTTTTCATAGAGGCTTAAAGATGTCCCCTTTTCAAGCCTTGTATGGGTATGTACCTCCTCATCTTGCTTGTCCTTATACTGCCACCACCTCTGTAGATGCTCTAGAGACATATTTGAAGGACATAGATTCTATGCTAAGATATTATAAAAGAAAGCCTTCACAAAGCTCAGGAGAGAATGAAATTATATGTTGATGCTTCAAGAGTTGAGGGATCTTTTGAATTTGGGGATTTGGTTTATCTCAAATTACAACCATATAGACAATCCTCTGTCTCCATCAGAAGAAACATGAAACTCTCAGCTAGATTTTATGGACCATTTCCAATCCTTCAGAAGATAGGAGTTGTGGCCTACAAGTTGGACCTTCCATCCCATTCGCGCATCCACCCCGTGTTCCATGTATCTCAACTGAAGAAGCATATTGGCACCAAACACATCCCCTCTCCTATTCTGCCAGTTGTTGATGTTACAGGTTATATTATCATGCTTCCTGAGAAGGTGTTAAAAACAAAAACTGTCCTCATTGGCAAGCGATTGGTTAGGCAGGTGCTGATTCAATGGACCAACTACACTCCAGAGAACATCAAAGCTCACTACCCTAGATTCATCCTTGAGAAAAAGGATATTTTTCAGAGGGAGGCAATGTCGTAACTTCTGTAATATGGGCTACCATCGTGGATGCCATTAGTCAAACTAGTTGAGTGCCTCATTAATTCTGTTAGGCAGTTATCTAGGAAGTTGAGTGACCGTTGATCTGCGAACACGCATGTAGCATCTGGCTGGGATTAGGGTTAATCATTTGTATTTATTGTAATAGATGCCGTCTTCTTCTCTATCTATCTGAAATTGTTGAAATAACAACCCCTTGGCTACGTTCTTATGAACCAGATTTGCCTCGATCCTTTGAGGATTTGAGATTTACTCCTCCAGTTCTTTACATTTTTATCTTCCTGAATGCCTTGTTGTGATCATAACACAACAAAGCCGCTACAGATAATAGCCTACTATCTGACATGAATATAAATGAGGCAAAATTCAGCCTCCAAGCAATTCAACATGCAGTCATGCTCCTTACATCTCCTGAACCTCATAAGGCTCTACGCAATTGACACCCTTAGCTGACATCCTTTACAACTTAAGAGTTGCTTCAGCCAAAGTGAAGATTTTTAATACCAATTTGCCTCTAATAAATAAACCTTTTTAATTTCCCTTTAAGTTGAAAAAATCAAGGCTTGGAAATCTGTTTGCAGTAGACAAAGATAGCAAACCTCACAAATTCGGAACACCTCGTGAAGTTTGCTAGCTTTGTCTTGTAATTTATATTTCAAGATACAAATTCACAAGAACAAGTCTTAGAAGTTATATAAAGTTTTAGTTAAAAACTGTTTAGTTTGATTATCGAATCACTTGGTTTTACTTTAATTATATCAAACACAAATAATGCGGAAATAAAAAGTAAAGTAAGACACAAAGAAGTTTTATTAGCGAGGAAAACTGCAACTGCAGAAAAACCCAGCCCTCATCCAGATTTGAACGCCGGACCGTATTAAGATGTTATAGACACTAGCCTACTATCAAACTTCAAACTGGAATGTAGTTGAGCATGAATTCACCCCCCCCCCCCCAAGCAATCCAATTGCAGTCGTGCTCCTTACATCTCTTGAACCTCGTAAAGCTCTATGCAATTGATTCCCTTAGCTGACGTCCTTTACAACTTAAGAGTTGTTTCATCTTAAGTGAAGACTTTTGATACCAATATGTCTCTAACAAATAAGCATATTTGATTTACCTTTAGATCTGATAGATCAAGGCTTGGAAACCTGCTTGCAATAGACAAACCTAGCAAACCTCACAAATCTGGAACACTTGCACTCAGTTAGCTAAGAAGCCTGGATTATTAACCACCTCTCAAGAACAACCTTAAATCGATCAATTAAGAATAGTTTTAGATATCTATCTTCAGGAATCAATGAAGAGAACTTCACGATTTCTATATATCTCATTCCTAAAAAAGATTACTAAAACCTCGATAACTGAATGAACAAGATCAGGATACACTAACTACCAAGGTAAAGATAGTCGCATCTGGCTTCATGAATCCCTGAGTGAAGTCTTTTAGTCGTAAACCTAATTATGTTTCTTAAAGGAAACCTGGGTTCATAAAGGACGAATCTAGCAAACAACTAGGACACAAAAGTCTCGGGGATTGAATTTTCTAGTTGTTTGAGTCCCTCTATTTATTGATTTTCAAGATTAGGGTTGCTTAGGATCAAGCTAACATAACCTGAGATTCAAGTAAACACTTTCTATGTTTAGACTAGATTGTAACCCGTGCTTCGCACTGGGTAACCCTTCTTAATTTGTTTGTTCAGTATGTTAACCTGTGTGCCATTGGGTTTTTGGATCATCAAAACTATAACCTGCATAAATAAAGAAACCAAATGATACAGATGGGACTCTGAGCTACAAACTCAATGGACTTTGACATGTAATTTATTCTCAATAATTATCGTTTATAGCGACAATTAACCACAACAAAACACACATAGTCAGTCAAATTCATTTGTTTTCGCCTTAGCAGATGTAATCTTTGCGCCCTGTCTAAACAGTTAGAAGAGGCCTTGAAACCATTTCCAATACATTTTCACCTGACCAAGACACAACTTAGGTGCACATGAATAAACAAATACTATGGACTGAAACTGGTTCCTTTGATTATAGAAACAACAAAAGAAACTGCACAAATTCAATGAAAGACAAAGAAAACACTTGAAATGCAAGTTATAATAAATGGCATAGCCATCAAACAGAATAGATCCAACCATCTATACTTACGCCACAGGGACGGTAAGAAATGTCTATGATGACCCAAAGAGATGCTTAAAAAATGGTTCACAAACTAAGAATCATTCATTGAAAATGGAAATGTCACCGTAATCACTAACGACCGCTTTTTTTCAATTTGCAATACTTTTTTCAAATCTTAATTATTTATCTAAACATAATTAAAGACAACACGAACATACAATAATAAAATCTTACTGGCTCGACCCTCGACCAATCCATCACACCTTTCTCTTGATTCTTGCACAGAAATTATGATTCTTGTCAAAGCCATATTGACATTAGCCGGCTGCTTCTGTTGTTTACATCAGATCTAATGACTCAAAGGCATATTTTTTGTCCATGCTTCACAACGTACATATGACATACCTTTCAAGCATGAACTAATACATTCAGAATATGCATTGCAGGTGCCTGCTCGCAAAAGTACACAGATTTTTTCTTGCAATGAGTAGTTTGGTGATTTTTCAAATAGAATTGTGGAAGCTATGGGCTCTGTAACATCTTGTGGTGCGATGGATGAGGTAATGAGAGCATCTTAATCATTCTATTTTTATCCTTATCAAACAACATTTACCCTGCAATCACAACACCAAGAATCTTTTTCTGTATCCACTTTCCCATACCGAGCAAACGGTGAGGAACTTACCACTGTCAGAATTCATTTTTCAGATATACTCTCAGGAAATGAATTTCCTCTAATACCATGTAACTACAAACTATAAACACTAAATGGTGTTTTGAATTAGGATCTAAGCTAACCAAACCTAGCTATCTAATAAGGAATTTGCTACTTATCCTGGAGAATCAGGTCAAATTCTGAGATAAGCAATCTAAAGGGTAAAAAATTAATAAAGTTCTAAGAAATCGATTCCTTCAAAAATGAGGATTAAAAACATGTTTATTCCTTAATGTAGAGAGAGAATGCAGGGGGAAAGTAAGTGAATCCATAAAGAATGTCGAAGAAATATTACTAAAAAGATTTACCTTATATCCTGATCTTAAAGTAAACTAAATACGGAAACAACTAAAAACATCCCTATTTTGTAGGACATTCCTAGATTAAAAGCATTCCTAAAGAAACATAAAATGCCCCTGCATCAATCACCCCAGTTTGAAAGATTTCTCGGCTCCGAACGAGAACGTCTTAATAACTTCTAGCACATATCGCCTCGAGCACTTGCCACGGTCTAAAACAAAACTCGTAGCCTTAGAGATCGTATAAGGCAAAAACAAGAAATGTTGTTCAACTTCATTGTAACATATAACATCCTCGCTGCTTTTCCATGATCAAACACAAAGCTCCAACCATCATTGTTGATTCCCGCAGCTGGCTCTAACTCCATCACTCCATCTTGATATTCAAAGAGAGTTAAAATCTGGTCCACGCTAGTCATCGTACCACGGCAAGCAAACAATGAAGTTCTCCGTAGTTTTCCTTGTAATACTTTATGCCATCTATTAGCACATGCTGCCACTGCATACATCCCACTTATATTACTAGTGGTTTCTTCCAGAACAGTTACGTGACCTAGCTTGATATGTTTGCTGGTCACTAGCACTTCCTCCACACATCAAGCTCTTTGAATAACTTCTGGAGATCCACTACTTAGGATAACGATATACTCCTCAAGGTTGGATTGATTCTCCTTTGTTGATGTGACACCGGTGAACATTATCTTCTATTTTGTTGGCACGTTTTCTTCATGGTTTTTGGTATCAAATACGAGCAACGCTCAGATTTGATCCCCATCTCTAGATTCAGTAAATAATAACCTCTGGTCCAAGCTAACCACTAAACCCTTCCAAGCAAGCAACCAAATTCTCCTTTCTTTTCCTTGTAATTTCTGATCCAACTGTTTAGCATTTGTTGTCCTTATAAACTGTAAATTACTCATGCCAATAGTTGCACTCAGAACAACCGCTAGAATCAACATCCAAAAGGTGACCATAATATCCAGAAATATAGAAAATACCCACAACCACCATATACAATACAACAAGTTAATCACAGTATTCTCTAACCTTTGTTGTTGCCGAAAGTTGTAGTCCTCCATTGTTTGTAATAAACAAAATGGATCTGGACGAAGCTTTCATGTATGAATAACAGCCTCTAACACCCTCTCATTGTGTGTTACAAGGTCTGCCTGGCTAGGATACTTCAGTAACTCATGACTTGTCTCTTTTGAATTAGAAACAACGAAAAACGCAGGCAGTATATCAAAATTACTTGTTTTAAAGTTACATCAGCATCTCTTGATGATATAACCACCTGGGTCTGGCATCTCTTGATCATGTCTTCATTATTTATCGACAACCTAGAAATATTCTGCAAACCCATTGCGACGTTAACACCACACATCTTAGGTTGCTTAATGAGATTGTCTCTTTCAAGATTTGACCTTCCAACAAAGACTTAAACTCGAGGTACAGATGCAGAGACATCACATGTCATCAGCATAGTTAAAATCTGTAGCACACCCTCATGGGAAAACAACTATTTTGGAGCATCCTCATTGAACGTCTGCAGAGTATCTGACATGTATTTGTTTCGAGCTGCGCTAACAAATATTTCCTTGATTTGAGAGCCTAACTCTGTACAATTTGTAAGAGTGTCATTTGTCAGGGATTCAAGTTGACCAGTGTCAACATAAAGCCCAACCTGACCAACTCTTTGTGCAGGCGTCTCTTCGATGTGACTATCAGCACCAGGATATGCTGTGCACACGACACTTCCAAAATTCCATGATAGCTTTTCAGCCATAGCATGTCTTCTGGCGTTCAAGAGAATTCGCTTCCGAGTTCTACTTGTATAATTTACTGCACAAGCTTCCTTATGATGGAACTTTTTCTTATACATGTCTGAACTCATAATATATTCTATCATATGAGAAACTTGAGTTGTTGCATGAATAGAAGATTCATAACATAGTAGTGGAATACTCACATAGTTTGACAAATCTTCCGCCATAACATTCCTCCCGGTGTTAAGTATAATTCGCCCACGAATTTTACTTGTATAGTTTCCCCCACTGGTTTCTTTACGAAAAGCCTCTTCCATTTGTTTATAAGAACCTGATCTTAACTTAGGACTGTCATCAGTACATGACGCTTGACATCTCAAACTAAGATCATCTACTGGATATGTAGTTTGATTCTCGTAAACCGAATGAGTTTGGTTTACAGGAAAACTTACAATGCTAGTCTCTTCCCCCATAAAAGTATCAACAACATCAGATGTAAGAACAACTTCATCTTCAACTTCTGGGTAGCTGTCTTCATCTTAAACTTCTGGACCGCAATCGTAGACTGGTGGTAAGAGCCAATCAATAGCAACTTCGTCTTCACCCTCAAAGTCGTCGTATTTCGGCTCCATGTTGACAACTTCATCATATTTCAGCTGTTCACCAACAAATTTATCATATTTCAGGTCTTCAAAGACAAATTCATCATAATTCAGCTTCCCCGACGTGCCTCCATTAGTATCATCCTCAACGAAGTGAACTTGTTTCTTGTGCACCCCGCTAGTAGTCCAAGCAGCTATTGTTGATGTGTTGGTCGCCTTTGTGCTCTTACTAAGGTCACGTTGGCGCAACTGAAACTTCTTATGCATCATCACCATGTAATCTGATGGCAGAAATTATTTGCGGAACTTCTGTTTCATGTGACCCCAAGTGTTTATTTTCACTTTGCCTTGCCTCTTACGCCGTTCTTGTATCCGTTTCCACCACTGTAGTGTTGAACCCTTCAACTTTAATTTGACAAACTTCACTTTACCAGTTTCGGTCATAGGCTGCCATTCAAAATATTTCTCTATGCTGGCCTCCCAATCTAGGAAATCTTCGACATGTATTCTTCCAGACATATCATCCACTTCAACTTTCACCTGTCTGGTGTTCAAGTCAAAAGTTTTGATTAGTCTGTTTCTAACCTTCCATGATGTGATTCATGAACAACGCGATTATGAAAAGTATTTTCATTAAACGCGTGTTGGTCATCCTCTGATCCTCCTTCCGGTGAATACAAAGGGGTGTGTTTTGAGAATACTGGATTCTCATGAACAACATAACGACGATTCTCATCGACCTTTGTGTGTTCATCTTCTTCAGAAACTCCTTCCGGGGAATATAAAGGCTTGCGTCGGCTCTCCGGTATCTCCATTCGAGCTTTCGTACGTTCTGTCGCAACAACTTCTGTCGCAACATGTCCTCAATCAAGGTTCTTGACTCAGTAGAATCTATGTATCTAATACCTCTACCACCGCCTCTATCTCTACCTACCATTGTAGAAACTAGGGTTTGCTGGTGTGTTTTGTTTCTAGCGCCAACTGATGCAGTTCTAGAAACTAAATCCATAAATTAGGGAAAGTAGAACAAAGATCATTGAATAGAACATAGGATTGATAACAATTAGAACGTAAATAATTGAGTCTAGGTTAAAAACCCATTGCTCTTCTATAATCCGCAGATTAAAGCTTAAGAAAATATATAATCAAAGTCTACCCGTAATTAAAACCTAATAGCCTATTTATACTAGAAAGATAACCCCTACGAAAAGAAACCTAAACTAAATACGGAAACAACTAAAAACATCCCTATTTTGTAGGACATTCCTACATTAAAAACATCCCTAAAGAAACATAAAATGCCCCTGCATCAGTACCTGACCTTCTATGCAAAGAGAGTTGGATGACACGGGGGGTCATATTTCTGTTTGATTGAATCCATACGACAACTTCAAAAACTGTTGTTTTTTTTTCCGCCTCAATCTTTGGTCTCGATTCCTTTAAATACCTAGATTCAACAACAAAGAATTTAGATTAAGAAATTAATACAATTAGCCAACAAATAATATGCCACTTTCGGTTTTTGAATTTCTCTGTGCCATCTTGTGCAATGGTTTTAACATCAAGTTGAAAACAAATAATTGATTTTACTGTAAAATACAAACAAAAGATTGATGCAAAACTGAGTCAGTAGATAGGCCATTAATTTAAGGTGCATACACTTTGAATGATTTTTTGCTGAAGAAGTTTAACAAATACTTAAAGTGCAGGAGTTAGAGAAAGATCTCTAACAGTGAGAACCATACAAATTTTGGTAAAAAATACTCACCGATAGGCCTCTGTGCTTCTCCCCCACAATGGGACCACCACTAATGCATGCCATAACGGGCTTCTCCACTGCTATTGCCTCTAAAATAATAATGCCAAAGTGTTCATCCTACATAAATTAAAATTTTGATATCGGTTCAAGAAGATGAGAGAAAAGCAGTGTTGGACAGTCAGACCTTATGTCAGATAAACAAATAGTGTTAGAAGATTGAAATTATATGCAGTTCTTGTACTGAATATTAAAAGCAAAATAATGGAAACAAAAATATATCTATTGATGACATAATAATGTGCATTTGCATTTCAAGTTTAGTAAATGATACCTTTGTAGGAGAAGATTTAATTTCATCTTCCCAGGGATCCCTTAAACCACCACCAGTCTAAGCCAAAAAAAAGAAAAAAGATTGACAAACATTTAAAAAAGTTTCTTATCCACATGAATCCAACATTGAGGTCGTTGGTAATTCAATAAAAGTAGATTTCGCTATTGATTTTCAACAAAATCTCAAAATTGAAATACGAAAGTTTTTAAATTTGGAAGTAGATTTACCAACAAAGAATAGAATACACTCATGGCTGAAGAGGAATTAGGTTGTTTATTAGAGAACTAACCTTTGAATTGCCTGTGGCCTTAATTTACCATTGAGGAAGAAAAACAGAAGACGATGAAACCAAAGAGAATGAGTTTCTTCTGTGTTTTCCTTAAAGAAGAAAGAGAGAGGTTTAGTGGGGGTTAGTTCTGTCGATGTAGTGGGAAGTGGGTAGTAATCGGGTGGGTTATTATGACCGGTCCGCATAGTGACGCATAATCATTGCGCATCACGGAATTGGTAACCTGGCATATGGAGCTGCATGTCCGACGATGTAGCGCCAAGATGGCTGAGACAAGAAAGGTTACTTGGCATTGGCAACATTATGCGATAATGTTGCATATCCTTATTCAGAGTTAGCCCAGCTCAAGGAAGGAATAAAGGATGAGATACAAAGTCATGGAATGACTTTGGCATGGTCCTAAGCTTTGGCCAAGGCTTGGAATGTGCAGATGCATCAATGGTGAGGCCAAACACGCCATTGGTGATAGTTGGTCACCAAAGGAGATGCAAGTGATGCATATGAAGCATGAAGATTGTACTAAGCAAGTCAAGACTCAATTGGCATAATATTTGGATGTTGGCATCCAAATGAGCTAAGTGCACAATGCAAGATATAATAGTGCAATGCAAGCTATAATAGTGCAACGCAAGCTATAATAGTGCAATGTAAGCCATAATAGCGCAATGCAAGCCATAATAGCGCAACGGCGGCGGCGAACGGCGGACCAAGCCGGCGGCCCTAGTCACCTACTTCTGGGGGTGTCGTTCACCCACGTTAAAGTACCTCACCCACTTCTGGAGGTTTCGTTCACCCACGTTACTTCATGATCACCCACTTCTATCAAGTTTCACCCTTGTTAGCAGTTCTGTTCACCCTCGTTAGTTCCTGTCAACCACTTCATATTTCATTCACCCACGTCATTTGCCACGTGGGGCGTTCGGCTTGGTCATCATGCCATGTCAGCTAAGTGAGGTCCAGTCAACTAGCGGCGTCAGCTGTCACGTCAGCAAACTGGTCCAGTCAGCATGCCATGTCAGCTAAGGGGGTCCAGTCAACCTGCCACGTCATCAAACATGTCCAGTCAGCATGCCACGTCAGCAACGTGAGATCCAGTCACCGTGCCACGTCAGCCAAATGACGCACGTCAACTTGCCACGTCAGCAACATCTCTTGCCACGTCATTAGTTATGCCACGTCAGCGATAGTCATGTCCAAGTCATCGATGTCACGTCAGCCACGTCACGCATGCTTTTTGGAATCTTGTTTCGTCAATAACTTCTTCATTTGAAGTATGAATTGAGTGATTTTTGGCTCGTTGGAATCACCTTTCAATTTTCTACAATATGGGGAAGAAAACTCTCGAGTTTGAAAATATTATTTTTGGGGTTCCGAGCGGCACATCAACCACTATCAAGTGAAAACTACATATCATATTCAATGTTCGGGAATGGTATTGCGTCGAGTTTCTACCCACAAAACGCTCGTGTGCAAGTTGTGAGTGCTGGTTCGATTCATAAACCTCAATACGCACATATTTGGTGCTAGTCATAACTACTACAGTCAGTTGATCGAACTGAAGTAATCCAGCAATAGCTGCTGGCCAGTTGATCGAAATGCCGCAATCCTTTTTTAATTCCTACAGCCCAGTTGGTCGAACTGCAGTAGTCCGATTTTCCCCAAAACTGTTTCAGTACAGTTTTCCTCACAACTGCTCCAGTCCAGTTTTATGCATAATTATTACAGTACAGCGGATCGGATCGCCAAATACGCCCGTGGCAATTGTCTTCAATCCAGTTTTGATTTAACTGGTGCATTCCAGTCCCACAGACAAATCTAGTTACTAAGACGAGACGAGGCGCTAAGGCAACTATACTAGTCATCGTCGCTGGAAAACACCGACATAGCCAGTGGGCATCCCAATCGCTTCGTAAACAAAGTCACAGTAACATTTTCAATAAGGTAAGTATACAATTTACATATTTTTGCATCTTTTCATATAATCATGCATACTTTTGTTCAATGAGGCACCTATAATGTGGCGAGCATCTCCTCACGAGGAGATGCACACATTTCAATTCTGCGCACATCTGGAATAGTGGGATTGGCCCCCCGCGCGAATTCCAGATAACAGACATCTTCAAAATTTCATGCGCGATCAAAATGTAGAAAGGCAGTGCACCCTTGTGCGAGCATTGAGCAGCATGACAATCACTATCTTCTGGGGGCAAGTTTCATATCACTTCAACGTGACTGACTATCACTTGGGGGCGAGATATGTAACACCTCATGGTCTAAAATTACTCTTTTGGGGCAAGATGTGTAACACTTCATACACTTGGGGTCGAGTTACATAGCACCTAATTGCAATGCGGAATTAAGCTTCTGAAAATCGAAACTTCAGGTAACCCAAACTTCTTAATCCTGCAACTCGTTGGAGGATTAAGAGGGGGCGAACGACACCCTAATATTTTTACGCAATTTTTACAATCATCGGTAATGTTAAACTCGCTATAGTTATGTTGATTGAATTATTGTACTCGTTCAAAAGCAATCTGCACACTTTCGGTTGGACGCGACCGATGCAGTCCGGCCCTATGAATTATGACTCGATTGGACGCATGGACGAATGCGATGCTGGTTGCACTCGGTTGGACTCCGCTGGACGAATCGATGTCTAGTTTTATTTGTAAAGGTTACACCTAGGTTTATCGAACCTGTTTAAATCCCGGTCCCTCAGCAGTGCTGTGATCCGGTGATCGAAGCTACTGCAGTCCGGCTCTGTTTGTATTCCTGATGTAATCGTGTTCGTCGCTGCTGCAGACCATCTGATCGAAGCTACTGCAGTCCAGCTCTGTTCGTCGCTGCTGCAGACCAGCTGATCGAAGCTGCTGCAGTCTAGATCCGTTCGCAATTCTGCCGGTCCATTTATCCGCAGGTTTCATTGCGGTGAGGCTCGTCGTTCTGCCGATCCATTTGCCCGCGGCTCTGCGGTGTTGCTAGTCGTTCTTTGCAATCCAGTGATCACGCAGTATGCGGTTCAACTTTGCTCGTCGGCTGGAACCAGCTGATCGAAGCTGCTGCAATCCCGGCTATGTTCGTATCTCACTGCAATCCAGTGATCGCCATTTGCTTTGTAGTGCGATTACGCTGCGTTCTTTGCGGTCGCTGATCGGATTCTGCTGCGTTCTTTGCAATCCTCGATGTTCTTTGAACCTCGGTGTTGCCGCAGACCAGCTGATCAGAAGCTGCGCAGTCGGCTAGCTGATCGCAACTCATGCGATCCGGTGATCGCGAGCTTTGCAGTCTGATTTTGCTCGTCACTCCTACGGTCCAGTGATCGCAGCTCTGCGGTGCGGTTTTGCTCGTCGATCTGCAGTCCACCGATCGTAGGCTGCTGCAATACTTGATCTTCTTTGGACCGATCGAAGTGGAGAACTATCCAGCTATGTTCGCATCTCCTGCAGTCTAGCAGATCACAGCTGCTGCAGTTAAACTTTGCTCGTTCTTCATTGTATTACAGTGATCGCAGCTACTACGATCAGTGATCACAAACCTGCTGACAACTTCTTCACTCAATGTTGTTACCGCTCATTTCCAACATCACTCTGCTCCATTATCAAGCTTAGTTGCATCACTTGATCTTGTTTTTGCGGACTTGGGGGCGACTTGATTACGATCTCCACAATCAACGAAGGCGGTTCTATTTACGCTTCAGCAACAGAAATTTACTCTTGGGGGCGTCTTGATTTCCGCAAACAATAAGGGAAGTTCGCCAATCACCTCAACATCAATAGTCCACACATGGGGGCGAGTTTTATCATTGACTAAGGAACACGAAATTTTTCTTAACCCCCAACAAGTTGGAGGTTAAGAGGGGGCGATGTTTGTACCATAAGTAAAAATACCACTTAATGGGCCAAATTGATACTTGAATCATCTTTTGGTCCTCATCCAAGCCCACTAACTACCAACCAAGGCGACCACCACTGCGCATGCAGGACCGGTCAATGGTCAAAGTCGGTCAACTATCAAAGTCAACTTCCGGTCAAGGTCAATGGTCAAAGTCGGTCAACTATCAAAGTCAACGTCTAGTCAAGGTCAATGGTCAAAGTCAACGGTCGGTCAACAGTCAAAGTCAACCGTCGGTCAACTATCGAAGTCAGTCGCACCCCTAGCCAATTTTCGGTCTTGTAGCCAAGAATGCCGCTAACCAATCCTCGCCCGAAAACTCTTCCACACCGCCAACCGGGCCTCCAACCATGCCGCCAAATGGCCCATCACACCGCCAACCATCATGCCTGTCAACCATCAAGCTAGTCCCTACCCATGCAATCACTGTCTTCGCCAAAGAATTGTCCACCAATACCGCCAACCATCATTTATGCACTATTTATCTTGGAAACATAAATGTGCGGTTTCATGTAAATTGAATTGCGGCGGTTTCAGCCATGCGGTACTAATTGCAAAGAGTTCACCCATGCAAGACTAAATGCGGCAGCCGCGCCATGCAAGTACTAATTACGCAGCTTCATACATGCAGAATTAACTCCAGCTGTTTCATACAGAATTGATGATGGAGGCATGAATGAGCAGTTAATGTAATTTATGTTTATATTTAGATATGGATTGTATAAATAGGGGAGAGCAGAAATCAGGAGGGGGTGGCCAATAGGGAAAAAAATATACAATGTAATTTTACCATCAATACAAAATCACTCCCCAAGGGGATTCTCCCGTGGATGTAGGCAACCTATGCCGAACCACGTTAAACCTCTGTCTTTCATTTTGTTCTTCAAATCAACCCCTAACCCAAAATACTCACCAAAACTATCCATTCATCGTGTTTCGTGCCCAAAAGTAATTTTGGGTACAAACAGTAATGTATTTGCTTTCAGTAAGGCCGAGTGTTGGCCAGTGGTGTAATGGGAATGGTCCCTATGTTTCTTATGTAAGGCTAGTGTAATGAATGAAGGAGGTATTTAAGCAAAAACCTTGTCTCTTTTTGCTTAATGTAAAGCTAAGTTCATTGGGGAAGCACTACAAGTATACTTAGCCAAAGTATGCAGTAAGAAACGCTGAAAGCAAAACCAAGCAAGAAGTAAAGTTGGTGGCATAGGCAAGTTTGCTGTTGGGAGAGTTACGTAGAAGTGCGACAGTATTTGGCAGCGATAGCATGGAGTAACGCAGCAAGAATGAAGATGTAAGTCTATCTAGCCTATGAGTTAAAAGTAACTCATAGTTAGGAAGAACATGATGTTGTTTTTCCGCTACATTAAAGCGTAGCAGTTTGAAAGAACAAGTGAGGCCTTGTTAGTTTCAAGGGCGCGTGAAGAGGAACCTGGTCTCTAAAGAGACGTTGTGATGTCACGGGTTTCCTAAGTCATGGCTAATGTCATGCATTTCAGTCGAGTTTGCACAAGAGTGTTGCAAAATATTGAAGAACACTTAGTCTACAGTAAGACCTGTTGAATTGCAAAGGTGCAATGTCAGTCGGAATTGAAGGCAAGTAATCTAAGTCATGCATATCGGGGTGATATGTTAGCTGTTTGAAGTGTAAACTTAGGCACAAAATGGCTTGAAGGAAAAATTTGTGCCGATGCAAGGGGCATAGCAACAAATTGCAAATGGAATTTGGGTGTTGAGATGTGAATGAAGTAGAGATTGAAGCATAGTCGACGATGCGACAATGAAGCTGGAATCCACAGGCTCAATGGCAAGGCAAACAAACTAAGTGGTGGCGTAAAGTACTAGGCAGAAAAGATTTGGCAAGGTTAAAGGCCAAACATAGTTGCTGATTCTGAGAATGGCTCAGATGTGTATAAGGCCAAGGAAAGTTCAGCAGAGACTGAACTGATGTTGCGTTCAACGAGGACGTTGAACAGATTGGGTGGGGGAGGTCTATGACCGGTCCGCATAGTGACGGATAATCATTGCGCATCACGGAATTGGTAACCTGGAAGATAGAGCTGCATGTCCGACGATGTAGCGCCAAGATGGCTGAGACAAGAAAGGTTACTTGGCATTGGCAACATTATGCGATAGTGTTGCATATCCTTATTCAGAGTTAGCCCAGCTCAAGGAAGGAATAAAGGATGAAATGCAAAGTCATGGAATGACTTTGGCATGGTCCTAAGCTTTGGCCAAGGCTTGGACTGTGTGAGGCCAAAATGATAGACACATTTTTTGTGTCCAGAATCTGTCCTCGGTGTTGGTATTGTTGCAGATGCATCAATGGTGAGGCCAAACACGCCATTGGTGATAGTTGGTCACCAAAGGAGATGCAAGTGATGCATATGAAGCATGAAGATTGTACTAAGCAAGTCAAGACTCAGTTGGCATAATATTTGGATGTTGGCATCCAAATGAGCTAAGTGCACAATGCAAGCTATAATAGTGCAACGCAAGCTATAATAGTGCAATGCAAGCCATAATAGCGCAATGCAAGCTATAATAGCACAACGCAAGCCATAATAGCAGTATTTGGCAGAAGTGCATGCTGAGTTGCATGTTGCAATGTTGCGGGATTTGAGTGCAAGTGCCAGATGCGAAGAGTGTGTGCACCACACGCATGCCAAAGTAGAAGAGCAAGTTAGAGACTGTTATAAAGTGCTTTATAACCGAGTTTTCCATATCCTAAACGTTGGAGACAGGTGTGGCGCCATTGTGCAAGCCAGCACCAAAGCTAGTGTTTTGATACATCATGCTGTTAAAAAGTGGAACATGAAGATTGTACTAAGCAAGTCAAGACTCGGCGGTTCGGGAACTGCCCATGGACAGATGGTTGTTCATGGGGCGTGCAACAAAGTTGCATACGGATTGGTCCTGGTTCTTGGCATTATAAATAGCCAGAGAACCCTTGTAAACGGGTTGTTCAATAATTCGAGTGTTGAGGAACCATTTTGCAGTAGAGAGTGAGTTTGCTGTAGGCTTAGAGAATAAGCTTGTAAAGTCCATTGGTTGGACGATTTTGTATCTTCCCCTTAAGCTAATAAAAGTGAGTTTGTTGGCTTATGCGTTTGGCTTTGGTTTATCAAGTTGATTTGATTATACTCCCCAAATTCTCGTGAAGCATAAACATGGCATAAACCTCTTTGTAGTATGGGCTACATTGTTTGGTAGAGAAGATCTGAGTAAGACTTCCGTTGCATACTCTTGGTAGAGTTGGCTGTTTGCATTGGTGCAAACTTATAAGGCTGAAATACAAGTGGGTGATAAGAGATCACTGAACCATTGTATTTCCGGGTTATACCTTCGCGAAAAATTGCTTGGAGCATTTGAAGGCGTGACAGTTATCATCACGGAGAGAGATGTAACCGTGATGTAAAATTATGTATGTTGTTAATTTGTGTGGGTCTGAAATTAATAAGAGAGCTTTATTTTCTAATACTTTCTCCACAGCTATCCATGTCATCAAAAAGTGGGGTCAGAATGAATGAGGATTGAGTATTGAGTTTCAATTATCATCTTGTTAGATAGATAGATGAAACTCTTATTAAGAGTTTGTGTAAGCATGTGAGAAGTTTGTCTTGAAATCACATATAAGAATATAAATTATGGTCCAAAAAAGTCGTTTCATTTAAACACTTAAAAATAGAATCATGATACACAACACAAAAAGATATAGTGATCAATGATGTCTTGGATGTATTTACGAGAGTCATAGCGATGCTAAACATATTTGGAAAATAGTTTATAAGCATCTGCTTGATTCGTACTGGGTAGGTATGCGAAACGGTATACGTACTTATGACCAGTTCGTGAATTCAAGGACCGACGGTACGCGTAATATGTATGCATACCCTAGGTCATTCACGAACTCATATCCTTTACAGTACGCGTACTAGGTAGGCATATTGCACCCGGTTATGAATCCAGAACCTTGATGGTACACGTACTAGGTACATGTACCTACCTATTCTCCGGAACCTCAGATATCCATGGTATGCATACTAGGTACGTATACCTACATGAGTCCAAATTTCAGTAAGTTCTTGAAACTCTCTTTTGATGTTTTGAAACATTCCCAAATGCCATAGATATAAAATATCATTGCTTGGGAAATTTCCAAATATTCCATATGACACAAAAATAGTTCTTGAACAATAAATTTTCGAACTAAGATTGTTAAGAACCTATGAATATCCATTGCTTGAATCATATTTCGAGATGTTTAACAAGACAAGCTTGACTCGAAATTTCTTCTTTGCAATATTAAATCTACTAGAAATCATATGACATAGTCTCATATAGAATAGAATGGTAATTCATGTGAGTAAATAGAAAGGTCCAGTCTTCACATACCTCTGGTTTACGAAGTTCTCCAAATGTCTTTGATTGACCTTTAGTCTTCAATCTTCGATGGTTATTCAATGATATCTGATACTCAACTACCAACCTCTAAAACTAGTCCAAGACTTGACTTTAGTAGATTATAAATCAAGGTATAGTTTTGTATATCTAACATTGACAACAAGCTTGAGATAACAAAACTTGTGAGTTCGACCGAGCAGTGCTCTAACAATCTCCCTTTTGTCAATTTTAGTGACAAAACTATCAATACAAATGGATTCAAAGTAAATCGATCTTTCAGCTCAAAATCTATCATGCTTGATTTCCTTGATTCTTCAACATCATCTTGAATTCTTCATTCTTGAAGTTCTTTTATGGTTCTGCATGTGATCATTTCAGCCCATTGTTGAATATCCTTAGCGATAATAACTTATAAGAATACTCATTAGAATGAAAAATTCACTATACTCAATGGTTGTTATATAGAAACATAGTATTATTACCTTCCTCAAAGTTCAATTGCACCACAACTTTGAAGCAATACTACGGTGATATGTTCTCCCCCTTATTTACTACTTTTGCATAATAGGTAAAACCTATAGATTATAATCCACTACCCCTTACATAATGCTCTAGAAAGCCATATGTTGTATTAGGATACAACTAATTACCCCCCACCCCAGATTCATCCTTGAGAAAAAGGATGATTTTCCGAGGGAGGCAATGTCGTAACTTCTGTAATATGGGCTACCATCGTGGATGCCATTAGTCAAACTGGTTGAGTACCTCATTAATTATGTTAGGCAGTTATCTAGGAAGTTGAGTGACCGTTGATCTGCGAACACGCATCTAGCATTTGTTGGCTGGGATTAGGGTTAATCATTTGTTTTTATTGTAATAGATGCCGTCGTCTTCTCTATCTATCTGAAATTATTGAAATAAAAACCCCTTGGCTGCGTTCTTATGAACCAGATTTGCCTCGATCCTTTGAGGATTTGAGATTTACTCCTTCAGTTCTTTACATTTTTTTCTTCCTAAATGCCTTGTTGTGATCATAACACAACAAGCCGCTACAAATAATAGCCTACTATCTGACATGAATATAAATGAGGCAGAATTCAGCCTCCAAGCAATTCAACATGCAGTCATGCTCCTTACATCTCCTGAAACTCATAAGGCTCTACGCAATTGACATCCTTAGCTGACATCCTTTACAACTTAAGAGTTGCTTCAGCCAAAGTGAAGATTTTTTATACCAATTTGCCTCTAATAAATAAACCTTTTTAATTTCCATTTAAGTTGAAAAAATCAAGGCTTGGAAATCTGTTTGCAGTAGACAAAGATAGCAAACCTCACAAATTCGGAACACCTCGTGAAGTTTGCTAGCTTTGTCTTGTAATCTACATTTCAAGATACAAATTCAAAAGAACAAGTCTTAGAAGTTCTATAAAGTTTTAGTTAAAAACAGGTTGATTATCGAATCACTTGGTTTTACTTTAATTATATCAAACACAAATAATGCGGAAGTAAAAAGTAAAGTAAGACACAAAGAAGTTTTATTAGCGAGGAAAACTGCAACTGCAGAAAAACCCAGCCCTCATCCAGATTTGAACGCCGGACCGTATTAAGCTGTTATAGACACTATCCTACTATCAGACTTCAAACTGGAATGTAGTTGAGCCTGAATTCACCCCCCCCCCCAAGCAATCCAATTGCAGTCGTGCTCCTTAAATCTGTTGAACCTCGTAAAGCTCTATGAAATTGATTCCCTTAGCTGACGTCCTTTACAACTTAAGAGTTTTGTTTCATCTTAAGTGAAGACTTTTGATACCGATCTGTCTCTAACAAATAAGCATATTTGATTTACCTTTAGATCTGATAGATCAAGGCTTGGAAACCTGTTTGCAATAGACAAACCTAGCAAACCTCATAAATCTGGAACACTTGCACTCAGTTATCTAAGAAGCCTGGATTATTAACCACCTCTCAAGAACAACCTTAAATCGATCAATTAAGAATAGTTTTAGATATCTATCTTCAGGAATCAATGAAGAGAACTTCACGATTTCTATATATCTCATTCCTAAAAAAGATTACTAAAACCTCGATAACAGAATGAACAAGATCAGGATACACGAACTACCAAGGTAAAGATAGTCGCATCTGGCTTCATGAATCCCTGAGTGAAGTCTTTCAGTCGTAAACCTAATTATGTTTCTTAGAGGAAACCTGTGTTCATAAAGGACGAATCTAGCAAACAACTAGGACACAAAAGTCTCAGGGATTGAATTTCCTAGTTGTTTGAGTCCCTCTATTTATTGATTTTCAAGATTAGGGTTGCTTAGGATTCAAGCTAACATAACTTGAGATTCAAGTAAACACTTTCTATGTTTAGATGAAACTCTTATTAAGAGTTTGTGTAAGCATGTGAGAAGTTTGTCTTGAAATCACATATAAGAATATAAATTATGGTCCAAAAAAGTCGTTTCATTTAAACACTTAAAAATAGAATCATGATACACAACACAAAAAGATATAGTGATCAATGATGTCTTGGATGTATTTACGAGAGTCTTCGCGATGCTAAACATATTTGGAAAATAGTCTATAAGCATCTGCTTGATTCGTACTGGGTAGGTATGTGAAACGGTATACGTACTTATGACCAGTTCGTGAATTCAAGGACTGACGATACGCGTAATAGGTACGCATAACCTAGGTCATTCACGAACTCATATCCTTTACAGTACGCGTACTAGGTAGGCGTATTGCACCTGGTTATGAATCCAGAACCTTGATGGTACACGTACTAGGTACATGTACCTACCTATATTCCGGAACCTCAGATATCCATGGTATGCATACTAGGTACTATACCTACATGAGTCCAAATTTCAGTAAGTTCTTGAAACTCTCTTTTGATGTTTTGAAACATTACCAAATGCCATAGATATAAAATATCATTGCATGGGAAATTTCTAAATGTTCCATATGACACAAAAATAGTTCTTGAACCATAAATTTTTTCGAACTAAGATTGTTAAGAACCTATGAATATCCATTGCTTGAATCATATTTCGAGATGTTTAACAAGACAAGCTTGACTCGAAATTTATTTTTTGCAATATTAAATTTACTAGAAATCATATGACATAGTCTCATATAGAATAGAATGGTAATTCATGTGAGTAAATAGAAAGGTCCAGTCTTCACATACCTCTGGTTGACGAAGTTCTCCAAATGTCTTTGTTTGACCTTTAGTCTTCAATCTTCGATGGTTATTCAATGATGTCTGATACTCAACTACCAACCTCTAAAACTAGTCCAAGACTTGACTTTAGTACATTACAAATCAAGGTATAGTTTTGTATATCTAACATTGACAACAAGCTTGAGATAACAAAACTTGTGAGTTCGACCGAGCAGTGCTCTAACAATCTCCCTTTTGTCAATTTTAGTGACAAACTTATCAATACAAATGGATTCAAAGTAAATCGATCTTTCAGCTCAAAATCTATCATGCTTGATTTCTTTGATTCTTCAACATCATCTTGAATTCTTCATTCTTGAAGTTCTTTTATGGTTCTGCATGTGATCATTTCTGCCCGTTGTTGAATATCCTTAACGATAATAACTTATAAGAATACTCATTATAATGAAAAATTCACTCTACTCAATGGTTTTTATATAGAAACATGGTATTATTACCTTCCTCAAAGTTCAATTGCACCATAACTTTGAGGCAATACTACGGTGATATTTTCTCCCCCTTACTTACTACTTTTGCATAATAGGTAAAACCTATATATTATAATCCACTCCCCCTTACATAATGCTCTGAAGAGCCATATGTTGTATTAGGATACTTGATAGGTGTAGAATACACCTAATTTACTATCTAGTAGTTTATGCTTTCTTTGCTATTTTTCTTGTAAATTATGTATTTTATGCTTGTTTTGAGTTTTATAGCTACTTCGGAGTCGCACGGGAGAAAAGAAGAAGAAATCACCCAATTTGAGCCAAAAGGGCAAAAAGGTCATTTCACCAAGGAAGGAATACTATATGGAGCCCAGCCAAGGTTAAGGGCTACTCTCTATTGGAGGATTACTAAAGAAAGGACAGTTCAAGTTAAGGGGCTGCCAAACTGAGGTAGCCCTTATCCGAAATGTAGTGTTATTATCAGGTGGTAAAGTGGATGTATAAACCCAAACCCATAGACCCACACCCACACCGTGCACCGAATCCGCCCTATTTAATTTAAACCTAAATCGAGAAGAAGAGCTCTCTTTCTCAATCATTCTCTTCTTCCACCTGAAACTAATATCAAGCAGTCATGGCTGCTGTCGCTAGATCGAAATGAGATTCAGAGGAGAAGCAATTGAGACCCGGTGAAAGAAGTTGCTCGATCTGTGAAGAGTGAGATGCTGCTGTGGAAGATGTGAAATTGGGTTCGGATGCGGCGAAAATGGGTTTGAGATCGATGTTGAACAGGGAGAAGAAATTTAAGATGTTAATGCTGCCATACAAGGAGAGAAGGGTGTTTCTCAGGAAGCTGTAGAAGATGAGTTTGATTTGAGCGTCTGCTAGGCTCAAGAACAGTGGGTATTGGACGAAATTGAAGATGAATTAAGTGGAGGATTGAATCTGAGATGAATTGAAGACGGTCGATTTGATGTTAATAATTGGTTCAAGGGTTGATTAAACATGGGTGTGTGCTTAATCTCAGGAATCTGATGCTGCTGTGAAGAAATTGATGTTCATGGTTTTGCTGGTGGTGCTCAAGTTCAATGTCTGGTACTGGTATTGAAGCCACAGGGAATAAGGAGCTTCTTAACTGGGGTTTGTTACTAGGACTGAGATGGAATTGTTGTTGGAACGATTAGAAGCTGAGATTGCAATAGGAAGAACAAGAGATGGTGTTATTGATTGAAGCATCAATGGAGAGAATGGGAATTCATGGCAAGAAGACAAAGGTTCAGAATGGGTGTGAAGACTTGGGCTAGGAATTGGATGGAGAATTGGACTCAAATTTGGAAAGAGAAGGTGGAAGAGTTGAGAAAAGCTTGGATTTGGAAATTGAATTGCAAAAGGAAAAGGATTCTACTCCTTAGAAGATTTGGAGAATATTGAAGCCTATAAATAGAGAAGTTTTCTACAACTTCTAAACACCTCTCTACACACACATCACTTGTGTTTTTGCTTGCTTTTCTAAGATTCTTCTTTTTAGTTATTTGTGTGAACTCTTGAAAATTCTCCTTTTAATAATTATTATTTGTGTGAATTTCAAAAACATGAGTAGCTAATTTTCTTATTGATTGAGGATGAATTCCTAGTTCTTAACATATGATTTAAGTTTTTGTTTTCAAATTCTATCTTGAAGTTTTTCACATAATTATCGTTTGTTTTTACTAATAGGAGTGATCTAAAAGACATTCATGATTGATTGATAGATTGTTTGGAGTGCACGCTAAATTGATTTGTTAATTTGATCTAAAGCTAGTGAAAGTTAGGAGATAAGTAATCGTTTCTTGACTCTTTACATAAGTAGCAAACACGAGACCTTGCGGAGGGATTCCGTGGAGCAATTGTGTGTGAAAACAACGTTAGCAAGTAGACCTTGATCTAAGAGTCTAACTACTAATATTAACCTAATAAGTTCATAAATCTTAATGCGTTTATTTAAATTACATCTAGAGTGAGCTACTACTAGGTGGTTTGGTAAATAGAATCCGGTAGTCGAGAACTTCCGTGTCCGGTGATACAAGGGATTTAGGGGTTTAGCACTGAGCTAGCTGCTTTACCTACGGTTGGTGATAATTTGTGACTAATAACAAGTAGAATAGAACATAACTTGATTCATTGTTTCGTAACGAAGAAGGATTCCTTGGTCTTGTCTCTCTTATTGTTTTCAACTTTCGATTTTAATTGCTTTGTTTATTTTCTTTTGCTTTTTACACCCCCCTTTCGTGACAACTTTTACAACTAAGATCTCTTGCTCCTCGTGGGAACGAACTTGACTTCCATTATATTATTTTTAATTGAGTGGAAACATTGATTAATTTGATTGCACCTACGACACGCATCAAATTTTGGCGCCGCTGCCGGGGAGCAACGGGCGATTTTTAGTTGTTTTTAATTTTTCTTTTTGCTTTATTCTTGCTTTGTTAGATTCTTTACCGTATCTAACTTAGTTTGTGAGAATCTTGTTTCAGGTGTTATACCTTTGGTGAATGCTTAGAGAGGGTAGACCGAGTCCAATACGTCTTCGATCCGGCACTCAACTAAAGGATTTCATTCGTGCGATTAACACTCCACTTCCTCATTCTTCATCAAGTGATTCGGACAAAGAGGAAGAAACAATGGCTGATCGTACACTAAAGGACCTAGCTTCTCACAAGCTTGATACACAACAATGGTGTTTCCAAACTAACTCAACCTTCGAGATCAAGCCGGGGTTGATTAGAGAGTTACCAAAGTTCCATGGCATGGTGAATGAGGACCCAAACAAACATCTTATGGACTTCTATGCCATAGTTATGGCTATGCTTCCACCGGAGACTAATGCGGATGGAGCATTGTTGAAAGCTTTTCCGTTTTCTTTGGCGGGCAATGCTAAGGAATGGTTATATTATTTGCCTTCCGGAAGTATCACGACATGGAATGGGATGAAGAAACTTTTCCTCGAGAGATATTTTCCCGCATCCAAAGCTACTCAAATTCGCAAGGAGATTTGTGGATTGAAACAACAAGTGGGAGAATCATTGTATGAATGTTGGGAGCGATACAAGAGGTTGGTGGCAAGCTGTCCACACCATCAATTTAGTGATGTTATGATACTCCAATACTTCTATGAAGCTCTCCACCCAAGTGATAGGTCTCTTCTTGACGCCGCGGGTGGTGGTGCACTAATGAACAAGACTTTGACCGAAGCTAGAGAGTTGATTGAAAGTATGGCGGCAAACTCGCAACAATTCTACACAAGGGATGAACCAATGGTTAGGCGAGTGCATGAAGTTAGTGATTCGTCATCACATCTTGATCAAAGGATGAGTAACATGGAGATAATGATTCAAAGGATGGCCGCGGTAATTATTCCGGATGGTGAGACCGAACAAGTGAATGCTTTATATCCAAATCAAAGGCCAAGGTACGATCCATACTCCAATACCTATAATCCCGGGTGGAAGGATCATCCTAACTTTAGTTATGCAAACAAGCAAGCGGCGGCTCCTAATCCATATGCGCAACAAGGTGGTTTTCAACAATCACGCTTTCAACCTCAACAACAAGGTGGTTCTCAACAATTCCAACCACAACAAGTCAAGGAGCGTGATTTTTTTGAATGATGACAAGCTCAATGCGTTAATGCAAGGTATGCAAGGTCTTACTTCTATGTTCCAACAAAGCCAACAAATCCAACAAAAGACCGATTCGGCCATCAAGGACTTACAAACTCAAATGGGACAATTGGCGACCGATGTGAACCTATTAAAATCTCAAGCATCCACAAAACTTCCTTCACAACCATTTGTGAATCCAAGAGAGAATGTTAATGCGGTTACTTTAAGAAGTGGAAGACAAGTGGAGGGTCCAAGTCATCATGAAGAAGCTATTGAAGAGGTAGTCAAAGACAAGGAGGAAACCGCACCAAAGGAGAACTCCACACCAAACGACCAATCCAAGGAACCGGTTTCTACTTTCACTACTCCACCTCCTTTTCCTAGTCGTTTTGCTAAATCCAAGAAAGAAGCTCAAGACAAGGCACTTATGGATATCTTCAAGAAGATTGAAATCAACATCCCATTCATTGAGGCCATTAAGACAATTCCAAGGTATGCCAAGTTTATGAAGGAATTATGCATCAAGAAGGATAGGTTGCTTGATAATGAAATTACTAAAGTTGGCGAGAGTGCGTCGGCTATGCTATTGAAGAAGATGCCTACAAAGTGCACGGATCCCGGTGGTTTCACGGTGCCAATTACTATTGGTAAGCAAAGGTTTGAACATGCTTTACTTGACTTGGGTGCTTCCATTAGTGTGATGTCGGCCGAAATATATGACTCCTTGAATCTAGGACCTTTGAAAGAGACAAGAGTTATTATCCAATTGGCAAACAAGTCGAACATATATCCAAAGGGACTTGTAGAAGATGTGCTAGTGCAAGTAAATGAGCTTATTTTTCCGGTGGACTTCTTCGTGGTGGATATGGACAACAATGAGAACCGATCATCTACTTCTTTACTTCTTGGGAGGCCATTCATGAAGACCGCAAAGACGAAGATTGATGTTGATAAGGGTACACTCACTATGGAATTCGACAAGGAGATAATACACTTTAACATATTTGAAGCCATGCGCTACCCAAGTGATGTGCATTCCGTTTACTCCATTGATGTGGTTGATTCATTAGCGCAACAAATGGTGGAATTGAACCAAGAGGATGAACTTGATGTGGTGTTGCAAAAGAGCATTGAATTGGATGTCCATGGCTTGTCTAACTTGGAGGTTGAAATCTCCAAGGAATTGGTGGAGATGTGTGGTGCTTTGGCGACATTGCAAGAAGCTAAAAAGGGTAATGTTTCATATATTTCTTTACCCGTAAATGATGAAGTACTTGTACCATCTATTGTGAAGGCGCCCAAGCTAGAATTGAAGCCACTTCCGGACCATTTGAAGTATGCTTTCTTGGGAGATGGAGATGAGCTTCCGGTGATTATTTCTAAGAACCTCACACCGGTACAAGAAGACCGTTTGCTTAGAGTCTTGAGAGAGCACAAAACGGCTATTGGGTGGACAATTGCGGACATCAAAGGTATTAGTCCATCCATGTGCATGCATAGGATTCTAATGGAAGAAAACGTGAAGCCGGTACGTGATGCTCAACGTAGGCTTAATCCTCCCATGATGGAGGTTGTGAAAAAGAGATACTCAAATTGCTAAGTGTGGGGTAATCTACCCAATTTCCGATAGCAAGTGGGTAAGTCCGGTACAAGTGGTACCAAAGAAATCCGAGTCACGGTTGTTCGAAATCAAGATGATGAACTTGTTCCTACAAGAGTTCAAACCGGTTGGAGAGTGTGCATTGACTATAGAAAGCTTAATTCCGCAACCCGCAAGGATCACTTTCCTTTACCTTTCATTGATCAAATGTTGGAGCGGTTAGCGGGGCATTCTTATTATTGCTTCTTGGATGGTTATTCGGGATACAATCAAATTGTTATTGCACCGGAGGACCAAGAGAAGACCACTTTCACTTGTCCGTTTGGAACGTTTGCATATAGACGGATGCCGTTCGGCCTTTGCAATGCGCCGGCTACTTTTCAAAGATGCATGGTGAGTATATTCTCGGATTATGTGGAGCGCATCATCGAGGTATTTATGGATGACTTTAGTGTTTATGGCAATTCTTTTGATGGTTGTTTAAATAACCTTGAACTAATTCTTAAACGATGCATAGACACAAACCTTGTCCTTAATTGGGAGAAATGTCACTTTATGGTAAACCATGGCATAGTACTTGGTCACATTGTGTCCTCTCGAGGGCTCGAAGTGGACAAGTCAAAGATAGATTTAATAAGAAACTTACAATATCCCACTTCGGTGAGGGAAATCCGTTCTTTTCTTGGCCATGCAGGTTTCTATAGGCGGTTTATCAAGGATTTCTCCAAAATCTCCATGCCGATGTGCAAGTTATTACAAAAGGAGGTGCCTTTTGACTTCAACAAGGAATGCGAGGATGCTTTTGATAAATTAAAGGAGATGTTGACAAGTGCGCCAATTATCAAATCACCGGATTGGAATCTTCCATTTGAATTAATGTGTGATGCTAGTGATTATGCGGTTGGAGCCGTTTTGGGTCAAAGGGTGGACAAGTTGTCCCATGTTATCTATTATGCATCTAGGACCCTTAATGATGCACAAATCAATTATTCTACCACGGAAAAGGAGTTATTGGCTATAGTTTTTGCGTTGGAAAAATTTCGCTCATACTTGGTGGGTACAAAGGTTATTGTGTATTCCGATCATGCCGCACTAAGACACTTAATAAAGAAGAAAGAAGCTAAGCCAAGATTAATTCGGTGGATCCTATTGTTACAAGAGTTCGACATAGAAATTCGTGATAAGAGGGGTGTGGAGAATACCGTTGCGGATCATCTTAGTAGACTTGTTATGTCTCAAGAGGAACTTCCATTACATGACCGCTTTCCGGACGAACAACTTTTCTCCATGGAAGAATCAACACCTTGGTATGCGGATATAGTGAATTACTTGGTGACAAGGAAAGTACCTAGTACAATGTCCAATTTCCAAAAGATGAAACTTAAGAAGGTAGCTAAGCAATATGTGTGGGATGAACCATACTTATGGAAATATGGCGTTGATCAAATAATGCGAAGGTGCGTGCCTAATTCCGAATTTCAATCCATTCTCTCCTTTTGCCACACTTTTGCATGTGGTGGCCACTTTGGTTCGAAACGTACCGCTCTCAAAGTTCTCGAGAGTGGATTTTATTGGCCCACCTTGTTTGAAGATTCATATGTTTTTTGTAAATCGTGTGATAGATGTCAACGAACGGGCAATCTAGGTGCTCGAAATCAAATGCCACTCACACCAATTCTCACCGTTGAGATTTTTGATGTGTGGGGTATTGATTTTATGGGCCCTTTTGTCAATTCGAATGGGAATTTGTATATACTTCTTGCCGTTGATTATGTTTCGAAATGGGTGGAAGCTAGAGCCACCAAGACTAATGACTCTCAAGTTGTTTGTGATTTTGTAAGGGAATACATATTCAATAGGCATGGTACACCAAGAGTGGTGATAAGCGATGGAGGCTCACATTTCAAGAAGGCTTTCCACGCTCTCCTCAAGAAGTACAACATAACACACAAAATTGGTACGCCTTATCATCCACAAACTAGTGGACAAGCGGAAATTTCAAATCGTGAGATCAAGTCCATTCTTGAGAAAACGGTGAATACCACAAGGAAAGATTGGAGCTTTAAGCTCAATGATGCACTTTGGGCGTATAGGATGGCGTATAAGACACCGATTGGTATGTCTCCATATAGGATGGTTTATGGCAAGGCTTGTCATCTTCCGGTTGAACTTGAACACAAGGCTTATTGGGCGATAAAGAAATTCAACATGGAGTATGATGAAGCGGGGAAACAAAGGAAGTTACAACTACATGAGTTAGAGGAGATACGCAATGATGCTTACGAGAGTGCCCGTATTTACAAGGAAAAGACCAAGCTTTTTCATGACAAGATGATTTCTCGTAAAAGTTTCATCGTGGGACAAAAAGTCCTTTTATATCATTCTCGCCTTAAACTATTTCCTGGAAAGTTAAGGTCTCGATGGATTGGACCATATGTTGTTACTAATGTTTTTCCTCATGGTGCAGTTGAAATTACTAGTCTTCGAGACAATTCGGTTTCCAAAGTCAACGACCATAGGTTGAAGCCATACTATGAGAACATCGCTTATGTGAATTTGGATGAACTTTCATTTGGAGATGCACTCCCTCTGGAGGAGTAATGTGCCGCAAGAACTAAGTCGGGCCGTCGACTTTAAAACAAGCGCTTAATGGGAGGCAACCCATCGGTTTTGTATTTCTTATCTTTTTGCTTTTTGTTATTTCTTTTTCTTGTTTCTTATCATGTTAAAATTTCCCACCTTGACTTTACTAGGAGGATTCAATTACATTGAGGACAATGTAAGGTTTAAGTGTGGGGGAGTGGTTAAGCATGTTTTTAAAACAAAAATTACAAAAAAATTAAAAAATTTAAGAAAAAAAAAAAAAAAAAGTTTTACATAAAAACTTCAACTTTTAAAGATTTTAGAGTCACTAGCATATTTCTAGGTATGTTTACATAGAGATTTTGACCGACATAATTGAACTTGGAAATGTTAGAGAACTACATTCGGATTTCTTGCTTGTTTGAGTGTTAAATAATGGATTTAATCATGCCGGTGATGCGAATTTGGTGCAGGGAGAAGTGCATTATTAGAGTTGCTGATCAATCATTAGTGGAGACTACCCATATTCATATCATGTGAGGCACCGACCAGAAATTTTCCATCTACTAAAGAGCTTCTTTTGAGTGTGTGTCACCGTACGTTAATTCCGGGTAGAATGGTGAGCTACCCAACCTCCCACCAATAGAAGCACTACTCTTTGATCTCTTGAGTGCTAATTTTGTCAATCATGAGGGTGACGTCCATGGATGAAAGCTTCCTTCTTGTAGTTCGATTTGCAGTTAGCACCATTCTCTCTCTCGACAACAACGGATCCATAGAAACATTCTCATCATCAACAAGGAGCGACATCAAAATCTACAAGGAAAGTTGGAAAAGTTTAAGGTTTACAAGCAACGGAACGAGAAAAAGAGCAAATTTCAAATACAAGTAAAGCAACATACAAAGAGCGGATTTTTACATATATGTTGAGGACTTACAATACAATGAGGTAATTTTATATTCAAGTATGAAGACTTATTCATGAAAGCGAAGAAAATTAAAAGGTGAGAATTTTTGAAGTTTATGATTTCAAGACGATACAAGTTGTGAAGAATCAAGTGGTAAAATACTTCTCCCACGGCCATGGTTGTATTTAATTTCTCTTGTTTTGAATTTCAAAAAAAAAAAAAAAAAAAGAAAAGGAAAGAAAATAAAAAAAACAAAAACACAAGAGAAATATTTGTTCTTATTTTGATTGAATGAGCCGTGGGGAAGGAAAATCTATAAGGAAGTTTCAAGCGACAAGGATTTTAAGGTAAAAAGGTTACAAATTGTTAAGGATTTATGAAATTCAAGGGTTTATCATCAATAGTTGAAACCGAAGACGAAGACCAAGAAGTTAAAGACGAGGAGCGGAAGACGTTTCTATTGGATGCCGTGAGAGTGGTGTTATCATAATTGGCGATCGGATGTGAAGGTAAGTAAGTAATCTCATCCTCGATAAAAAATGGTTGATTTCCTTTCTTAGAGATCGTTAGAAAAATGGTTTTTCAAAATATTAAAAGATGTGGGTTTTTCAAAATTTCGGAAGATGTCCTTCCCACCATTCAACGTGTTGCAGGATTCCTCTCTTCATTCCTACCTGCACACATGTGAGAACCATAAAAAAGCCGTCTTTTTGAGTGCAATTATCATAAAATCTTATTTGGTGAGGCAGAAGTCGAGGCGAAATGCTTATTGATCGTTTCTCAAACACGCGTTCTCTCATTATGGTGTGGTTATTTCTCACTCAACAATTAAGAACGAGAATATGTTCTTTAGTATTTCTAACTTCTTATTACTAGCATGCAGAAACTCTATGTCCTCATAACTTTTTGGATGCTTGTGACGCTTGAATGCTTTGAAGTTGTGAGTTTTTAGTTTGATTTGCTCGAGGACTAGCAAAGTCTAAGTGTGGGGGAATTTGATAGGTGTAGAATACACCTAATTTACTATCTAGTAGTTTATGCTTTCTTTGCTATTTTTCTTGTAAATTATGTATTTTATGCTTGTTTTGAGTTTTATAGCTACTTCGGAGTCGCACGGGAGAAAAGAAGAAGAAATCACCCAATTTGAGCCAAAAGGGCAAAAAGGTCATTTCACCAAGGAAGGAATACTATATGGAGCCCAGCCAAGGTTAAGGGCTACTCTCTATTGGAGGATTACTAAAGAAAGGACAGTTCAAGTTAAGGGGCTGCCAAACTGGGTAGCCCTTATCCAGAAATGTAGTGCTATTATCAGCTGGTAAAGTGGATGTATAAACCCAAACCCATAGACCCACACCCACACCCGTACCCGAATCCGCCCCATTTAATTTAAACCTAAATCGAGAAGAAGAGCTCTCTTTCTCAATCATTCTCTTCTTCCACCTGAAACTAATATCAAGCAGTCATGGCTGCTGTCGCTAGATCGAAATGAGATTCAGAGGAGAAGCAATTGAGACCCGGTGAAAGAAGTTGCTCGATCTGTGAAGAGTGAGATGCTGCTGTGGAAGATGTGAAATTGGGTTCGGATGCGGCGAAAATGGGTTTGAGATCGATGTTGAACAGGGAGAAGAAATTTAAGATGTTAATGCTGCCATACAGGGAGAGAAGGGTGTTTCTCAGGAAGCTGTAGAAGATGAGTTTGATTTGAGCGTCTGCTAGGCTCAAGAACAGTGGGTATTGGACGAAATTGAAGATGAATTAAGTGGAGGATTGAATCTGAGATGAATTGAAGACGGTCGATTTGATGTTAATAATTGGTTCAAGGGTTGATTAAACATGGGTGTGTGCTTAATCTCAGGAATCTGATGCTGCTGTGAAGAAATTGATGTTCATGGTTTTGCTGGTGGTGCTCAAGTTCAATGTCTGGTATTGAAGCCACAGGGAATAAGGAGCTTCTTAACTGGGGGTTGTTACTAGGGACCGAGATGGAATTGTTGTTGGAACGATTAGAAGTTTGAGATTGCAATAGGAAGAACAAGAGATGGTGTTATTGATTGAAGCATCAATGGAGAGAATGGGAATTCATGGCAAGAAGACAAAGGTTCAGAATGGGTGTGAAGACTTGGGCTAGGAATTGGATGGAGAATTGGACTCAAATTTGGAAAGAGAAGGTGGAAGAGTTGAGAAAAGCTTGGATTTGGAAATTGAATTGCAAAAGGAAAAGGATTCTACTCCTTAGAAGATTTGGAGAATATTGAAGCCTATAAATAGAGAAGTTTTCTACAACTTCTAAACACCTCTCTACACACAAATCACTTGTGTTTTTGCTTGCTTTTCTAAGATTCTTGTTTTTAGTTATTTGTGTGAACTCTTGAAAATTCTCCTTTTAATAATTATTATTTGTGTGAATTTCAAAAACATGAGTAGCTAATTTTCTTATTGATTGAGGATGAATTCCTAGTTCTTAACATATGATTTAAGTTTTTGTTTTCAAATTCTATCTTGAAGTTTTTCACATAATTATCGTTTGTTTTTACTAATAGGAGTGATCTAAAAGACATTCATGATTGATTGATAGATTGTTTGGAGTGCACGCTAAATTGATTTGTTAATTTGATCTAAAGCTAGTGAAAGTTAGGAGATAAGTAATCGTTTCTTGACTCTTTACATAAGTAGCAAACACGAGACCTTGCGGAGGGATTCCGTGGAGCAATTGTGTGTGAAAACAACGTTAGCAAGTAGACCTTGATCTAAGAGTCTAACTACTAATATTAACCTAATAAGTTCATAAATCTTAATGCGTTTATTTAAATTACATCTAGAGTGAGCTACTACTAGGTGGTTTGGTAAATAGAATCCGGTAGTCGAGAACTTCCGTGTCCTAAAGATACAAGGGATTTAGGGGTTTAGCACTGAGCTAGCTGCTTTACCTACGGTTGGTGATAATTTGTGACTAATAACAAGTAGAATAGAACATAACTTGATTCATTGTTTCGTAACGAAGAAGGATTCCTTGGTCTTGTCTCTCTTATTGTTTTCAACTTTCGATTTTAATTGCTTTGTTTATTTTCTTTTGCTTTTTACACCCCCTTTCGTGACAACTTTTACAACTAAGATCTCTTGCTCCTCGTGGGAACGAACTTGACTTCCATTATATTATTTTTAATTGAGTGGAAACATTGATTAATTTGATTGCACCTACGACACGCATCAATACTACTAATTAACCCCCCTTACATAAGAATACTCATTATAATGAAAAATTCACTCTACTCAATGGTTTTTATATAGAAACATAGTATTATTACCTTCCTCAAAGTTCAATTGCACCATAACTTTGAGGCAATACTACAGTGATATGTTCTCCCCCTTACTTACTACTTTTGCATAATAGGTAAAACCTATATATTATAATCCACTCCCCCTTACATAATGCTCAAAAGCCATATGTTGTATTAGGATACTACTAATTAACTCGAGGCAATATTGAAGCCTATAAATAGAGAAGTTTTCTACAACTTCTAAACACCTCTCTACACACAAATCACTTGTGTTTTTGCTTGCTTTTCTAAGATTCTTCTTTTTAGTTATTTGTGTGAACTCTTGAAAATTCTCCTTTTAATAATTATTATTTGTGTGAATTTCAAAAACATGAGTAGCTAATTTTCTTATTGATTGAGGATGAATTCCTAGTTCTTAACATATGATTTAAGTTTTTGTTTTCAAATTCTATCTTGAAGTTTTTCACATAATTATCGTTTGTTTTTACTAATAGGAGTGATCTAAAAGACATTCATGATTGATTGATAGATTGTTTGGAGTGCACGCTAAATTGATTTGTTAATTTGATCTAAAGCTAGTGAAAGTTAGGAGATAAGTAATCGTTTCTTGACTCTTTACATAAGTAGCAAACACGAGACCTTGCGGAGGGATTCCGTGGAGCAATTGTGTGTGAAAACAACGTTAGCAAGTAGACCTTGATCTAAGAGTCTAACTACTAATATTAACCTAATAAGTTCATAAATCTTAATGCGTTTATTTAAATTACATCTAGAGTGAGCTACTACTAGGTGGTTTGGTAAATAGAATCCGGTAGTCGAGAACTTCCGTGTCCGGTGATACAAGGGATTTAGGGGTTTAGCACTGAGCTAGCTTGCTTTACCTACGGTTGGTGATAATTTGTGACTAATAACAAGTAGAATAGAACATAACTTGATTCATTGTTTCGTAACGAAGAAGGATTCCTTGGTCTTGTCTCTCTTATTGTTTTCAACTTTCGATTTTAATTGCTTTGTTTATTTTCTTTTGCTTTTTACACCCCCCTTTCGTGACAACTTTTACAACTAAGATCTCTTGCTCCTCGTGGGAACGAACTTGACTTCCATTATATTATTTTTAATTGAGTGGAAACATTGATTAATTTGATTGCACCTACGACACGCATCAATACTACTAATTAACCCCCCTTACATAAGAATACTCATTATAATGAAAAATTCACTCTACTCAATGGTTTTTATATAGAAACATAGTATTATTACCTTCCTCAAAGTTCAATTGCACCATAACTTTGAGGCAATACTACAGTGATATGTTCTCCCCCTTACTTACTACTTTTGCATAATAGGTAAAACCTATATATTATAATCCACTCCCCCTTACATAATGCTCTGAAAAGCCATATGTTGTATTAGGATACTACTAATTAACCCCCCCCCCCCCATATCTCAACAAAATTGGTAAAGGCGAAAAACAAGGATCATAATGAATTAAACAAAAGAGTATCAAGACTAGAGAACACATACCAGCTTTTATTTAGACGGTTTCACCAAGTAAATTAGCGTCTTCATTAAGGAGATAAATATGTACAAGCATCTCCGACAATTCCACATCCGCATTCCCCACAAAGATATGACAATTAAACACAAGTTCAAATTGAACTCTTCCCCATTTGATGTTATTCCCAAGATAACAACACGTCGAGCTTACAAGTAAAGGTTTTTTTTTGGACATTAACAAATTCAGAAGTAAATTTGTATCTATAATCATCAAAAGCTTAATCCTCATAGTTAATTAAGAAGGTAAGAGTTAAAGCATTATTTTTGAGAAAAAATCATCATAGGATGGTGTTCTAATCCTATAAATATGATTAGAAAGAACAATATCTCAAAGGAGTCCAGCATAACACAAAAATAATTATGAGGATCAAGTATTGCTATCATCTTAACTTAGATACAAATTTGTAAAGAACATACAAGATTTGATTTACTCTTAAAAGGAAGAATTAACCTTTTCCACAAGGATTTATACCAAGAATGCCTACCAAAATAAGAATATGCACATAAATCAAGTTAGGTAAACATGACTAACACAAGGTACAAGGATCATTAGCCACATTGGTTTGTCCATCATAAATACCTCACCTTCGATCCATTATCTCTAATAATAATGGTGAATGATGTGCCCATAGTATGATTTTCATGTCTTGAGAGTTTTACCCAGAAATCGTAACTTAAGTTTGAATATCAACATTATGATTAGATAAATCATCCAGGGCATACCATTTTTAGATTTTTATGTAACTTCCCATGGATCATGTTCTTGTCTATTGCTTAGGAGCCAGATAGGCAAGGAGTACTCTACAAAGAGCATACGAAGTATTGATACTCAATTACATTTTGGACTAACTATTAGCGATGTGGTAACACCTTGAGTCAACTCGTTGATTTCCGAAATTCTTTAGTGAGGTGGTTACTGTTAGAGCACTGCTCAGTCGAACTCGCAAGCCGTTTCTATCTCAAGCTTGCTTGTAAAGTTTAGTTGACAAAACTATAAGTCTTGATTTCTAGTCAACTTATAGCTAAGTTCAGATTAGGATAGAAAGTGTAATTGAGATTTAGACTTCACGACGTTCATCGATTGAAGACGAAGAACTACTAAGGAGAGCTTGTGGAACTTCACCAGCAAAAGGTATGTGGAGACTTGAACTCATCTATCACTCAAAATTCTATCTCCTATTTGAGACAAAAGTCGTATAGCTATATAGACTTCGGTTATACACATTTGATATTTCGAGTTGAGTTTAACTCGCTTACATATTTCTCGAAATATGTGTTGGTAAGCTTTCGCTTTAACCAAGTTCATCTTATATTCTTGACAAAAGTCAAATGTGAAAATCACCTGGTAACATCTTACATGATTTGTGTGAGACAATCATTTGACGTGGACTCTGAATGTTTCGTATTGATCATTCGATCACTTGAAAATTGCTTCGAAGCTAATAGTTTGTGTGAGACAGCTATTCCCGTCTTCTAAGAATGTTTCAATGGTTGAAATGAGAGTTTAGAACAAATTAACCATGATTGGATATAGCGCAGTATGCGTACTTGTATGATAACTGTTGCAAGTTATTCCAAGTCCTGGAACCATGGTATGCATACCCGTATGCGTACTGCTTGGTTAATGAAAGTCCGGGAATAAGGTATACGCACTAGTTCGCGTACTGGCGTAAGTCCAAGTTCCGGAGTTCAACTGAGTTTGTTGGTATGCGTACCCGTTCGCGTACTGGCGAACCCGAACTTAGTCCGGCCACTTAGGTATGCGTACACGTTTGCATACTTGAGTAGGTTATGTTCTAAAATCGGTTTGTTCATGAACTAATACATTTATATAATAAGGAATGCAATCTTTTGCAAACCGTGGCTATAATGTTCATGAATTGATTCGAGTGAATCAAAATCGATTTTGCTTCAATTGTGTCATGTATACTTCTATGAGAATATAAACAATTGAACAACTCTAGAACTAGTTTCATTTGAGTCATTTGAACTAGTTATGGTTAAGATGAATAAGGTTGATATGAAAGTGTTCATATGGCTAACTTCGGTTAACTATTGTTGAGCCAACAAGGTGTACACGTTTAGGTACGGTTACCCATATCTAAATGAAGTCACTTTTCATTTATGTGTAACAAGCTATGTTCGATCTAATGGTTGAAAGATATTAGCTTGAGTCTAATCAGGTTTTCATCTAACGGTGAATATTGAATAATTTTTGTCAAGGTAACATTGATTGCAAACCCTTATTTGAAGACTATATAAGGGAGAACTCTAGCAACTGGGAAACCTAATACCCACACCATGTGATACTAGTTGCGACTAGAGTCGATTCTCCTTTAACCTTAGTTTTTTTTTCCAAAACCCTATAGGTTAACGACTTGAAGACTTCATTGGGATTATGAAGCCAGACCCAACTATTTTTTGTAGTTGCGTGATTTGATCTTGCTGTTTTCTATCGTATTTAGTACTATCTTATTTAAGATTAACTCGAGATTTAATCTCCGATAGGCAAGATAAAAAGTAGTCACAAACATCTTCGTCTCATCGTTTGTGATTTCACAATATCTTGTTTCGCTACCATACGATTAAGATTATTGTGAGGTGATTGATATTACTAGGCTGTTCTTCGGGAATATAAGTCCGGTGTATCAATTGGCTCCTATTCACCTTGATTTTTGAACGGAACAAAACCCTTAGGTATTTATGTGGGAGACATATTTATATATTCAATAGACTTTTATGTGTGAGACAGTTTATTAAGTCTTCGACTTTTGGTCGTTGCAACTCTAAGTTGTGGGTGAGATCAACTAAAGGAATCAAGTGCGTAGAGTCCTACTGGGATTCAGAGGCGTAAAGAACGCGATTTTACCTTGATCAGCGTGAGATTTGTTAGGGCTCAACTACATTCCATTTCGAAGTTAACTTGGAGTAGGCAAGTGTCTGTAGCGGTTTAATACAGTGTGGTGGTCAAATCTGGACGAGGACCTGTTTTGTATTTGCGGTTTCCTTGTTAACAAAATTTCTAGTGTCTGTGTTATTTCTTTTCCGCATTATATTTTCTATATAATTGAAATATCACAGGTTGTGCGTAGTTCAATCAATTAGATAATCCAACCTTTGGTTGTTGATATAAATTGATTGACACTTGAACATTGGTCTTTGGTACCGTTCAAGTTGTTTCACATAATAATCAGGCTCGCGGATTTTCTATCTGTTTGATTTGATGATTACATTGTGAAACAGAGATATAAATCTTAGATATATTTCTTGATTGAGCTCGCTTTATTAGTTGGTGCTCTTTGAATTATATTGGAGTTAGTCCATACAAATTGCTAAACGAAATATTGGGTGAGGTTATTAGACCCCCGCTTTTTCAGTTACTGAAACAAATTTAGTCATTTGTTGTTTCAATTTACGATCCAAAAAAGTTGATAGCAGAAGTCTTCACAACAGGTGAAACAACTCAAGACGGACTATGGGATTTATGTCCATAGACCAGATTAGTTGTGTTAGAGAACTACTCGGTCGAACTCTCAAGTGTTGCTATCTCAAGCTTGTTTCTCAAGTTTAGTCGATCAAAACTATATCTTGATTTCTAGTCTACTTATAGATAGGTATCAAATTAGGATAGAAGTTTGTAGTTGAGATTTATACTTCACGGCGTTCACTAATTGAAGAAGAAGATCTACTGAAGAACTTGGAGGAACTTCGACGACAAAAGGTATGTGGAGACTAAAACTTATTTATCACTCAGAAGTCTATTCAATTCTATCTACTAATGAGACTAAGTTGTATAACTATATAGACTTCGTGTTATACACATTTGAAATTTCGATTCGAGTTTATCTCGTTAATATAATTCTCGAAATACGAGTTTAAAGCTTAGAATGCTTCATCATCTACTTGACAACTTTAGTTGTAAACAATTCATTTGTTTGAAACTAAATATTAATTCAAGATAATCATGTGAAAATTACCTTGAACATCTTACATGATTTGTGTGAGACAATCATTTGATGTTAACTCGGGATGTTTCATATTGATCAAATAATCCTTTGAAAATTACTTGAAGATAGTGGTATGTGTAAGATTACCATTGTCGTCTTCTAAGGATGTTTCAAATCGATTAACGAGAGTTTTAGAACTATAACCAATGTCTGGATACAATACTGAGAAGACGAGGGTACCCAAATACACCACAATCTTTTTGTTTTCAACCTATAAGTCCTCTTACCGAAAATGATAGTCTATGGACAGAGTCGAGACAATACAACTAATTGGTTCACACTTCGTGTGATTGTCTATGGATACGAGATCGAGATAATACAACAACAAGATAACTTGTGTGATTGACTATGGATACAAGATCGAGACAATACGCCAACACAGTATGTTACTTGATAATAGGTTCGGACTTAGCCAAACTCAATACGATCACTATCAAGTAATGCGGAGTTAACGTTTGTGTATTTTACTTTTAATTATAATAAACAATTATAATTGCGGAAAACAAAAGTAAATCGCACATCAATATTTTGTTAACGAGGAAACTGCAAATGCAGAAAAACCCCCATAATTGAATACTCTCATAATTAAGCCGCTATACAAAATCTAAACCAACTTCGTATAGTTGAGACCAAGCAACTACCCCTAGTTCACTTAGTTTCCTCAGTATCCCTGTGCGTTTGACTTCGAAGGTCATGCAGTGGTACAACTCCTTTGGATCGTATTCCAAACAGTAAAGGAACAACAAATCTGTTTGGTAACAACTCTATTGATTCTTTTAAGATAAATATATCTCAAGTCATACACAAAGACTCTTCCATTTAATCTGAAAACTCATTTGCATGGCTAGATCAATCTATCCAATAACTACAAAAGTAGTTAAGTTTAGGTTCGTAATCTATCAATATAGATCTCAACGAGAAGCTACAAAGTGATGTCGATCTTACACAACTAATCAATCGAATAAATCTGATTCTAGTTGGATCCCAGCCGATCAAGGTTTGTGCACAAAGATATGAGAACTAATAAGAAATCTTTTTCGTCTTCAAATCTTCTTTAATCTTCAATAATAACCTGCACAACACCACTTGAATCTCTTGTGATCAATCACACGCAGAACGGAGTCTGTTAACGATGATTATCACAATATGTCTTTAGAACTACAAATAGGTCTAAAGATCCCATGGATACTTCGATCTAGTTTGAGTGAATCTTATATCAGAAGAAGAGAAGATTCTCAAGAATAAACAAACTAGGTGCAATCAAAGTTTCAACAACCGTTAGTCAATCAAATCAATCGAAAACTAATAACATTGCAAGTATCTAGTTTCCCACCAACAGTACTCGTAGAGCTTCTTGATCCCACAGAAGTCTTTAAACGAGCGGTTGTAAGAGATTTCACCTAATTAAGATACTTTCTTCTCCGAATAGACGGCTCCACCAGAAACAACAAGAAATGAAGTTTGCTTAGCTCTTAGGATAGTTTTGCTAGAAATGCAAACTTAGGTATTTATAGACCAAGGATGTTTGGACACCAAGGAATTTCCAAAACCGACAATATTCTCAAGATATGCAATGAATAGAAAAATTTGGTTTTCCTAATTCCTATATAAATGCTTGTCCAATATTTCCGAAATCTCTCAATAGAAAATCTCCAATTAGTAAATGCACATTACTAATTTTTATTCTCTGGAGATATGCATTTAATTGCTGGCAATTAAAGCATATAAAACCAAAAACCTCAATTAAAAGATTCTCAATTTATTTCGGCACAAGATCTCCTTGAGTACTAAGGAATATCTTTGAACAATAAATGATAAGAGTTAATGTACGTGTTCAAATTATGTTGACCTCTCTTCAATGTAAATCCTTATTCATATTTACATGGATTTACATTCTTAGAATCGGTTATACTACACATCCAAAATAGTTTAGAATTAGTTGACCAGTATTCCAAGATAACTATGTGATTGATTAAATATCAAATCACATACACGGGATCAATCGGTTCTACCAATCACTAGGATCGGTTATACCCTAATATGAAAATACTTGTGATCGGTCACGCAAGTTACCAGGAACGGTTACATTAGTTATCAGGATCAGTTACGTCAGTTACCAGGACCGGTTATCATATTCCCATGGTATTGCTTGTGATAGGTCACACCAGTTACCAGGATCGGTTACACCAATTACCAGGACCAGATACCAATTACAAGGATCAATTACACAATACTTTGTGATCGGTCACACCAATTACTAGGATCGGTTACACCAAATACTAGGATCGGTCACACCAATTACAGATATCGATCATACCATCTCATGGTGATTACTTAGGATCGGTTACACCAATTAATAAAAAATAGTCATACCAAATCATAAGTCAGGCATTGTGATTAGTTATACTAAGATACATAACCTAATTTTAACTCTCTCCATGTTGTTAGCAGTGAATCTGTTTCTTGGGTGTGGAAAGGAATTTGCAGAGGTTTAGAGATAATTAGGAAATATAATTGCTGGAAAGTTGGGGATGGTGCTTCAATTGAATTATGGAAGGATAAATGGGTGCCTAATAGAGCCACTTTATTAGATGCAACTTATGCTTCTAGAGATATGAAAATTGTTAACCAATTGATTGTGCAGGAAACAAGTGAATGTAATGTGGATGTTCTTAAATGTCTTTTTGATAGTAATACTGTTAATGACATTTGCAAAATTAGAATCCCCTCTTTTGGAAGGGATGTTCTTAGATGGGAGCCATCCTATAATGGACAATTTAGTGTTAAGTTTGCTTATAGGTGCATTATGCAGTAAATTCATGGAAGTGAGCAGAGTAGTAACTTCCCTTGGAAATGTTTGTGGAAATTGGACCTTCCCCAGAAATTAAAACATTTTCTTTGGAAATATGTTAATGACCATGTCTCTGTAAGAAGTAAACTATCTAGATATGTGTCTGCTATAAGTAGTGTTTATCCTTTCTGTCAACATGAAACTGAAACAATTAATCGCCTTTTTATTGATTGTGAAGTTACTAAAAGGTTGTGCTTTGCTCTGGATTGTAACATTGCAAGAATTATAGCTAGTATTGATTTGAAAGAATGGATTACTAGTTGGTTTCACTTAACAAATTCCTCAAGGGATGAGCATGATAAGTTTATTAAGTTTGTCAATTTTGTTGTGTGGCATATCTGGAAATTAAGATGCTCTGTTATTTTTGATAATGGTCGAGTGCATGTGGACAAGTTTGTTTTACAAATGAATAGGGAGTTTACAGAATGAAATGCAAATTCTGAAAGGATTAAAGTAGTAGGAAATGGTGGTAGACAATCCAAGAATATCATTCCTTGGCAACTGCCAGAAAGTGGCTATTACAAATTAAATTATGATGCTGCTTTTGTGAAAGAAAATAAATATTTGGGTATAGATCTAATTATATTTAATAATGCAGGGCAATGTGGAGGAGCACAATAACTTGCTGGATCATCTCAGGATGAGGAGCACGCTGAAGCATTAGCAGCCATAAAGTGGGCAAAAGCTGCAGTGGAAAAGCTACACCTGGAAGGCGATAATCTGAATGTAGTTAAAGTCATTAATAGTAGTATATGAAGTGTCCGCTGGACAAATAATAATGTTATTCAGGATTGCATATTTCTTTTCGAAACTTTTAAGAGTTGGAAATGCACATTTGTGCATAGAGTCCGATGAAGTAACAAATAGCCTAGCTAAAAGGGTTAGAAACTATAAAATAACTCAAAGTTGGCCTACAGGTTTTCCAATTTGGTTGAAATCTCTCATTAGAGAGGAACTGAATGTTGATATTTGGGGGTAGTCAAACAAGATTTGTATGAACTTTAACAAATTTTTAATTTGAGTGACTCCCAGAGATTCTATGAAAATCTAAAGATTTCTAGTGATTCCCTGAGATTATTTAGGGAGTTTTTGTGAATTGTAGAGACAAAAAAATAAGATTTGTAGGAACAAAAAAATGAGACTTGGAGAAAGTTTATGTGATTTATAGAGACAAAAAATTGTATAATATCCCATGATTAATTCGAAATATTACCGATTTTTTTTTTATTCACGTTACAATAATAATAAAAGTACCATGACTACCTAATGAAATATGTGTCCATTGCCAAAATAAATCTCACTGGTGTCTTATGCCTAAATTTTCATTCTCTTTATTCCACTCGTCCAACATTTATTTTCTATGCTATCTCGCCACTGATTTCCTATGTGGAGTTTTATTCTTGCACAAGTGTCCCATAAGTGTATTACTGCACTAGGAGAGAAAAAAATGTTCATTCCCAAAACCAAAAAATCTCCAAATTTTCAAGTCTCCCAAAATATCACCTCTTGAGGAAAGATTTTTACAAACAAAAGACAGCAGGGATGGTTAGATTTGTAGCGAACAAGCCTGAGGTCATGTGTTCGAATTCGCACCCGCACAAAATTTAGGTCGGATCTCTTTCCTTTCTCAATGGAGTGCTTTTATATTGTACTAACAACAGAAAGGTGTGTCTCTTTCTTTGATCTCAGTTTGATTCCTGTTTAACTCTTTCTTTGATTTACATGATCTAAATGTGTCTCTTAGTCTATTTGATTTGTTTTGCATGTTGATTTTACAAGTTTAATCGTTTCTTTTGACATTTGTGTTTGTTATGCTTCTTACTCATCTTTGTTATTTACAATCTATATCTCCTAATTAGTATCTTTCATGGAAAACTAATTTGTGTGATTTGTAGTGCTTTGGTTGAACTCAGTAGTGTACCAGTTGTGGTTATTAAGGGAGCAGTGGTGCAGTTTGGTATCTCTATAACTCATTAAAACAGTAGTGTTGCCATATACAAGATATGGACATGTTCACCTCCATTAGGGCCATTATTTCACATCTCATTGTGCTATCCTCCATTTTGATCTATTATAGTTTGAACCATGAAACGTTATGTTTCACTACGATTGATTCATTAAATCAATCTTCCTTTCCTTCTTCATACCAAATTCAAGATCCTCCATTGCTCAACCTCCACAGTTCCAAGGGTATTTTAGGTAAACACTGTGATTCAAGGGCGTAATTACTGGAAATTCAAATTCCAGGTTTCAACATACCTGTATCAAAGGCGCAATTACTGGAAATTCAAAATCTCGGCTTTCACCTATGACCGGTTGTCAGCCGACACAAATATAATTACACTTTCTTACTACTCAAAATATATAATGAAGCAAGGGCAAGAAAGGATCGATCCCACAGAGAGGTCTAGGTTGTCAATATGTTATGGTTTCCTATATAAAACACTGGGGGTTTGCTGATTTTTATATACTAAAATAAAATAAAAGCAAAACAAATAAAAGTAAACACGCAAATCAAGGATGTGAAAATATTGGATAAAGGTTTCATCTTCAATTGTAAACAAGTTTATGAATATATGAATAGAATTCGTATTTAATCTCACTATCATCAAAAGCCTAGAGAATCAAGAGAGCAAGATAATCTATTAATTTCCTAATTCATCACACACACATTAGGGTCATATATGTGAATTCTACCTAAAGAATAACCTAACGCCTTGCGCTAATTAAGTTCAACTCCTAGGAGCATTAAGTTTCAGAAATAGGCTAATCAATGCAATTGAAATACATTGCGCAAACAATTCGAACAAAGGTCAATTTCTACATATGAATACAAGGATGTATCACTACAACCTAGCATCATATCATGCTACTCGTATTCAAGGTTATCGCTCGATGAAAACCCTAAAATAGCTATAGGTATGGATGTGAGTTCAATCAATTCTAGACTTAACTAAACAAACATTCAATCATATTGCAATACATCAATCATGCAATTATTATAACCCGTAGAAATCAAACGATAATATTGAGAGAAAACTAATTCATAAAAATCATAACTTGGTTGCAAAATCCAACTACATCTTCAACCAATAATAAAAACTTAGTTCATATTCATGGAGTTCATAACAAGAAGAAAGAGAAAAGACTTCATGGTTCTCAACCCTAGAAAACAAAGTAGAGGCAAAGGAATAGAAAAAGATGAAAAAGATATATCATTAGGTAAAAGTCTTCTCTTTTTATATGTTTCTCAATTTCCATAAAGGATACTCCTTCCAATATTAGGTCTTCTCAAAACCCATCTCCAAGTGGTCCACCAAGCCCATGTGTGAGAAAACCCATGTAGAAAATTATGTCCAAAAAACGTCGCCGGAAAACTGGGATTATGGCCGGAAATTGGCCGGAAAGGTCGCCGGAAAACATCTCAGGTGACCGGCAAAGTCCGCCCGGTCACCGGTCAACGGGTCGGATCGGTCAACTAGTCAGCTCGGCGGGTCAACTCGGTCAGACCGAGTTAAACCGAGTCAGGGTAAGTTAGGGTCAACCCAGTCAGCACCATGTCAGAATGTGAGTCAGTCACTGACTAGCCTGACTGAGCTGAGTCGTCTTGGCTCAGGCCATTGCACAGGCCTGATCTATGCTGCACCAGGATTGTGCTTGATAAGTCCTTAACCAGCCATCTTGGCTGTGAATACTTTGCAGCCATCTTGGCCCTTCCATTCACTCCAAAAACTTCAAAACCACCATTTCAGTTCAGCTTATTGCTGCAATTCATACTGCCCTGAGTTCCAATTTCTGCACCACCATGGCCTGCTCCATTCTCACCATAAACAGCTCCAATGTCAGTCCCTGTTAACCTCATCATTGCAGCATCACCTGCACTCCTTTCTCAGCTGCAAGCAAAACCCAAAAGCTCCCTGTTCTGCACCACCATCAACACAACCATAACTCAGTTCATCCAACCTCCACCTGAGTCATAATCACCCCCAGGCTTCATTTTCTCAAGCTGGCATCATAATCTTCACTTCCAATTCCAACCACATCATCCAATGCACAACCCAGGCATATTTCCTGCGACAACCACATTCCATTCTTTCAACCATCAGCAGTACCAGTTAATAAACCAGGCAAGCATCACTTGGATTAACACCTGCACTTCTTTCTCAGCTGCAAGCAGCTGAACCATCTCAGTCACTCCACCAATCCATCCATTGCAGCTGCACACTTCAACTCTGCAGCTTTCATTGCGACACAATCCACCAGTTCCATCTTGAGCTCAAGAGCAACACAAACTCCAGCTCATATTGTAATTCCAATTTATTTTAACCACCTCAGGCCATAAATTCTTTATCCATTCCAGTCTCCACAATGGCAACAACAGCTCACCATGGCTTTATTGCAGCAGCAACAACTCACAGCTCTGCCAATTCCACTCAACCGCAGCTGCAACTTCATCAACCAATCCTGTTCTTCCCTGTAATTTCCTAGCCATACATCTAATCTCAGCTCCTACCCAGGCAGCCATTAGAGCAACAGCTCTACCAAATCCAATTTGAACTCCTCCAACACCAGCTGCTCTATTCGTGTAGCTGAAATCACCACCTGCATCAGCTCATTCATCAAGGCTGTTTCGTTCATCACCTACCAGGGCCCTGCAATCACTGCAGCTTCACTAGTAACTTTACCTGGATCAATATCTTCACCTGCTATTATGGCAACAACCAAGATCTCCATAGAACCCCTGCAATCACTGAATCAAGCCTCACAGCATCAACCTGCACCAGCTCCTTCCTTGCAACAATTCAACTCTCCACTGAATCAGATTTCAACTCCTTACAGCTCCACCAGAACCACTTCATAGCTCAACCATCACACCTACAGCTCTGCCTCATACCACCACCATCAATTGCTCAAGACCGCCTTCAAACACCACCATCAGTCGGCAATAAAACCCAAACCAAAACCCAATCTGATGAATACCCATCATTAATCGACCATTATTATCAACATAACCTCCTTCAATCTGTTCATCACCACAGGAACAGCCATTTCCTCAATTTCTTCATTATCCTCTTCAATCGAGAGCAGCAACAACATTTTCTCTTTGATCTGATTCAATCCGTTACCAATTTCATCTCAATTCAAAAACCCTAACTCCTCTCAGATGCATATCAATCCCCAGTTCTTCATTTCAAATCGATCCCCAACTCCGCTTCACTCTCGACCATAAGCTCACCTTCTCCATCACCTGTTCGAATCATCCTTTGCTGCAAATCACTTCCCTGAATCTCTCTCGATCTCTCAATTTCAGCAACAGAGTCGCTGCTTTTTTTTCTTTGTCTGAATTCAGGTGAAAAACTATTGAGAAGTCATCTTCTCTCGATTTTAGAAGTAATGCTCGTTATACAACACCCAGTAATCTTGATAAGGGGTAACTAAGCTGGCTGTCCCTTAACCTCGGCTCGGCTCCAAATAGTATTCCTCCGAATAGAGTTGCCCCTTAACAAACGAGGAGATGTCAATAGTAGTGGACCTACAAAATGACCATTGTGCCCTTTTGGTCTTCCAAGTCCTTTTGCTCGTAACTTCTTCATACGAACTCAGAATGACTCCGTTCTTTCGCCATTGTCTTCATCTTCTCGTCCTCTACACAATGAAAAGTAGAAATCTTGCATTTGAACGAGTTCCAATTGGTCTTTGGCCTTTCTCCACTTGTGACTTCACTTTTGTAGCTATTTCCACTTCTTTTCGCTCCAAATGACTCCATTACACCTGATAACTCAAAACCAATATAAGATACATAATTTACAAGAAAACTCGCAAAGAAAGCATAAATACTAGATATTAAATACGGTGTATTCTACACCTATCAACCTACCTAAATTAAAGGCTTATTCTTATGTGGATTCTAACAAACAGAATTATGTGAATATCTCAACAAATAATCCTTATCTTGGCAAAACTCTCTAAATTTTAGGAAACCTTCAGCCAAACCCTAAAATCTTGAGAAAGTATATATTGGGGTATTTCGGAAGGAAGATTGCATCCACAAAAAGAGTTTTTCATTCCTCAGGAAAAAACTGTGTGTCTATCTCCATCAAAATGTCTCAAAGTTCTAGGCTTCAAGTAGCTGCTCTCACTAAGAGATTGCAAGACTCAAACCTAAGTCAGGGTCAACTTAACCGTGCAAGAGGGTGTTTAATCTCTGAAGCAGATATTGATGCTGCTGCCGACCAATGGAAAAATAGTTTAATCGGCAAAATCATTTCAAAGGATGATATCGACTTCGATAAAGTGCAGAAGGATGTGAATATAATCTGGAGACGTCATAGAAGGGTTGAAATCAACACTATGGGTAGGAATTTGTTTGTCTTCAAATTCAAAATAGCTGATGATGTTAATGATGTTTTAGCAAAAGTACCATGGATTATTTATGAACATCTTGTGGTGCTGAAGATTTATGATAACTCGACCCCGCTTGAGGAATATGAGTTTACACATCAGGTATTCTCAGTAATGTTCAAAGGTCTGGCCCTTGAACATGTGTATGATGGAATTCTTGATAAACTATGCCAAGATATTGGGACGAAAATAACTCAAGAAGGAAGCAGAGGCTATACAAAAAGAGGAAGAGTAGTTTCTGCAAAAATTGAAGTTGATCTAAGCCAACCATTAAAGAGGGGAAACTGGTTACTCAATGCATCTAAACAAAAGGTGTGGATTATATTTCATTTTGAAAAACAGCCCAGGAAAATCTGTCCTCATTGCTTTACTATTGATCACAATGAGGAGATGTGTGAAGAACGTGCATGGCATATCTTTATCTTTGGTATGACTGAACCTGCATTTGAAGAGTACTATGCAAAACATGCTCACTTGGTGGAGGCAATGCACAACAGTTCTAATGTTACTGAAGGTGTGAATGGGCCTGAAAGTGTAAACCAAAATGGGCCAGTTGATCCGAATGAAGAAGATTTCGACCCGAGGAAGCATAAAAGAAGTATAGACTCTGGTATCGAAGATAACTATGTTCCTTTAGATATGAATGCTCAAAACCCTAACCTCAATCTCAGAGATATGCCCCAAATGAATATCAATGGTAGAGGTGTTCATTTATAGATCGGAGATTCTAGCCATGGAGGTTATGATTCGAACATGGAGGATGTTGAGAATGGAGTTCGAGAACCAAACACTTCGAGGTACCATCTCCCTGCACCTGAATCAACCACAAGTACTTCAAATCAGGTTTTTTCTATACTCCTATTTGATTTTAATTTGATTCATCGACCATCTCTTAATCCTGCTCCTAAATCCCAGTTTAAATCCCATATTTCTTTGATTAGTAAATCTAAATTTAGGGTTTATAATTTTCTCATTAAAACTCTTAGCTTCCCTGCTTGTTCAGCTTGTGTTGGTATCTTTTGGATTACTGATTGTTTCAGTTTGCCCTTGAATCTTGGTGACAATAATTTGATTAATCCTGTGTCTAGCCCTCATATAGTTTTTGTCATTAAAAATCCCTACTTTGTTCATATTGGTGTTTGTTCTGTTATAATTCCTCCATTGAATGATTCTGTTTTTCATGTACTTGGTAACTATAAGAATCTAAGCTTAGCCAATTCTCTCATCCAAAACATGAGGATAATGTCATGGAATTGTCAAGGGTTTGGTAACCCTAATACCAGGAACAGTTTTTGGAATTTAATTAGAGCTCAAAACCCTGATGTTGTTTTTCTATGTGAAACCAAAAACATCGAGTCTAAAATGTATCAATATCTTAGGCGTTTTAATTACCCAAATGTCTGGTGCCATTCTTCCGCTGGCCTTTCTGGAGGTATAGCACTTCTATGGAAGAGTGGTTTCCAATGTGATTTGGTACAGAAAGATAGTAAAATGATTAATGTCTTAATTTCCCACAATGCTAGTAAGCCTGAATTCTTGGTCACTTTTCTCTACGGTTCAACTTACTATACTGGGAGGAAAGACCAATGGAATTACATTAAAGAAATTGGTACTAAGGTTAATCAACCATGGATTCTCATGGGTGACTTGAATATAACCTTGCACACCCATGAGAGATCTACCAATACTAGGCCTAGTATCCTTGAATTTCCTTTTATTCAAGAATCTATATCTAGCTCTGACTTAAATAATTTGGGTTTTTCTGGTACACCATATACGTGGTCTAACAGACAATCTGATGATAACATAATTAGATCTAGACTTGATAGAGTTATGGGTAATGGTTTATGGTTCAACCATTATGGTAATGCTAAAGTATTCCATATTGATTCAATTGGCTCGGACCATATACCTATTATTTTGGTGACTAACCCACAGTCTCAAAATAGTTTCAAACCCTATAGATACTTTGAATGTTGGAGTAGTGACCCAACTTGTAAAGATCTTATCAAAAATGCCTATCAAACTAATGCTAGAGGCTCTAATGCTTACCAAACGACTAATAAGCTTCGTAATGTGAAATATGAATTGAAATTGTGGAATATTTCACATTTTGGTAATATAGAGCATAAAGTTCGACACCTAAATGAACAGCTTCATATTCTGAATAATCAACCCCAACTTATTCAGAACATGGATGCAATCAAACAAGTCGAACTCGATCTAGAGCACTGGCAGAAGGTTCAAGAGGATTTCTATGCGCAGAAGTCTAGAACTGATTACATTAAAAGTTTTGATAAAAATACTAGTTTTTATCATACTTCAATGAACAGGAAAAGACACTTTAATCACATAGAATCCTTACAGCTAAGTAATGGCCAATGGTCTAATGACAGACAACAGCTAGAGGATCTATTGGTCAATCACTTCAGCATCATTGGTTCCACTACCAATCCTCAGCAGAATAGAGAATTCCTTAACTGTATTTCACCATGCATTACAGCTGAGGATAATGACATGCTGTTAAAACCAATCACTCTTGAGGAAGTTCGGTCCACAATTAAACAAATGAAATCCTGGACTGCTCCAGGTCTAGATGGCTTTCCACCTGGGTTTTACAAAGAAAACATTGATATTCTGGAACAAGATGCCTGGAATTACACAAAAGATTTCTTTGCTAACAAACATATTCTAAAGGAAATGAACCACACTTTTTTGTCCCTTATCCCCAAAAAAAGTAACCCTTCTTCCCCTGTTGATTTTTAGGCCAATCTCTTTGTGTAACACCAGTTACAAAATTATTTCCAAAATAAACAGGATGAAACCATTGCTTAGTAAAATCATCTCTCCTTTTCAGGCTGCTTACGTGCCAGGTAGGAACATTCATGACAATGTTGTGATTTCTCATGAAATTGTTCATACCATGAAAAGAACTAAAGCTAAGAGTGGTATCATGGGCCTTAAACTTGATATGTCTAAGGCCTTTGATAGGGTTGAGTAGCCCTTTATGATTGATGTTTTAAAGTCTTTTGGGTTTTCCAATCATTGGTGTGATCTAATCTACCAATGTGTCGGTACTACTAGCATTTCTATTTTATTGAATGGATCTCCATGCAATGTATAGACCAACTAGGGGTCTGAGACAAGGTGATCCCTTGTCTCCATACCTTTTCATCATGTGCATGGAGTCCTTCTCCAGATATTTGATGTTTTGTGAGATGAAACATTGGATCCATGGTGCTAGAGTCACAAAGGAGGCACCTAGTGTGTCCCACCTTTTATTTGCTGATGACTGCTTGTTGTTCACTAAAGCAACTCACTATGAATCCCAAAATTTATTTGATGCTATTAATGTTTTTAGTTCTGTTTCGGGTCAAATGATAAATTTTGAAAAATCTGGTTGCTTTTTCAGCAAAAAAGTACACCCAGATAAGTGTGTTTCTCTCATTAGAACTCTTAAGGTGAAGAAGATTGACCTAAATGATAAATATCTAGGTTTACCACTCTTCATTAATAGGAATAAATCAGAATCCTTTGCTTACTTGGCCGATCACTTTGATACTAGTGTAGCTAAATGGAAAGGCAAGCATTTTAATCAAGCTGGCAGGTCTGTTATGGTCCAGAATGTTCTTAAATCGTCTTCTGTATACCATATGAACTCTTTTAAAATTCCAGATGATGTTATTTATCAAATGGAAAAATCTCAGACAGACTTCTGGTGGGGAAAACACAATCCAGGAGGTATCTATATTAAGCAGTGGCAAGGTGTTTGCACTCATAAGCATGTAGGTGGGCTAGGATTTCGTGACCTTAAAAAATTTAACCTAGCTTTACATTCGAAAATTGCTTGGAGATGTTGATGGTGGATTTTCGTTTAAGGTTAAAATTGTAAAAACTCGAAAAATCATGCGCTGACATCTTGTAAAAGATAAAGCCTTTTATAAGTGACGGATACTCCTCACTAATTCACCAAGAATGGAGCATGTAGCAACAATCCCATTCTCAGTGAATACATGAAATTCCTCCAGGTTGGAGCATGCAAGAACAATCCCTTCCTGTGAATTTCATATCGACCTTGTATTTCTGTACCCATTATCGGTGTGGCATGACGACCGAGTGTTACTCTTCTGAGTAACACGAACCTCAAGCACTATAATGAATCCATGTACGAAATACCCGTGACAGGCGATTCTCGGTGTGTTATACTAGCCCGAGCCCTCTCGGTGTGTTATACTAGCCCGATTGAGCATCCAGGACTTGATGTATCGGTCTCCTGGATATGATCTAATCGCAGTCATCCAACTCCACAAGCATGATTGGATGACCACGGATCAATTCCATCACCCCCAAGCGGTATGGAATACACACGGCCTTAGCTTGCCAAATATGATCGATCGCGCCTCATCCAACTCCACAAGCATGATTGGATGACCACGGATCAATTCCATCACCCCCAAGCGGTATGGAATACACACGGCCTTAGCTTGCCAAATATGATCTGATCGCAGTCATCCAACTCCACAAGCATGATTGGATGACCACGCATCAATTCCATCACCCCCAAGCGGTATGGAATACACACGGCCTTAGCTTGCCAAATATGATCGATCGCAGTCATCCAACTCCACAAGCATGATTGGATAACCACGGATCAATTCCATCACCCCCAAGCAGGTATGGAATACACACGGCCTTAGCTTGCCAAATATGATCTGATCGCAGTCATCCAACTCCACAAGCATGATTGGATGACCACAGATCAATTCCATCACCCCCAAGCAGGTATGGAATACACACAACCGACCCCGCATGGTCGACCATTGGCCTCGCTTGCCAAGAAACCGTCCATACCAAGCATTATGGACGGAAAACCTAAATTAGGGTTTGCGGCATATTACATGTGCCGCAAGATTTTGTCTCAACCGTCCATCTTCGCAGCATAGATGGAGGTGCGGATGTAGACTCAAAGGGCCCGGAACATGTCGACACAATCACCATGTGACCGCCTACACACTTGACCAATCGGTCAAAGCCAACCATGGTTGGTTACAACAAAACCGTCCGCCCAAAAGAGCATGGTCGCGCGGCTTTGAAAGCCAAAATTAGGGTTTCGAGTCATCACGCGCGTCCATCTTCTCCGGTACGAATGGAGGGTCACAGATTGGATTAACCAAGGCCGGTCATACCAGCATGACCACCGTGGGCCCATCTACCTCCTCTTGCGGTCGGCCAAGGCATATCATTCCCGGCCAACCCAAAACGCACGCCCAAACTCGTGCGGTTACACTCCCAAATCCTAAACTGATCTCGACCGCTCAACTTCACCGGATGATTTGAATGGCTTAGATCACGTTTTCATGGGATAATCAAGTATAGGTGTGAACACCAACCTACCGCCTACACGGTGGTATGATCGACCAAGACCGACCAAGATGGGTCGTCTTGGGGCGCGCGCCCAAACTTGGGATGACACGCGGTTATCAATTCCTTTGCGGTAAGAGATTTCTGCCGCAAACCGATCTCAACCACTCCTCTTCGACGGTCAAATTGAGTGGCCTAGATTGCATTTTCATGAGACGGTGAGACATGGACGTGTACATCATCATGCCGTCAACACGCATGTATGGTCGGTCCTCTACAAAATTCTTCCCATGTTTGGTTTCGACCAAGCTGAAGAGTGATGCTTGCGCACCTCTTTAAAAACCCCGATTTCATCAACGGTCGCAGATGAGTGTCTCAAACATCATCTCATCCGTCCGACTTCACCAGCTTGGTTATACAACCCTGGTCAGGAGTTATTTGGTTAGTGAGGAGTCATTACCCATCACTTTACCACACCACAATGCAGTACCTGCATGAAATACACACGATACTTCACAAGTATCGACTTTCTGAATAACGCAGTTATTCAATTCAGCATTACATGCTATCTTCCGTGGATCCACGATCCACATTCCAGACATCAATCATGTCACAAACTGGGGGATACATATTGGGGTATTGGTCTGGCGGTTTACAGCGTGCAGCGTGCAACACGCCATTACAAGAACGTGTTAGGAAGTCATGGACGGTTAGAGATGAACTGGAGAAGTGGGCAAGACCGGTCGTATGCTACCGACACACAACTCCACCACTCTATCATTCCACTACCTCCACTTCCCACGAGAAACGTGAATGAGGCTCAATGACTTGTATAAATAGGTTCTCCGCCCTACTTCAAAAAACAAGACAACAGAACAACACAAGTTCAGTCGACAGAAACCAAGTGTTAATACAACATCGTATTCAAACACCCAGAGCTTGCTTGCATCAACCGTAAGCTTGCTCATATTTCTGTTACAAGTCATAAGCAAGCCAACATCTTCACAATCTCAACACCTTCTTCGCTTCCTCCCTAAGATCAACCCCATCTCCTTCACTTTGTGACCGAAACGAGTCTGGAACGGCCATTTCTTGGTTTAGGCCGGACTTGCACCTGCATTGATCTCTCGAATCTACAAGCACTCACCGCGCAAAGTGCATTTGTTGTAGGTTTAAATTCATTCCTCATCCACACCCCAAATTACCAAATTCAGCGGGAGTAGTTTTCACCCATCAACAATTGGCGACCACGGTGGGAGATTGATCTATCGGTTGCATAAAATTGAATCCTCAATTTCTCGGTTTCCATCTCGCAATGTATCCTAAACTACAAAGCGGTTCGGATATTATGGGAAGCATAGGCCGGAATGCTGGAGGATGTCTTGGCAAATCAAGCCGGTATCACCGGGAGGCAGAGCGAGACATTTCGCCTTTTGAATGATATAGCGGCACAATTACAAGAAGGATCGACGAGCATCTACTCAGAGAGCACAAGAAATGTTGAATCATTAGCCAGGAGTCACACCTTTACTAGTGGAGATGCGAAAGAACGCGTGATCACGGGGGACTCGGGAGATACGAACAACATGGTCAGTAGACAACGAAGACTCGAGGCAACTCCACGGAGGAAAAGACTTATCCTGAGTACTACAACGTCTCCGGATAAAGAAAGGGAGCCACAGCCTATGGAGCCCTACTAGAGGATTTATATCTCAAAACTCTTGTTTGAAGTCCAGAAGACCGTCCAATGCGCATCGGCCTTCCAACCAACCAAGAAACGCTTGAGGAAGGAGAAATCAATCAGAAATGCCTGAATACGAGAGGATGGGGACGTTCAATCCGGTCACCAAAGCAAAGGACGTTACGACACCTTCTACATCCCTTTACTTAGGCAAGCGATCCGAGATACGATAGCACTCGCCAAGTCATCCAATTTCATCTCTTGTTCCACGTCAAAGCCGCGGAGAGACGTTACAACGCCGCTAACGCAGAAAAGCTAGACTCGGGGTACTTACATTTCCCCTTCCCAATGAAGAAGATTCGGAACCGCTGGAGACGTGGGTACGAAATGGAGAGGTGGAGCTACCCCCGTATGGCATCCGCCACTGATCAAGAAGTAATGGACCCGAGGTACTTGTCATTACCACCGGTTCCTCCATCACCCCACCACTGAATGCAACGCTTTGGAAGCGCATTGTTCGGGAGAAGCTTGGTTCGGAGGATTTCCTTAGAAAGACTACTCCGGTTTGATATAGTGAGGCTTCAAAAGCAAGTAAGTTTTACTCAACAACTTTACAAGAAAGATAGTTTAGAATTCACCGGGGACTTAGCATCCCGCACGTGGAGAAAGAGGCTCAGTGATCAAACGCCATGTTTGTTTCCATTCGTACCTCCCTTTCACATAACATTCGCAATTTCATGTAATATGTGCAATCATTCATGACCAAGATGCAAATCTCATTTAACATAATCCCTTTCAAAAGGGTTGTTCACAAAACTATCTCAAAAATAAGCCAATTCAATTACCTATTGATCCAAAACCTAAGTCAAAGAAAATCCTCACTATCACTCAAAAAAGAAAAGCATATAAGAGAAAACGCCCGTTATATAGCACGAATACTTCAAGGAAAGTCTTTAAGCAACAACTCATCCTTCTGGGCAAGAGAGACTTTCATCCTTTGAAGCACGGCTTGCTTGACTCCGTTCTTTAGACAACCTCTCAACCTCTTCTTCCCGACGAGCAACACGGTCCGCGGAAGGGACTTCATCATGTAGTTTCGGAGCTCCTGAATCTCGGAGAACCCTTTGAAGAACCAGGAGCATTGAAGCCAGACTGCGCAAACACGTCCGATGGCACCTCCAATCTTCAATCACCTCTTCGAAATTGTTCCACCGGGTCGCAGCGCTCATCCCCTGGATGGAAACTAAAGCTTCTTGGACGCGGTTGACCAATGCAAGACGACTCCTGAGCTTCGCAGTGGTAGCAATATGGCCGTGTTTCTTCCAGATTGTCGTGTACAACTTTTCAAACTGGACCGGCACGCCAATCCACCAACCAACACATGACTGAATAAGGGACGAGTAAAAGGAGGATCGAACAAAGCCCCGGCCGCATCACCGCACCGGCGACCGCGGGAGTCTTGTCAGTTGCAGGAGGCCTTTCAGAAGAAGTCACCACAATAGCCATACGGTCCGGTGCCTGTTCAGGATGGATGTCAAGAGGAGCCGTCTCAACTACAGCGGCCACCGTCTCTCTTGCACTCCTTACGGCATCTATTTCACTCTGGGTGTTGATTTCCGTCACGACCCCGTCGACAAGATCATTAAGGGAAGCGCCTTGTTCAACCGAGCTTGCATCATCTCTGTCATTGTCAGAAAAAGGAGCGGTTCCTCCAGACTTCTCAGCATGAAGGTCCGTACCGCCAGACTTCTCAGCATGAAGCTCCATACCGTCAGACTTCTCAGCATGAAGGTCCATACCGTCAGACTTCTCAGCATGAAGGTCCGTACCGCCAGACTTCTCAACATGAAGGTCCATACCGCCAGACTTCTCAGCATGGAGACCAGTACCGCCGTTCCGTTTTTGAATACGTGCCAACCTTGTGAAGGCATTATCTTTCAAATTCCACGATTTAAAACAAGGATCGTTTTAGAAGAACTTACACTTTGGAGAAATGAAAGAACCGATGGGAGGAGGTTTAAATACTGCATATTAGAAGAATTGAGGATTACCGAACCGCATGCTTGCCTCTTAGGTCTCTCTCCTACTTGGGACTGCAATCCTCGGCTCTTGTCCGTTTGGATGGAAGTGGCTTCAACCGGAAATGCTTCGTCAAGACGCGAGAAGATGGCTCACTACGGGAATTCGTCACAACACTCTTCGAAAATTTCTGGAAGATCGACAGTTGTTTTCCCCAAAATTCTTTATACCTGTCGGTCACCACTGAGTTTCTCCCAATAGGCCAGAAGGGAAGGCTCACCCGGTCTAAGAACACATTGGCGTTAAGAATTTGTGGAAGGAATTCTTCCGGAGCCCCAGTGGACGGATAAATGGGACACCCCGATCAAATCCCATTTGGCGAGCAGCCTATCAATGTTGTACGGAGTCACGAGAAAATTCTCCGTCGAATAGAGACGGACATATCCTGGAATGCAGCTGCGCATGTAAATAATTTCCCCGATCTCATGGTCTTGACATCGATGCGCAACACAACGCCAGGATCGTCGGAAAGGTCTTTGGTTGAACGATGGAAGAGTGAATCGGCCCCATGGACGAAAATCTACTAAGAAATGTTGTCAAATACCTCCACAAGTTTCGCACCGCTTTAGGACGCTTCTTATTCCATCGGAGTATTCTCGAGCCGCCAGTACAAGTTAACGAGTGAAGATGCGGGAGTAGGAGCATAACTTCCAAGTGTTCCCATAAGAGCGCTGAAGAAAAGCGAAGTGAACGTGCGACTCCACCTTCTTGTACCCGTTAGAAACGTGCATATCCATTGCTAAAGCGTCCGGATGAGAATACGACGATCCAAGGAACAATGCACCTAGAGGAAGAACTTCACCTGTGCCAGCTTTATAGCAATCTTAACAAGCTCACCTCTTATGGTCTTCTTCCCTGAACCATCATCAAATACATCTATGGATAGCCATAAAGACAGGAACGCGATCAAGCTGAGCTCGTTCTCCAACTCTTGATTCAACTCTGGGTCTGCAGAAGACCACTCCGAAACCCACCAAGTATAAAGCATCTCGCATCCTTTTTCTCCTCCTTGTCCAGACTCTCGAATCCCTCCGCCTTTTTGAAGTATAGCATCATAATTACTTTGTTCCGCATCGAGAGCTCGTAAAAAAGACTTCCCAAGAACAGGCGGGTTCATTAACGCGCTACACTCTCCAAAGTAATAGTCATCTCTCCCCATCTAGATATGGCTGTGTGAGTAGAAATACGCCACCGAGAAATGAAGGTGATCAAGCCCAGCGGTGTCTTTCTAATTTCGAGGGTAGCAGGATGCCATGACCGCATCGAGAATTTGTGCTTTGGTCAAATTGTCCTTAATGCCCTTATCACTCAACATGCGTCTCATCCATCCTTCATAAGAACCCAGTGGAGCATGGCAAATCTTGAAGTCAATGGGAGAAGGCGGATATTCGTTTCTCTGGAGACAAAATCTCATCACAAGTGCGGAAGAAGAGAATGGATCAGCATCCATATTTTCTGAATCTAAAGCAAGACTATCTTATGAGAAGGATGCTTCCTAATGTTTGGAAAAGGCAAGGTGAACAACTCATCATTGATGTTCGGCATATCTTTGAAGCTATCAACACTTCCCCGACTTGGTACCAAAGATTATCTTCGTAAGACATATCGACAGGTTCTTTTCTACCGCAATGAAATAAAAGACAGAAGTTAGAACTTGTACGTCACACACGGCAAGACACAACTCACACAATGGCCGGTCCAAACATCATGCAAGTTTCAGTCTGGTAAAAAATTTCAAGTTCTCCAGTATAACTTTCAAGTCGGTATAAGTTTCAAATTTCAGTCAAGCATATGTGAATAAGACCCACGTTCCGGCATACACGGCGGGCCCACATTCATCCGCATACATCACAACACAATTTTCTTTATTCATGGGAATTGTGTCTACGGGATTCAAGCTAGATGGCGGAAAAAGCTAAGCATGCACATGTCTTACAAAAGTGTTTACCTAACAAACTAGGGTTTTACTTTCTAAAAAAAAGAAGGAGCGAAACCTACCTTGAGCGGCCGGACGGGAGCAACTCCGGCAACGGACGGCGGCGGTTTCCGGCAACAATTCCGGCGACAGCAACAGCAGCAGTCGACGGCAGCAGCAAGGTTGCGGACAAGAACAAAAATAAAGAAGAAAATCGTGAGGAAAAGAAAGGAGTCTTGGTCTCTTTTATAGACAAAAATTAGAAGAATCCCACTAGAAAAGGATTCCTCTCTTATTTGGTTTCCTATTTTGATTCAAATACCCAAAGAAAGAAACCGGCCCCATCGAGGATTCCATACAAGCGTGACGGGCGTGGGGAACTAGCGGCCCGGCCAACACTCTTCCCAAACTCCTTTTATCCTGTCTTTCTCACGTATGTATGTCACCATCTCATGCCTACCACACAATAATGTAACCATTATGTGCTAGGCGGGACTTAATGTTGATGGTGGATTTTCGTTTAAGGTTAAAATTGTAAAAAACCGAAAAATCATGCGGCGACATCTTGTAAAAGATAAAGCCTTTTATAAGTGACGGATACTCCTCACTTAATTCACCAAGAATGGAGCATGTAGCAACAATCCCATTCTCGTGAATACATGAAATTCCTCCAGGTTGGAGCATGCGGAACAATCCCTTTCCTGTGAATTTCATATCGGCCTTGTATTTCTGTACCCATTATCGGTGTGGCATGACGACCGAGTGTTACTCTTCTGAGTAACACGAACCTCCAAGCACTATAATGAATCCATGTACGAAATACCCGTACGAGTGCTGATTCTCGGTGTGTTATACTAGCCCGAGCCCTCTCGGTGTGTTATACTAGCCCGATTGAGCCCCTCTCGGTGTGTTATACTAGCCCCGATTGAGCATCCTGACTTGACAGTATCGGTCTCCTGGATATGATCTAATCGCATCATCCAACTCCACAAGCATGATTGGATGACCACGGATCAATTCCATCACCCCAAGCGGTATGGAATACACACGGCCTTATCTTGCCAAATATGATTCGATCGCGGTCATCCAACTCCACAAGCATGATTGGATGACCACGGATCAATTCCATCACCCCCAAGGTATGGAATACACACGGCCTTAGCTTGCCAAATATGATTCGATCGCAATCATCCAACTCCACAAGCATGATTGGATGACCACAGATCAATTCCATCACCCCCAAGCAGGTATGGAATACACACGGCCTTAGCTTGCCAAATATGATCTGATCACAGTCATCCAACTCCACAAGCATGATTGGATAACCACAGATCAATTCCATCACCCCCAAGCGGTGTATGGAATACACACGGCCTTAGCTTGCCAAATATGATCGATCGCGATCATCCAACTCCACAAGCATGATTGGATGACCACGGATCAATTCCATCACCCCCAAGGGTATGGAATACACACAACCGACCCCGCATGGTCGACCATTGGCCTTAAACGCTTGCAAGAAACCGTCCATACCAAGCATTATGGACTTTAAAACCCTAAATTAGGGTTTGCGGCATATTACATGTGCCGCAAGATTGTCTCAACCGTCCATCTTCGCAGCATAGATGGAGGGTGCGGATGTAGACTCAAAGGGCCCTAACATGTCGACACAATCACCATGTGACCTTTACACACTTGACCAATCGGTCAAAGCCAACCATGGTTGGTTACAACAAAACCGTCCGCCCAAAAGAGCATGGTCGCGCGGCTTTGAAAGCCAAAATTAGGGTTTCGAGTCATCACGCGCGTCCATCTTCTCCTCATGCGAATGGAGGGTCACAGATTGGATTAACCAAGGCCGGTCATACCGGATGACCACCGTGGGCCCATCTACCTCCTCTTGCGGTCGGCCAAGGCATATCATTCCGGCCAACCCAAAAACGCACGCCCAAAACTCGTGCGGTTACACTCCCAAATCCTAAACTGATCTCGACCGCTCAACTTCACCGGATGATTTGAATGGCTTAGATCACGTTTTCATGGGATAATCAAGTATAGGTGTAACGGACAGGTAAATTTTCCCTCTAACAGGTTGGATTCCAACCCGTCCAAAAGGGACAAACTCCCTGTACGTCACTCAAAAGAAAAAAAAATATAGCGATAAACAAAATATAAGCTAGATAACATTTCTGGACTAGTCTAGTTAGGTCCGAAGAATTAGAAAATTTTGAAGTCCATTGAAATTTCTAGCAACTCAAATGTGGAAGCATGCATACAGATAGAGAGTTGGATTATAAGAATTAAAATAAGACTTGTCCAAATGGGTCCATTTATTTTAAACATTTAAAACAGGCATTCATGACATTGGCATTACTAATATAGTTGCGAAAATATAAAAATGCACAAGTGAAAGTTCAAACAGATTGTAATAGTATATATAAAATGACCTGCAATATGTATTCAAATCGATAAAAATGAGATCCAAATAAAAATCCCACCACTAGTATTACTTAATTACTAGAAAAAAAAACATGTAGAGAGGAAACATACTACGCAGATCACTTCAAAAATTTAGCCAAAGTTAACGTACACAGTGCACCTCTTTTTAACAGTAAGAAAACAAGCCAAGATACATGAGAAGAAAACAAGTTCCAAAGGAAAGTGACCTGTACATACTAAGGCTTGTGAATACATTAATATTCCAAAAGAAAATATAAGTTCCATAAGAGCAACTACATTCGCCGGAATATGGACAGACCTTAAAACTTTACCAACTTAACACAAACACATCATTTCCTTGCAAAATAAACAGCCACTATATACATCAAAAACATGGGAGATATCCACAAAATAACGACAAGAAAATAGACATGGATAATTTGCATTTTAACTACCCAGCAACCCCGTGATATACACATCATATACACCAAAAATACTAACTTTGGCGCGCTAAAAGCCTGCCGTAAGCTCTGCCCAGCTTACTGCTGCAAGCTCCTCTCGTACTCTGTGGAAAACAAAACTAAAGGGAGTGAGCCACAACTCAGTAGGGGGTTATAAAGGTACGGAACCTGCGCGAAAACATAAGGAAATGACAAGAGCAGCAGCTAAAAATAACGTACAAAATGAAAGCATTTCGCAACAGAAATTCATAATGAAACAAATGGTTGTAAATCAAGTTGAGTGACTCTACTATTCTTTTGGCCAGCGCCGATGTCAGGGTAGTCAGATACCAGCTACCGTTACAGCTAACGATCTTCCGGGTTGCCACCCGTAGGTGGGGGGCCAATTAAGGCCTGACATTCCTAAAGTAGAGTCATCTAGCTTCCTATCATGCTTGTTCATAAAAAGGAAAACTCACGACAACATTACAGCAAGTATTTATACTTCATGAAACGAAGTAAATCACCTCATCAGTTGAATACAGTGGATCATTTCACAAAATCTTGACAAGAATACAACATCTAGCATCAAGTGGGTGATTCATAAGAAAAACAAATGTTGGTGCAGCAAGCCAACAATGATCCATACAAATTTTTAGGATAAATAAATCAAAGAGCATAATCAACAAAAACCAAAATGATACTGTACTGGATTCAATATATAAAAGACCACATGCTCACAAAGTTTGGGAGTCCAACTGAACCAAATTACGTTTAATTTCCGAGGAAGTAAGAAAAGGGGCTAGACAGGTACCCACTTATTCTATTTACTTAAATTTGGTTTGAAAATAATCCAAGACTGCATACAAATAAAACAATTTAAGGCGTAATGAAATCACAAGTCCCATTCCCATTATAAAGAAAACTGTATGCTTAAAATGAAAGAGTCATCAAGTACAGTAACGAAAACCGAGGATTTTAACCTACAAAATCTTTTAGAGTAGAACACTTTCAAGAGAGAGATCATAATGTTTATTCATTTTGAAGGAATAAGGTTTTGGTTCATTTTTCAGGTACCTGCGGAGTTTCAAAATTAGTTTGAAAATTAGGAACTCATTGGGTCATTTTATCAAACATGAGATAGGCTAGTTCAAAATTAGTTTCAAGACTTGGATGTATGATTAAAACAACACTTGGATTTCTGAAAACCTTGTTAGTCTTCACAAAAAAAAAAACATTTAATCCACTCCAAATCACATGCAAATTCAATATGGGAGGATAAACACAGAAATTCCATGATTTCAAACCAAGTGTCCTATTAAGCAAAAATTGGAGAAGCATGGGTAATTGCATGAAGTTTTATGGATAAAATTTATAAATTTCATGTAGCTAACAAACATCTCAAAGGCTCTTTTACTGATTTGGGTCAAAATGTTAGATTCATGGATAACAAACCTTTCAAAGCTCTTTTGCTGATCCATATAAATTGTTAGAAACAGGGAAATGTATGCAAGTTTATAATCTTGAACGGTAAAAGCAAATCAGCTGAAATAGAATTTAAGAGAAAAGAAAGCAAGGAAAACCCCTTTTCATGTAAGTACATGCATCAAAATCAATAGGCATAAACAGCAAAATTGCGAGAAAAGAACCCCTACCTCTGCGTATAAGAAAAATTCAGCCGAAACGGACACCGGGTTGAACTTTGAATTTTTTGATTTAAAAGCTAACAACTTCTTACTTGCATGAGATTGCTTTTAGTGAAAATGTGTGACAGAAGAAGAGGAGAGATTTTCAATGGAAAACAAAACAAAAGATTTTCATTATACAGTATTTAGACTTGGTGACAAAAGACGGGACTGCCCCTCTAGCTGCTCATGTCCCTCCCGTGGCATTCATGCCTTGATTTACATAACACCTACTAATTATGCACAATAAATTCACTAAGGGATAGCCACTTAGTTAAGAAAACCTAAACTTGGTTTAGGGCACTCTCCATTTTTATAAGCATCCGATACTAGGATTGTACGCGCTCGTTACCTTGGTTCTATCTAGATAAGTTAGGATCGGCCCAAAGCCCAAGAAAATTTTTAGCGACGTTACATCATTACCCACTAAAAAAAGAATTTGGTCCCCAAATTCAAAACTAAACAGAAGAGCATCAGCCAACCATTTTTTTTTGGGTTGGGAAACGATACTGGTATATAGTTCAATAATTGTTTCAAATCATGGAAGTTTTAAAAACAATCATTAACATATTACGTATTAAGGAAATGTGAAAATGCTCATATATCTTTATAGATAAAGAAAACAGAAAACAAAATGGAGATTCAGTTGGCAAACTTTATAAAGTTCAAATTTTTTTAAAACGGTAACCATGTGTTTTGTAGTTGGGGATTATGTGGAAGGAAAACAAATCTTCAAACATTGATTCAGTACCTTAAAGTTTTAATGGAAATAATGCTGGAAAGTCAGGAAAATGATAAAAGCAACTGACAGCGCAAAATAAATCCAATTTTGATGGAAATCGTGCAATGTGAATAAACTTTTCTTTATGGTACAACAAAATTTCATTTTTAAGGCTCATTTGTTAAAACTTTGCATAAATGATAGCTTCATCGAGTTAGCTAATTCACCAGGCAGTTAAATCAAAGGTGCAACAAGATCTGACCTCAAAAGAAATCCCAAGGAACCAAGTTCAAATCTATGAATGTGGCTAAGCTAAGTAATAAGACCATATGAATGAAAGGGGTAAGACCGGTATCGAATAAGAATTTAACGCGAGAACTAAAAATTAGGAAGTTACCCTCAATAATGGCATTTTCTGCTTCGCCCTTAACCTCTGCCACATGGTTTAGCTTTCCTTGAACGTTCGGTTGTCTTGGTTGGAAGGGTGGTGCATGGGTACGTGGTTGGTAAGGCTGTCTCGCATAAGAATTCGTCTTCTGTGCGGTCGGTTGTTGAGGTTGATTCGCGTTTTGTGGCATCGGTGGTGGTGGAACGGGACAATCTTTGACAAGATGATCATCTCCACATCGAAAGCAACCCTTTCCTTTGTTGGTTGTATGCCCAGAACGAGAAGGATCAAAACGTGGACGTTTCCGTTGAGGGGACGAATCGTTGTTATTCTTCTTCTTACTCGGCTCACTTTCTTCCCTTTCCTTCTGTGCTTTTATCCAGTTAGCTTCAATAGCTAATGCGGCTCCCAAAACCTTCTTATAAGTTGGGTGTTGTAGAGGAACGACTTGGGCACGGATTCCTGGCTTCAATGCATCTTCTAGTTTGCGAGCCTTCAATTCCGGGGTCTCGACAAGATGTTTTCCATAACGTTGGAGTTCATTAAATTTCTTGTCTAACTGAGTAACCGTCATGGTCCCCTGCTTCAAGGTAGCAAACTCAGCACACTTCAGGGATCGGATAGTGGGGGGAAAATACTTGTCAAGAAACAACTTTTCGAACTGCGCCCATGACACACTTGTTTCTTCTCCCATTCTCTTTTCGGATTCCCACCAATCGTCTGCATTACCCTGAAACATATATGTAGCAAAGCGTACTCTATCTTCCTCAGCCACTAAATGTGCGTCAAACTCCTTTTTTATACCCTTTAACCACTTTTCAGCTTCTACGGGTTCTTCAGTACCATGGAACATTCTCTCACCAACCACTTTCCTGAATTCTTTTAAGTCTATAACATTATTGGGTCGCGCTTGGTTCTGGTTCCCAATAACACCCGCCATAGTTCGCACGGATTCTGCAAATTGCTCACAACTTGCTTTCATCATTTTTGCAACAGCAAGATTTTTGGCTTTACCATTTCTCGCTGTAGCAACACCTTTTAGCTTAAGGACCCTCGGAGGCATCTTCAAAATACAAAGACATTTACTAGAGTTAGAAAATGTTAGTAATGTTCATTACTAACAAGCACAATAATATGTATATCACGGTTTCTGGCTTTTCCCAATACCCCAAGACAAAACGACAAAATCAAATGACTCTTTCAACCAACAATCTGTTAGTTCAGATGAAAACACTCAACACAGTGATGCTTTGATTAACCCGTATCACATCAAACTACTGGAGTCTCATAACTAGCCAGTACTACAGTTGAAAATATTTTCAAATTCAGTCCATATACACGAATCACAATTCAATGGTGTTAAATAAGAAGACTCTTAACACATTTTTATACAAAGGATCCAGAGTATAAAAATCCAAACAAATCTTTGGGGAAATCGATCATTTTAGTAAAAACGTAAACCAAACACAGTCCCGGTAAATCGGAACCTTTTGCTCTGATGCCAACTGTAACGGACAGGTAAATTTTCCCTCTAACGGGTTGGATTCCAACCCGTCCAGAAGGGACAAACTCCCTGTACGTCACTCGAAAGAAAAAAGAAAAAAATATAGCGATAAACAAAATATAAGCTAGATAACATTTCTGGACTAGTCTAGTTAGGTCCGAAGAATTAGAAAATTTTGAAGTCCATTGAAATTTCTAGCAACTCAAATGTGGAAGCATGCATACAGATAGAGAGTTGGATTATAAGAATTAAAATAAGACTTGTCCAAATGGGTCCATTTATTTTAAACATTTAAAACAGGCATTCATGACATTGGCATTACTAATATAGTTGCGAAAATATAAAAATGCACAAGTGAAAGTTCAAACAGATTGTAATAGTATATATAAAATGACCTGCAATATGTATTCAAATCGATAAAATGAGATCCAAATAAAAATCCCACCACTAGTATTACTTAATTACTAGAAAAAAAAACATGTAGAGAGGAAACATACTACGCAGATCACTTCAAAATTTAGCCAAAGTTAACGTACACAGTGCACCTCTTTTTAACAGTAAGAAAACAAGCCAAGATACATGAGAAGAAAACAAGTTCCAAAGGAAAGTGACCTGTACATACTAAGGCTTGTGAATACATTAATATTCCAAAAGAAAATATAAGTTCCATAAGAGCAACTACATTCGCCGGAATATGGACAGACCTTAAAACTTTACCAACTTAACACAAACACATCATTTCCTTGCAAAATAAACAGCCACTATATACATCAAAAACATGGAGATATCCACAAAATAACGACAAGAAAATAGACATGGATAATTTGCATTTTAACTACCCAGCAACCCCGTGATATACATATCATATACACCAAAAATACTAACTTTGGCGCGCTAAAAGCCTGCCGTAAGCTCTGCCCAGCTTACTGCTGCAAGCTCCTCTCGTACTCTGTGGAAAACAAAACTAAAGGGAGTGAGCCACAACTCAGTAGGGGGTTATAAAGGTACGGAACCTGCGCGAAAACATAAGGAAATGACAAGAGCAGCAGCTAAAAATAACGTACAAAATGAAAGCATTTCGCAACAGAAATTCATAATGAAACAAATGGCTGTAAATCAAGTTAAGTGACTCTACTATTCTTTTGGCCAGCGCCGATGTCAGGGTAGTCAGATACCAGCTACCGTTACAGCTAACGATCTTCCGGGTTGCCACCCGTAGGTGGGGGGCCAATTAAGGCCTGACATTCCTAAAGTAGAGTCATCTAGCTTCCTATCATGCTTGTTCATAAAAAGGAAAACTCACGACAACATTACAGCAAGTATTTATACTTCATGAAACGAAGTAAATCACCTCATCAGTTGAATACAGTGGATCATTTCACAAAATCTTGACAAGAATACAACATCTAGCATCAAGTGGGTGATTCATAAGAAAAACAGATGTTGGTGCAGCAAGCCAACAATGATCCATACAAATTTTTAGGATAAATAAATCAAAGAGCATAATCAACAAAAACCAAAATGATACTGTACTGGATTCAATATATAAAAGACCACATGCTCACAAAGTTTGGGAGTCCAACTGAACCAAATTACGTTTAATTTCCGAGGAAGTAAGAAAAGGGGCTAGACAGGTACCCACTTATTCTATTTACTTAAATTTGGTTTGAAAATAATCCAAGACTGCATACAAATAAAACAATTTAAGGCGTAATGAAATCCCAAGTCCCATTCCCATTATAAAGAAAACTGTATGCTTAAAATGAAAGAGTCATCAAGTACAGTAACGAAAAACGAGGATTTTAACCTACAAAATCTTTTAGAGTAGAACACTTTCAAGAGAGAGATCATAATGTTTATTCATTTTGAAGGAATAAGGTTTTGGTTCATTTTTCAGGTACCTGCGGAGTTTCAAAATTAGTTTGAAAATTAGGAACTCATTGGGTCATTTTATCAAACATGAGATAGGCTAGTTCAAAATTAGTTTCAAGACTTGGATGTATGATTAAAACAACACTTGGATTTCTGAAAAACCTTGTTAGTCTTCACAAAAAAAAAACATTTAATCCACTCCAAATCACATGCAAATTCAATATGGGAGGATAAACACAGAAATTCCATGATTTCAAACCAAGTGTCCTATTAAGCAAAAATTGGAGAAGCATGGGTAATTGCATGAAGTTTTATGGATAAAATTTATAAATTTCATGTAGCTAACAAACATCTCAAAGGCTCTTTTACTGATTTGGGTCAAAATGTTAGATTCATGGATAACAAACCTTTCAAAGCTCTTTTGCTGATCCATATAAATTGTTAGAAACAGGGAAATGTATGCAAGTTTATAATCTTGAACGGTAAAAGCAAATCAGCTGAAATAGAATTTAAGAGAAAAGAAAGCAAGGAAAACCCCTTTTCATGTAAGTACATGCATCAAAATCAATAGGCATAAACAGCAAAATTGCGAGAAAAAGAACCCCTACCTCTGCGTATAAGAAAAATTCAGCCGAAACGGACACCGGGTTGAACTTTGAATTTTTGATTTAAAAGCTAACAACTTCTTACTTGCATGAGATTGCTTTTAGTGAAAATGTGTGACAGAAGAAGAGGAGAGATTTTCAATGGAAAACAAAACAAAAGATTTTCATTATACAGTATTTAGACTTGGTGACAAAAGACGGGACTGCCCCTCTAGCTGCTCATGTCCCTCCCGTGGCATTCATGCCTTGATTTACATAACACCTACTAATTATGCACAATAAATTCACTAAGGGATAGCCACTTAGTTAAGAAAACCTAAACTTGGTTTAGGGCACTCTCCATTTTTATAAGCATCCGATACTAGGATTGTACGCGCTCGTTACCTTGGTTCTATCTAGATAAGTTAGGATCGGCCCAAAGCCCAAGAAAATTTTTAGCGACGTTACAATAGGTGTGAACACCAACCTACCGCCTACACGGTGGTATGATCGACCAAGACCGACCAAGATGGGTCGTCTTGGGGCGCGCGCCCAAACTTGGGATGACACGCGGTTATCAATTCCTTTGCGGTAAGAGATTTCTGCCGCAAACCGATCTCAACCACTCCTCTTCGACGGTCAAATTGAGTGGCCTAGATTGCATTTTCATGAGACGGTGAGACATGGACGTGTACATCATCATGCCGTCAACACGCATGTATGGTCGGTCCTCTACAAAATTCTTCCCATGTTTGGTTTCGACCAAGTCAAGAGTGATGCTTGCGCACCTCTTTTAAAAAACCTCGATTTCATCAACGGTCGCAGATGAGTGTCTCAAACATCATCTCATCCGTCCGACTTCACCAGACTTGGTTATACAACCCCTGTCGGGAGTTATTTGGTTAGTGAGGAGTCATTACCCATCACTTTACCACACCACAATGCAAGACTACGCATGAAATACACACGATACTTCACAAGTATCGACTTTCCGAATAACGCAGTTTATTCAATTCAAAGATTACATGCTATCTTCCGTGGATCCACGATCCACATTCCGGTACATCAATCATGTCACAAACCGGGGGATACATACCGGGGTATTGGTCTCAGCGGTTTACGGCGTGCAGCGTGCAACACGCCATTACAAGAACGTGTTAGGAAGTCATGGACGGTTAGAGATGAACTGGAGAAGTGGGCAAGACCTACGTATGCTACCGACACACAACTCCACCACTCCATCATTCCACTACCTCCACTTCCCACGAGAAACGTGAATGAGGCTCAATGACTTGTATAAATAGGTTCTCCGCCCTACTTCAAAAACAAGACAACAGAACAACACAAGTTCAAATCGACGAAACCAAGTGTTAATACAACATCGTATTCAAACACCCGAGCTTGCTTGCATCAACCGTAAGCTTGCTCATATTTCATTACAAGTCATAAGCAAGCCAACATCTTCACAATCTCAACACCTTCTTCGCTTCCTCCCTAAGATCAACCCCATCTCCTTCACTTTGTGACCCCGAAACGAGTCCGGGAACGGCCATTTCTTGGTTTAGGCCGGACTTGCACAGATTGATCTCTCGAATCTACAAGCACTCACCGCGCAGTGCATTTGTTGTAGGTTTAAATTCATTCCTCATCCACACCCCAAATTACCAAATTCAGCAGGAGTAGTTTTCACCCATCAACAGGAGATTAGTTCATGGTTCTGATGAGTTGTGGTTTAGGATTCTAAAATGTAAGTATTTCAGAAATTCTCATCCATTGCATTACAAAAAAAATCAGGATTCCTCTTGGGTTTGGAAAGGGATTTGTAAAGGAATAGATATTGTGAAAAACTCTTCTTTTTGGGAGGTTAAACATGGTAGATGCATTAAGGCTTTTGAGGATAATTGGATTCCAAATGTCTCTTTTCCTTTATGTAGTCAGTACCCTAATCCAAATTTTGTTGTAGCTGACTTTATAGACCAGGAAACTAAGCAATGGAAGGTTCCCTTGCTTTATGATTTTTTCACTCAGGAAAATGTTGACAGAATTAAACATATAAGAATACCTCAGATTGGTGAGGATAGGTTGATTTGGACCTCTTCTCACAATGGTAACTTCACTGTGAAATCTTCTTATAGGGTTTTAACTAGCATTAATACTAATGGTGTTGTTAATCCTCCTCCTGACCCTGTTTTTAAGGCCTTGTGGAAAACTCAGCTCATTCCTAAAGTCCAATTGTTTCTCTGGAAATGCATTTCTGATATCCTGCCTACCAAAGTAAGATTATCTCAATATGTGCAGTAATAGTGTGAATGAAACTAATGAACATTTGCTTCTTCATTGTCAGTTTGCAAAATCTGTGTGGTCTACAACCCCAAAAGGGTATTTGATTTTGCAGGATGTTGCTTCTAATCCTACTATCAAAGATTGGATAAGAAAATGGTTAATGAATAACCGTGATGTTGACACACAGATTGAAATCTTTACTACAGCCTGGAGTATATGGAGAGACAGATGCTTTAGAGTGTTTCAACAGAAAACTATTCAACCTTCTCTATCATTAGATCAAGCATGAGATTATCTAATGACACTTTAGCTCGTCTCTCTGGACATATCTCTAATCGGAGAAATAGTGCCATCGTATTCGAGGCCTCTGTCCCTAATGTTACTAATCCAAACTGTTGGATAATTTGCCTGCTGATTGTACTTTAGTTTTCTGTGATGCTTCATATGATAAAGATACTAATATATCTGGTATTGGTATATATATGACTACAGGTGCAGGTAACTTCAAAGGATGCAAATCTTCCAAATGCGTAGCAAGGAATCCCGAAGAGGCGGAGTGCCTAGCTGTTCTTGAAGCAATCACTTGGGCTCGCATCAAAGGAATTACCTCCATAAGTCTCTACAGCGATGCTAAAAAAATTATGGATTATTTGAAGAATAAAGATAACAACCTATGCTGGTTTAGTTCAACTATCATGGATGATTGTTATTATCTGTTAGACTCTTTTTCTTTCATTAAAACAAGTCATTTAAAGAGAGATTTTAATTATATTGCTGATAAATTAGCAAAACATTGTAGAAGATTTGACATCTGTAATGAGTGGTGGGGAATCTGTCCAGACTTCCTACCTCAACATTTGTAATTTTCCTTCTTCAATATATTAATTTACTTAGCAAAAAAAAAAAAAAAATTCAAGAAAAAGTCTCTCCAAATTTCTGAAAACAACAAATCAATGACTTTCAATTTTCCTTCGACAGGGACGGAGCCAGAATTTTTTTATAAGGGGGGGCGAGCTAAACATTTTTTTTATCCCTTGTAACAAAATTAAACTAGAACTATTTAATTTTATATGTTACATGATATCCTTTTATGTCAAGGAAATCCTCAAAAATTGAAGCTATGCTAAAGTTTCAAGCGATTTAAATACTCGTCCTACTCTTGTTGTGATAGAAGCCAAGCACAAGTTCAATCACTCAGAAGAACAAGAGAACACAGTCAATTTTTCGGTCTTACCAACTATCCACACAAATTGGATATATTCTGCATTTTTTAGTCGTCCGTGGTTTTCCTCTTGAAAGAATTAAAACATGTAGCACTTAAACTATTTTTTCACTTTAACTACAGATCAAGGTCGAAAATATATATTGATTTCTCTAATTGTTCGGACAAAACTTACCTAATACATTACTAAAGAAATTATTTGATAAAAATTAAGAACTTTTTTATCCCTAAATATATTTAAGACAATCAACTAATCAATCCAAAAATCACTCATTTATAAGAGTAATAAGCAAATCCGAAGTTTCAAAATGAAAAAAATAAATCTAGTTCTATTGTGATATCTTACCAGCCAATTCAATTAGTTAACAACTAAACCGATAGAAACAAGTAAGATGAATACCTTCATTTACGCATTCACTTTCTTGGTCTGGACAAATACCATGAAAATGAAAAGCCACAATAATTGTAAGTGTTAAGGTTTAATGAACTAAAAAGAAAATGGATTTAATAAACAATAGCTCTAAAACGGTTTAGATTATTGACCATAACTCCCAAGACGTGTTAGACTAAGTCTTATGGGGTGCTAGTCTAGCACCTAGATTAGCAGTCAGGACTACCTCCTAAGTCTTATGGGAGTGCTAATCTAGCAACTAGATTAGCAAACGTCGCCCAGTATTTGAACCATTCCGCGCCAAATAAACCGCTTAAACCATTCCGCGCTCAAATAATGAATGGTTCAAAGACTTTAAATCTCACCGTCGATCAAAATAAATCTCTCAAATACCAACCATTCCGCGAAAAGGTAGTTTTTCAAGCGCCAATCATTCAACAGAACTATCTAAAGATGCTAGTTCACATGCTAAGCAATCTGGTAGGAGAGAGAACTAGTGTTAACTTTTTTGCCACACTTTTTTTTTGAATTGCAACACTTAAGTGCTAATCTAGCACCTCCAATCTAGCCCATAAGACTTAGTCTTACTAGGAGAAGGGATGAGTTTGACTCAAATATCCCCACTCCCCACGTCGCTACATTTTAACAAATTAGCAGAAATATCTCCAAGATTTTTCTTAACAAACAAAAATATCTTCCACTTATCCTTTTATACATTTAGAATTTATTTAGGGGGCGGATATCGGCTTTTTCCCTAAAATCAGGGAAACTGACTACTACTAATTAAGGTTTTGAAAATTTCAGGGGAGGCGGCAGCCACCCCTGCAATACACGTAGTTCCGTCCCTGCCCTTCGAATAACAAGAGTGTTGGAGTGATTCCTATGAAACTCTAATCCAATAATATGGAATTTCAGAAAATTTAAATGACTTGAACAAAATCTCTAACCAATAACAAAAGACATTGAGAGACTCTCTAAAAGTCTGGATGGACTACTAATAGATTTGCCCGTTCCATGCGCAGATGATTTCGTTTTCTCTGGTCTAAATTTCAGTACCCTAACTCATCGGATTGGTGGTATATGTTGCAATTTACCATCGAAAGAGAGCATTAATTTAAGATGGGATACTAGTGCGATGTTACGTCAAATTCAAGATTGATCCTCCACTGCACAAGTGCAAACTAAAATGAGATCACCAGACATTTTAGATTAGAATTGACGTTGACTCAATTTGGCTGTGGACCGAGTTGGGCCCAGCAACTAATAAGTATTAGGCAGGTGGCAGCGTGGCATCATATAAGACCAAAGCTGCGCATACATCACCGTCAATTAGTATACACGTGTCGTGGTTGTTTATTGACCTAATCTTTATCTTTTGATTAGTGGATTTAGCCGACACTAATACATCAGCTAATTAATGAGAGAAGGAAAAAAATCTTCCAAGGCTCTTTAAATTAACAAGGTTGATTTGATTTTATGTTGTGGTTTGATTTTCAATTTAGTCCTTGTTTGGATGCAGCATAATTTGATTTACATCCCCTTTGATTGGGGACTATAAATTTTGCATCTTTTTGCATTTGGTCACCGACACGATTGTACATAAAAAACCAAAAATGTGTTTGTCTCACCATTTGAAACAAATTATTGGGAAAGAAAGATTGGATGACGCATGGGGATCATCCATGGGGCATGGCTGCTTTAGTGATCACCTTAGATTGAGGGGGAAACACTTATAGTTGTATCACCTGCAAGGTTGAAAATCACAGTTCACGTAGGGTGCTATACCTCAAAAATTTGGAAGTTGTATCCCTGCATGCAAATTTGCGTGTGAGTCAGAAATAGTAATTTCATGTTGCATAAGCTACAATTAACTTCATATTACATGGCACTGGTGCACAACCCTCGTAACAAGTGAGGCACCCTGATTTTATTAGGACGTTGAGCTGCAAAAATACTATTTTTTCTTTTTCCCAGAAAAGAGGCGTATATTGATAATGTTGGTTTAGGAAATCGGGAACCTAAGAGCATCTCCAATGCTAAGGGTGGAAGTCATCCTATGTGAGGGTCTTATTAATATTTTTTTATTGGGGGTGATTCCTATGTGGCTAAAACAAATGAAAATTTGACATTTTACCTCAACTTTCATCTCTAATGCTAAAGTCTTCTTACCCTAAATCAATTTTGGAAAAAGGTTAAAATTATGGGGAAAAAACATCTTTGAGATAGCATATTTTGGAAAAAGGTTAAAAGTTATCACCCAATAACAATATTTTCTAATTAAAAAAAATTAATTTTGGAATAAAATATTGATGATGTGTCAATAGACCCAGGGTCATGAAGAAGGTGAAGATATGACCTTCTCCTTTACCCCTTCTTATGAGATAGCATCCTTGTCATGATTTTCATTAACCTTGACCTTAACATTGGAGATTAATTTTTGGTTAAGAAAGTGATAAATCCTATGTGTCATGTCTTTTTAAGACCTTGACCCCCTAGCATTGGAGATGCTCTAATAGAAAATTTTTAAGATCATACAACAGTCGTTCAATTTGTGGTATCGTCCCATTCTTGCTTACAAGATCTATCCCTTCAGACCTAAGAACAATTTCAGAGGACCTTCTCTCTCGCAACGTAGAGGACCAAACATCTGGGGCCAACTGATTTTGAAAGCAAAACCAATGTGTATCAAGGCACAAGGAAATGACTGGATCAAATCCAATCCAATATTCATCAGAACAAGCAAATAACATGAACTAGAATTTTATAAATTTAGATTGGCTAATGCAATCAAGGTAGCAGTGACCCAACTAGTAGTAACAACAGCCAATGTTTCAAATAATAACCAAAGTGTCTCAAGTAACATCGGTAATCTAAATCGGTCTTTAAGTATCTGTATCATAACGAATCTGGCTGACTCGGCTAGATGTGGTAACAGTTGTAGTAACAAATGAACTTAATGATGATCTTGTACATGTAGAAGTCGTCTTTGTTTTCGATAATACTAAGCCTAAAAGTAAATGTAAAACTAAAACATTAAAGACTAACCAATTAATATTACATAACAAAACTAAGTACTTCTTTGAACTGTTTAGCCGAAACGTTTTTCCAAAAGGCCTATGTTAAAAGATAACAAATGATCCAAATCCTCCTTAATTAGGCCGCCAAAACTTCTTCATAACTTTTTAACTTGCCGACATTTTTTTGATCAAAAGTGGAGTACCAATTCTTCCTTAGAAAATCGTCACCAAACTTGAGACATACAATCATCAAATCTCAAACAACAAACCATAAAATAAAACTGAAGGGAAAGATCCCAGGATTCGGAGATTTGTTTAACCAAGTAGATAAATGAAAATCTCCTTTTGCAGAGATTTCAGATACCCGTTGGAGAAAGACATTATTGATTACAACGGCTTCCTTTGACAATAAACCAACCTACCGGAGTAGCTTGCCGTGGAATAACTGGTTGCTGCAAATCACACTAATTTCATCCCTGCTTACACTACAGACTAAAAATAACACAATAGATAAGACTACTAGAGTTACACACAAGAACAAAAATACACAATCACTAATAAAACATAAAAAGCCGATCTTGAGATGCCGAAGATGAAAACTATTGCTACGATTTTGATGAAGATCAACGTTGTGAACAACCAATGATCCACCAAAAGACCTTTGGAAAGTAGCATATTATAGACCGGAAAAACCCAAAACGAATATTAAAACCCTAAAAAAAACCCAGAGAATATAAGGAAAATGGAAAACAAACTACGGATGAAGATGAAGGAGCCGATCAGAGAAGATTGGCGCTCAAAGGTTTAGGGTTTCGTCAGAGTTTTTGTTTAGGAGAGAGGGGGCTCAAAAAGACTACCGATTGAATTCTTATGAAGGATAAGATGACTAGTTAAAGCTGGTTTCGGAATTCTACAAGTCCACCAATCAAGTGAATTCAATGGTGAAATTTATTTTAAATAAATTCAATATCATAATACGTGAAATTTATAGGATGTTTGGATACCAGAAACAGAAATCAATCCAGAAGTCAGAAACAAAAGCATTTATTTCACAATTTTTTTTTTTACTTCTAAAAATAATTTTGCAGTTGTATATCCAAACTAACATCGGACAATTTTGGTTCTAGAAGTTGGAAAGCACTCCTTCCGTCCATATTATAAAGGCGGAGAAGCAAAATTTTCTAGTCCCATTGGATAAAAACTTATTCCAGTGTTCTTTCTTCCATGTATAACTCTATTAAAGAGTATGGGTATCACCAAATTTATGGTATTCCCAACGATAATTCCACTACTCTAATATTTTTATGGGTTTAAAACTCTTAATTTGATACTTTCTAGATAAATTCAATTCATTTTATTGGAATTTGTTAAGGGTAAATTATGTATAAATTGAAAATTTATAAAAACAAAAAAAATTCTTATTCTACAAAAATCTCTATTTTCCACCTATATATTGGGACCGCAGGGAGTATTTTAGAAGTTTTTTTTTTTTTTTTTTGGTAAGGAACATGGAAACAAGACAATCAACGATTAACTTCTGACCAGAGAGAAGTTATAATAACAGATATCTACTGTTTAATCCATCTTGAATGGACGTTGTGGGAGAGAGCATATCCAGCTAGAGCGTGAGCTGCAGTATTTGTCGCTTCAGGGACAAAACTGATGTCACAGTTGATGAAAGTCATCATGAGCTCTTTGATGTCGTCTCTAATCTTCCAGATTCGCTAAGGAGGTCTTGTTATGTCACCAGTAATGCATTTAACCATGACTTGGAAATCTCCTTCAATGATAATGTCGTTAAAGTTCAACCACATTGCGAGTTCAGTTGCCAGGTAGAAACCATCTGCTTCTGCGTAAAGAGGTGTATCAGCTCTTCCAATTCTAGTTCCTACACCCCAACAGACTCCATTGTGATCCCTTGCCACAGCTGCACAGGCATAAATGCCATTTTTCCACGTTGCATCGACATTGAATTTGATAAAAGGAGCAGCATGCGTCTTCCAACATTGGGTCATTTCTGGTTGTACTTGCAGATGATTATCTTCAGCTTCAGTTTCATTCTCAATATCTGGATTATAGTACAGATTAAACCAGAATAGAGCAATCTTTAATGCTCCATGGATTGTATTCTGTCTGTTTTCAAAGACTTTCTCGTTCCTTATTTTCAGATGGCCCAACAGATAGCCATTCCAAGTGAGACAAAATATAAGTTATCATTCCTTTGAAGCCATGACTGAATAAGAGATGGTAGTTTGATTTCAGTGTTACCTTGCAGTCGTAATCCAAACGGCGAGGCAAACCAAACTGCTTGAGCAAATTCGCATTGGAAGAAGAGATGTTCTATCGTTTCAATTGCATTATTGCACATGCAACACTCCATCGAGACGCCTTCAACAAATCTTCCAACCTTTTGGGACACAACAACGCCATTATGCAGTGCTCTCCAGATGAAGTTCTTTTTTTGGTGCCACTGTGTTATTCTTCCAAAATTTGTTCCAATGAAAATCTGACTCTCCATGACTTGAGGGTTCACCGTGGTTCTCTTGAAGCAGTTTTTGGAAAGATTGAGACGTAAAGTCCCCATGATGAGTAAAGATCCAAATTAGCTTATCAGAAGATGAGGTGTTTATAGGAGTTGATAGGATCCTACTGGCTGTAACATCATCCACAATCTGTTGAATCAAGTTGATATTCCAATTACATGTATCAAAATCAATAAGTTGTTTGACTTTAGTCATTTCTGAATGATTTTCTGTGGTTCTGATCGGTGTTAGGGTTGAACTTCTATGAATCCATGGATTTGAGGAAAATATTGATGCTTTCTTCATTCCCGACTAGCCACATACAACCTTTCTTTAACACATCTCTACTGTCCATCATTGCAGCCCAAGTGGTGGAGCAGTTTGTGATATTTTTAACCTCCCAAAATAATTTGCCTCTTAGATACTTTGCATGAATTATCCTTGCCCATAAACTGTCTTGTTCCTGCAGAAATCTCCAAGTTAACTTCGCAACGAGAGCTTGATTGAGATCACAAAGTGAACGAAGCCCTAGTCCTCCCTTCTCTTTTGGCAAATTAAACCATTCCCATTTTAGAAAGTGCATCTTCTTCTTGTCTCTACTGTGACCCCACCAGAAATCCCTTATTATCCGAGTAAGTTTGTGTAAGACAGTTTTGGTATAAGAGAACAGGCCATGTAGTATACCGGAATTAATGCCAGTACAGACTGTATAAGCATTGTTCTTTATGCGTGAGACAAAGAGTTTCTTCTCCATCCTGAGAGCTTTTCTTCAAACTTCTCTATAAGAAAGTTGAAGTTGGATATCCTGAAGCCTTGTTTTAATATTTTCACCCCCAAATACTTATCCTCTTTACTCATCCTGTTAAATCCTAATATTTTAAGGATCTCATCTTCATAAGATTCAGGTACACTCTTGCTGAAGTAGATAGCGGATTTTGAGTAATTCACCAACTGCCCGGATATCTTGTAATACTCTTGGAGAATAGTGGATATGGAGTTGATTGTGCTGCTGTCTGTGTTACCGAAAAACATGATATCATCTATAAACAATAATGTGAGAGACACTAGGTGCCCATCTGTTAACTTTATATCCACTGTATTTTCCTTCAGCTTCCATTCTGTTTATGATTCCACTTAGGTTATGAGCACATATGATGAATAAGTAGGGTGACAGAGGGCATCCTTGTCGGATTCCTCTTTCACTTCCAAAAAATCCTTCAGGTTGCCCATTTATCAAGATAGAGAAAGATGGAGTTTTTACACAATTCATTATCAATTCATTTGCTCTATCAGTTATTTCGAAATTCAGTAAAGCCTGGCTTAGAAAATCCCATTCAATTCTATCATATGCCTTGCTCATATCTAATTTAAGAGCAAAAGCTCCTTGAGAGGTATTTGAGGCATGCATAGTATGGAATATTTCTATTGCTACTACTATATTGTCGAGAATCTGTCTGCCAGGGACGAAGGCAGATTGTTTTTTATCAATCAGACTATCTAAGAAAGGACTTAGTCTATTGGTTATGATCTTTGTGACAATTTTGTATAACACGTTACACAGGGCAATTGGCCTATAATCTGCTGTAGAGCTCGCATTCTTTTTCTTTGGTATTAGGGCTAGATAAGTGTGGTTCAGACCTGGTGGAAGAGAAGAGTACCTGAAGCAGTCTTGTATAAGCTGCACAACTTATAAGCTTCCCAACGATATCCCAACACTTTTTGTAGAATAGCGCCGGATACCCATCTGGACCTGGTGATTTTAGAGAACCCATTTTTTTTTATTACATCAAAAACTTCATCAGCACTTGGTATTGAACTTAATCTCCTGCAATCATCTTGTGAGATCTTATTGGCAGAATCAAGAATAAAAGAGTCAACACACACATTAGCATCTTTAGTAAACATGGTTTGAAAGTGAGAGATAAGGTTTTCCTTAATTTGCTCATGATCAGATATCCATTCACCTTCTTGATTTTTTAGAGCAAAAAAATTATTTTTACTTTTGCGATGAATGATAGATGCATGGAAAACCTGAGTATTTTTGTCCATGGATGGAATCCATTTAGACTTGTTTCTTTGTTGCCAAACATCCTATCTCTTTTCTCCAGTGTAGCTATGTTGTTGCATCATGCACCAAACTTGTTGTATTTAACAATCATATGCCATACAGCAGCCACAGTGATCAATGTCATTTCACTATTAATTTTTCTTTCCCCACGAAGAGAAGCAAACAGTCAACCTTAAGAATCAATCACTAACAGTTAACGTTAAAGAAAGAATCACTTAATCTAACTAGGGACACATATATAATTTATCAAATTAAATATGGGGTTACTCAAAGAAAGAAGGCAACTTCATTTAAAATTCTAAAGAAATGGATTCCACTTTATCCCTCCAACTTTGGTTTTTACTTGCATTATTAGATGTCCTAAATATGGAGCACTGAATCTAATTAAATTGTTCACTTCTCTTTGATTAACCACTCATTCCTAAATATATACTTTTTTCACTTCTCTCTCCCTTTGTCCACTTCACACCATGTATGCAAATCAAAGATCAATAAGCAACGGATCATCAGCAGATCAAGGCGACCTTATAATCAGAGATATACATGCGTTAACACCACCACATCCACCAACAAATAATAATAATCGAAGAAGAGAAGCATGGGAAACTAGTAGTCATATATCCGAAAGCAGTAGCAGTACGGCTCCGAGTGAAAATTTCACAACTATGAGCCGAGAATTCAATGCTTTAGTACTTGCTGGATCATCAACACTTGGCGATAACGGCAGCGAGAACGAGCATGGTGGCGGTGGCAATAATAATATCAATCATCTACTTAGTAGAATCGGAGAAGATGATAACAATGATCATCATGATCATAATGATGATATACCTCAAGAAGAAGAAAACAATCCTTTAGCTATTGTTCCGGATAATTATAACCATAATTTTGATCCTGTTCCTTCACCTGGCGCTGCTACGACTAGTCGACGCAATACTAATACCATGTTAGTAACGGGATCTTCATCTTCTTCAAGTAACAACAACAATAATAATAATTGTAATAATAACCAGAGTCTTGTTGAAGATATTACGGTGAACCGAGTAAAACGGGAAGAGACTGAATCAAAGATATCTGCATGGCAAAACGCAAAGATTTCGAAGATCAATAATCGGTTTAAGAGAGAAGATGCAGTTATTAATGGATGGGAAGGTGAACAAGTTCAAAAATCCACCTCTTGGATGAAGAAAGTTGAGGTCAGTAGTGATTTTCATTTCTCCTTGTTTGGTTTACTTGCAGCTTAATTTTGGCTTTACATTATTTGATTTAAGGCTACAGCTAGATTTAGTTACTTGTGTTAGAATACGAGCATCCAACTCAAAACCAATTGGCAATGAGTGGAGAGGCCCTAAGAGATTATAAACCGCAGAATCTTAGAAACCCATACAATGTGGGACTAATAGTCTCAACACGCCCCTCCTCGCTGGGTCTAACACGTGGACAATAAATTGGGTGACGCGGAGTAAAGGCGCTCAACACGCCCCCTCACGTGTAGCCTCGCTGGGTCTAACACGTGGACAATAAATTGGGTGACGCGGAGTAAAGGCGCGGTCAAATGACTCGTCGCAAATAGCATGCTCTGATACCATGTTAGAATACGAGCATCCAACTCAAAACCAATTGGCAATGAGTGGAGAGGCCCTAAGAGATTATAAACCGCAGGATCTTAGAAACCCATACAATGTGGGACTAATAGTCTCAACAACTTGTTATCCCACTAAAGCTCTAAGCTTACACTCTAGTTACACTAGCTAGGAGTCCGATTCTGAACTTGAGGTTAAACGTTCGAACAACCGTCCACAATTTGTTGATATCTCAAGATTTTAATCTAGATAAGCTGACTAACAAAAAAGTAAGAATGGTATAGTATCTTAGCGTGTCTCAGGTTACATGACCATAATTCACAGGACAAAAACCCGAAGGCCGAAACAGTATGATCGTACGAGAAATGAACCCTACGATTTTATCTTCTTATCAGTCAGGTAGAATTAAGCTGTTTACAAAAGATGAGTTGTCGACTTTTAATATCACTCTATTAAAGAGACATTTATACTACAAATAGCTTCTTACAACTGACTGCACAATACATGTCTCTGGTGTACACGCAGAGAAAGTTAGAGGAGAAAAGAGCAAAAGCACTTGAACATATGCAAAATGAGGTGGCGAAAGCACATAGAAAAGCAGAAGAAAGAAGAGCATCAGCTGAGGCCAAAAGAGGAACAAAAATTGCTAGGGTTCTTGAAATAGCAAACTTGATGAGAGCGCTCGGAAGACCCCCAACAAAACGTTCTTTCTTCTAGTCAACTGCAGAGTGCAGGACACTTATGGCATTAGTACATCCTTGGGATCAAATTCATATCATCATCTCAACTTTCAGGGAACATTTATCTTGATGATTAATGCACCCCACCTTGTATTCTTTTTATTCATTTAAGAGGTGGATTTTAGTGTGGGATTTGTGATAAGTTAGGATAAGAGTTGCACCCAACATATAAACTTTAGTGGGTAGTATTTAATATTTTGGTACTTATTGAAATGTTTATTTTGGTGTTTTATTATTGAGTGGGTAATCACCTGGCACTGATCAAGAAAAATATGCAATCGTGTGTTGTTTTTTTTTTCTTTTTGGAAGAAAAGGTATAAAATGGAAACAGAGTTCCTGAAATACTAGAAAGTACAAAATGGGAATTAAGTATCTGGCTATCTCCCTATTCTATCTTACTCAAATGACTTTTAACTTGAAATCTATTTAAATTTTTTTTAATCCACTTTGTTAATACAATTGCGAGTATACCAACTTAATGATCCTTGAACAATATGTATATAACGTTTATACCTCTGCCTCTTCACGATCAGAAAGTCAAGACAACAAAATCCGTGAACCTAATTTTATAGAAGAGTACTTGGACGATCTCAAAAATCAATATCCAAAATCATCTAGTCGTATCCAAATATAATCGGATCTGAATTCTCACAACTATGAAAATTACTAGTTTTCTTTCAAAATATGAATTCTACAAGAACAAGTCTCGTAATCAATCGCAATTAAGATGGACTTATCTACTAGAATTGATTGTGTACTACTTGTGTTATTCCTATTATAAAAGATAAACAATATAATGTGAAAAAAGAAAACAGACACCATAAGTTTTGTTAACGAGGAAAACTGTAACTGCAGAAAAACCTCGGGACTTTGTCCATACTTGAACACCGAGTTGTATTAAGCCACTACAGATACTGGCATACTATCAGACTTCGGACTAGAATATAGTTGAAACTGAATTCACCTTCCAAGCAATGCAGCAGCAGACGTGCTCCTTACGTCTCTTGAACCTCGCAAGGATCTACGCAATTGATTGCCTTAGCCAGTGTCATTTACAACTTAAGAGTTGCTTTAGCCTAAATGAAGACTTTTAATACCAATTTGCCTCTAACAAATAAGCCTATTTGATTTCCCATTAGATCAAAGATCAAGGCTTTGAAATCTTTTTGCAATAGACAAAGATAGCAAACCTCACAAATTCGGAATACTTACACTTAGTTAGCTGAGAAACCTGGATTATTAACCACCTCTCAAGAACAATCTTACACCGATCAATTAAGAAAAGTTTTAGATATCTATCTTGAGGAGTCACAAAGTCTAAGACGAAGAGAACTTTGCGATTTTTATCTATCTCATTCCTGAAAGATATTACTAAAACCTCGATAGCAGAATGAACAAGTTCAGGATACACGAACAATCAAGGTAAAGATAGTCGGACTTAGCTTCACGAATCCCTAAGTGAAGTCTTTTAGTCGTAAACCTAATTATGCTGCTCAACGAAACCTAAGTTCATATAGGATGACTCTAGCAAACAACTAGGACACATAAGTGTCATGGATTGAATTTCTTAGTTGTTTGAGTCTCTCTATTTATAGATTTTTAAGACTAGGGTTCCTTAGAATTCAAGCTAAGATAATTTGAGATTCAAGCAAACATTTTTTCTATTTAGATGAAACTCTTGTTAGGAGTTCATGTAAGTATGTGAAAAATTTGTCTTAAAATCACATTGAAGAATATACATTATGGTCCGGGTACCGGAATCGTGTATAATGATAATTCTTGGAAAATATGCATGTGAACTAATATGCAAATTCGTATTCGTTCAACACTTAAGACTTGAATCATGAAACACAAACAAAAAGTGATTTAATATATATGAGAGTCATAGCAATGCCAAACATATTTTAGAAAATAGTTAGAATGCATATGCTTAGGTTCGATATGGGTAGGTATGCGATAGGGTACACGTATTTATGACCAGTTCGTGAATTCAGATAGCCGAGGTTCTCGTACCGGGTATGCGTACCCTAAGGAAATTCACGAACTTAAACCCTTAAGGTATGCATACTGGGTACGTGTACCTTACCCCTTTACATGAACTCTAAACTATGGGCTATGCGTACTGGGTACGTGTAACTTCCCCAATTCTGGAACTCAGATAACGACGGTACTAGTACCTTCCTTTGTCAAGATTTTCAGTAGTTCTGAAAACTCTCTCTTTAATTTATTTGAAGTTCTGAAAACTCAGTACGTGTACCTTACCCCTTTACACGAACTCTGAACTAATGGCTATGCGTACTGGGTACGTGTAACTTCCCATATTTTGGAACTCAAATAACGACGGTACTTGTACCTTCATGTGTTAAGATTTTTAGTAGTTCTGAAAACTCTCTTTAATTTATTTGGAACTTTTTCAATTGCCATAAATGATAAACACCATTGCTCGGGCAATCTTCAAATGATTAACTTGAATCAAAATTGTTCACTGTTGATTGGAGAAAACAATTTGCTGTTTTTTTAGGAAATTCAAGAGACGACCGAGGGGGCGGGGACTCCTCGACCGAGCAAATTGTCTAGACTTTTTTCAAACAGATTCACTGCACGAGAGTGCTTTGAGTTCGAGAGATCAATTTGTAGGACTCCAGCCTAAACTAAGATAATGGATGTTCCAGAGTCAATTCGGTCACAAAGAGGGATGAGGGTCGATCTGTAGGAGGGAAGCTGAGAAGTGTGTGAGATCAATGATGATCGAGGATTGTGGATGTGTTGATGATTTCTGCAAGTTGGTGAACTATTGAGTTCAGATGAGATAAGTTCTGATCGATTGAGTGATAATTTCTTGTTTATTGAAATTGTTCTGTTCGAAATTGTTGTCTCTCAATCGTGGATTCAGAAACTTATTTATATTGCAAGAATAATACACACATTGATCCCAGTAAGTGTGACGGTTGCTGGGGTGAAAGAGTGGGAAAATGGGAAATCGTAGTTAAACCAGTTCCATGTCGTGCAGAGACTTGGTTGATTGTCCATCCACTACTTTGTTAACTCCCTCAACTGCTTGCACGACTTACTCTCATTTCTCATCGTGGGTGTACACACGTGTCGTAGGCCGCCAGACCAAATCCCTAGAGATGTCCCCCCATATGACGTGATTGATGTCTCACGAATGTGGAGTCTGCAAGGCAGATGTGTATTTAATGAGTCAGTTGTTGACTTGACTAGACGATGAGCCTTAGCCTTTATGAGTCGAGCATAATGAACGAATGTGATATATATATGCTCTGAGACTCATGGATTGATCATAAAGTGTCTGCTGAGACAGAACAATGAAAAGACGTTGAATCTTGATGAATTGTGATACGTCATTTTATCAGTTGAGGTAATAATGATAATTTGGATCGAGCGTCCGATGAGATTGCTCGATCAAGGATTTATTTTGATATGTTGAGTATTCGACAGGAAATCAAAGATATTGCAGAATGCTCATTTTTGATCTAATTAATATATCATGAATGATCTTGGGATCAAAAATATTGGATGGTCGTTCGTTCGAACCATGTTGCTCAGTCGAGCAAAAATGTTGGTAGCAGGACCGAACATTAAATTAGAATATTGATTGATGTATCAGTAGAATTCTCGAATATTGATAGTTGAATCAAGAGGAATATTGCTCGGTCGAGCAATTGATAGTTGAATCAATGAGTTCTGAACCCAGTTGATCATGTATTTTCCTTACTTAAGCAATTTATTGTTGATATAAGCAAAATAAATATTGATAGTTTAAGCAAATATTACTCGTTTGAACAAATATTGGTCGTTTGAGCAATATTGCTCGATTCATGAATTATTAGTAGCAGGACCAAAAAAAATATTAATTAAAACACTGGTAGCTGGACAAAATATTTTATAATTAATTAGGATGTTGATTGTTGGATCAACATAAAATTATTAGTGTTTGAACTTACTCAGAATTATGATTTGCAGAGCATTTGGTTTGAAACTCTAATTGATCAATTTTTCATAAATTGATGATTTACCCGAAATCAACCAATGAGTGAGAGGGGAGCCGGCTACATGGAATGATGGCCGACCATGTAGCGCCCATGTGCTCGAATGAGCATGCACCAAAGTCCTTTGTAGACCAGATGGTGAAAGGATGATTAAATGCTCGTTTAATTAAAATAGTGCTCGTGTGAGCATTAGGTTGTAAAACCTAATTATGAAAAGAGGAGGACCGACCAAGGGGTATGAAAACCGTCCCTTAGTGGTCGTGGGACCAACTAATGGTCGATTGATCTAATTCCAAGTTGTTTGGAAAGAGTTTGAACCCAATATGAACTAATTAGGTCAAAATCATAAAAAGATGTGGGACGGCTTGCGCAAGCCAAAAGGCGACCTTGGTCGGTCAAGGTAGCATTCATGTGTCACCATATTTCTTGTGGCTCAATTCTAAGAATTTTGATATTTTCTAATGCGCGTTCGAGCAATATTTTGGATTTTCAGAAGAGTTTGATCTTGACTGAAACTCTCGATTTTGCTTGGATGAGTAAGTAGAACTTTGCTCGTGCGACCAATATTTTAAGAATATTAAAATAATGATATTTTAATATTTTCCGTGAGAAGCCTGGATGGTCGTGTGACCATTTGACTTATGGCTTTTTGGTAATTTGAGAAATATGGAAAAACCAGGTTTTTTGCTCAAACGAGGAAGTTTCATGAGATGAGAGAAGAAATAATAATAATAAAATAAGGAATTAGGGAGGTGTGGGACCAATATGTATGCCCGGTCTCGTGCTCTTCCCTATTTTATATTATTATTTTTTATCATGTGAGGAGATATGGAGAAACTAAGAGTTTTGCTGAAACGAGGAAGTTTACTCAAACCAGGGAGATTTTATGAGATTAGGAAAACAAATAAAATAAGATAAAAATAAAAAGGAGAGGCGTGACCGGCGGCCGGTGGGCCCGGTCCCGTGTGCGCATCTCTATTATTTTTTTATTTTTTCCCTTTCCTATTTTGCATAGGTTTCCTCGTTCGTCCATATTTTTGAATGCTTGTTTGTGCATTTGGATGCTCGTTCGTGCATTGTTGTTAAGTACACTCGCACCATTTTCTCGGGGCTTACTCGATGGTGGCCCATATGCCCTAAAGTGAATATTTATTACTAATTCATGGAATTCAGCTGAGAAGAAGCCATAAAATAGAGTAATAAAATGGGTTGAATATCTATTACTAATTCATGAAATCCAGCTGAGGATAATTCATGAAACAGGGTAACGAGATGAAATAGATTATCTATTACTAATTCATAGAGTCCAGCTGAGGATAAGCCATGAAACGGAGTAATGAGATAAAATAGATTATTTTCTAGGAATTCAATTGATGAATGTTGCGCTAGAATTAATATATGAATTGCTCTATACTATCATGCAATATGTCTAGGAGCGTTTATTCGAGAATTGATGTATGAGATGGTAGAGACATCATACTCGTGCTGAATATTAGTTTTGTATAGCCAGGGAACATTGATACATCCTGAAGAAGTTAACGCTCTATACTAGCATGCAATATGTCAAGGAGTCGTCCAATCATTGAGATTTCTATACATATGTATTCTATATAGTTAGGGAACATTGCGACATCCTGAAGACGGTAACACTCTATACTAGCATGCAATGTGTCTAGGAGCCGTCCAATCATTTTCGATTATAGAAGTGTTGATAAAATATGCGAAGTGTCGAAAACTCAGTTGTGAGGCTTTACGAATCACATATTCATGCTTGCTCTGAGAGGATGTACGCTCAGTCAAAGATTATGACATGAGCTTTCACGTCTGAATCCTAAAATATGAATTTAACATACGTGTCTGAAGCCGTGTCAGAAATATGCAAAATTATTATTTTACAATTTTAGCCTTTGTCGAAAATCCACCATCAACATTCATGAAAATTAAATTGTTCTTAACTAATTAAGTTTGTCAAGTATATGAACAACTATTATATTTCGAGATGTTTAATGAGACAAGCTTGACTCGAAACTTCTTATTTGCAATATATACTAGAAGTCATATGACATGGTTTCATATTGATAGAATGGTAACACTTGTGAGTAAATAGAACGGTTCAGTCTTCACATACCTCTTTGTTGATGAAGTTATCCAAATGTCTTCGTTTGATCTTCAGTCTTCATTCTTCGAGAATTATAAAGTGATGTCTGATACTCAACTACCATAATCTAACCTGGTACGAGGCTAACTTAAGTAGACTAGAAATCAAGATATAGTTTTGTGATACTAATGTTGACAACAAGCTTGAGATAAAAAAAAATTGTGAGTTCGACCGAGTAGTGCTCTAACAACAGTTGCATATTAATTGTAGCACATGGCAAAGGGAAAACAAAACTCCTATTTAGGCTTCCGTTGAGGCCTAAGGATAATTGAGCAGGCTAAATTGTTAAGAGATGGAAAATACACAAGATAAAGAGAAGAAGACAGGAGTAAGAGTCTCGTATGAACGAAAGAATACGATTCACTTATGTAAGAGGATGATATGGCATTAATGTTGGAACAACGTTGTATCCGTGATACAAAGAAAACAAATGCATTTTCTGAAGAGCAAATAGGAAGAGATTTTGAACGTCGTCGTCATGATGTTATCATAAGCCGCAACAACAAACTGTTGGAGGTAAGATTGAAGATATGAACCAAGAAACAAGTACTACTAATCATATGTATATGTAGTATAATCATACACACCATGTAAAGTAATGCACACGAGAACACATTTTGGTGTAAATAGATTTGATTGAAAAATTATTGAATGAAATATCCGACTTTATTTGGAACGAAATGGCAGGTGCATCATGTGTGCATCTATACTAGTATGAATAAAGATGATTGATAATATCATCAAATAAATATTTTAATGGCAGAAATAACCTTATGTGTAAGATATAATAAAATTGATATAAACCCCATCTTTTAGGGGTATAATTATCAAACCAACTTAGATCTAACATATCTCACAAATCATACGTAGGAATTTGACAAATTATATAGATTTGGAAAGTTTTTTGAAAGACCTACACAACGAGCGTAAATATGAATATCAAACTTTTCGTTTTTCTAGAGTTTTTTATTTTCTTATGATTTTTTAAACTTTCTTCATCTTTAAAGTGCAACTATTATCCACAGATTTTTTTAGAATGCAGATATTATCCACATTTCTTTTTCAGTGTGCAACCATTATCCACAATATTTTTTAAGTGCGCAGCTATTATTCTCAGTGTTAATTAACCTTCCTTAATTATTTACACTATAATGTGTACGTCATTATAGGAGCCAAAAAAAAAAAAATCTTTTGGTTCTTTTAACTCTCTTTTGATTATATAATTTGTGCAACATAAATACACTAGTAGATATGTGAAAGCCGTTGGAAAACCCGTCACTGGTGAACCAAATCGAACCGTGTGTGAATTGTGAAAGATCATAACATCATAGGTAAAAGACGTCGAAAAACCCGTCACTGACCAACCCAGTTTGGGTCGGTCCATACTAAACCATAACCAGGTTGGTTCAGTGACGGTTTTGAGAATGAAATCGGCATATATGCGTCTCGGTCGATGGTTTTAGTTACAAACCGAGCCGATCGGGCGATATGTAGCCTTAGTCAGATATTTAAGTTAGGAAAGTTGTTTTCTTTTAAGTTTGTGTTTGCTTTATAATGTAACAAGAACTTTTCTGCTATATCTTTATCATTGTCAACACATCTAGCTTTTTATTTATCATCTTCATTATCAGAAACTGAAGCCCTAACCAATTCCTTTGAAGAATAAGACGTGATTGTTAAAATAATTAAAAGTTCTCAACTTTCGATCAATAACTAAGATGATATTGATTCACAAATGGGTTTGGATCATATGATTCTTAGTTTTGACATATACTTTAAACAGAACTTCTAATTCGTCTGTTAGGTTTCATCCAACGGTGTTTATGTCTAGTGACGTGGCATCTGTTTAATTCAAAAACTTTATACGGCTTTAGCCTAGCCAAGCCAACAACTTAATTTGGTACGAGATTAAGATAAATAAAGAAACATGTATATCTTTTTGTTGTAACTTCTCGAAGATACCTACCCATGTTTTCATCTTTTGCTTGATTCCCTGTTCAATTTTGGGAACAATTACAGTCTTTATAGTCATGTGAAATTCTCCCTTTGTTTTTTGCCTATATGATTATCATTAAGTATTAGTTTTTTTTAAACTTTAATAGGTACGACATACAAACATAGGTTTTTTCTCTAAAAGAAAAAGTAAACTAAACTGAAGTGGGAGCTATTCATTTCTTTATAACTACACATGCATTTTGATATTGGTTGTTATCTATCTGAACTTCGTGATAACTTGGGTTTTCATTTTGATTCATACGTGGTTGTTATTTGTTTGACTGCTTTAATTATCATACTTAGCTTTGTGAATTTGAGATTTGTTTATTTGTGATTAAATATATATTACAAGAACTGATAATTATAAAGAAAAAAAACTAATCATGGGGTCTCATACAAATAACGAATTCCAACTATTTGACAAACTGTCGAAATTTTTGTAGAGAGCAAACTTCATAAGCTAATGGACAGTGAATTATAAAGTGATCAATTAAGGGCATAGCATAAATCACACTGATGTGGCACATCGATAAAGCATACCTTAGGATAATCAATTGAAAAACAAACATACAAAGTTAAAATAAATATATAATTGGAACGCTTGTGATCACTGTAACAGTTGCTGGAAACTGTTTAATCTTCAACAGATTTTTTTTAAGCATAATCTTCAATACATGTACCAATTAATAACAATTATTTACGTTCCAATCAAAATAACGAATAATGTTTGCAAGGAGCAGTCTCGCGCTCACTAGTAAAGTGCAACCCAAAAACTTTTGATGAGAAGATGAACAATATTTTATTTTTTAAATCAAAGAGTTATGGATAAGTTTATTCGGAAAGTTACAAGCAAATTATTTAAATCCCGCATCAAATTAAAATGTTGGCTTGACTTAGATTGGCTTGAGTTGTATTAAGTTTTCGAATTAAAGTAGATTTCATGTTACTAGCTATAAACGTCGTTAGATGAAACTAATAGACAGTTTAGAAGCTTTGTTTAAAGTGTGTGTCAAAACTAAGAGTCCCATGATACGGACCCTTCACAAATTCAATTAGGATTTTCATATATGTTGTGAAGTTACTTTTGTCCCTCTATCTACTATCGATTTCTTGCATTGCTATCCAAATCAACGTCGCTGAAAATTTAGTAAATTTTTCACTACATAAGGTTAACAAAGTAAATTGTACGGTCAAAAATTGTTATGTTACTAACAAAGTGTTGAAAGGTGGGTTTCCAGAATTACAAGAACATGCAACTCGAGCACTATTTAATTTGGCTTTGGATGAAGAACCAAACTATCATTCGAGTATTAGGAGCCACACAACCACTACTTCATATGTTAAGCTAAAAATGTGAGCAAACTCGGAAAGGTTTATGACTTACCTTGTATCATTTATCTATTGTTAAAAGTGATCGGTCTAAATTGGATGTAACAATTATCTGAGTAGCAAATTCGTAAATATTTTAACTAACTGAAGTTAACTATAACTAATAATTTGACCAAAACCACTAGTTAAATAACAGATCAACAACCCAAATGCTAAAGTGGACAAACTTAAGACCCATAAACTAAGATATGCAGATCTTAGTGACTCATGCGCAAATTAGCTCCATCATGATAATCTTTATTTTTTTTTACTGGTTCATTTCAATCCTCCAATTCAAATTTTATTGTGACTGCTGGGTTTTTGATATCATTCCCTTCAATTAAGAACAATGCTTGAGTTTATAATGATAACCACGACGCCAGTTTTCATTACAATTGTAACATAATTGTTGTTTTCTTTTTTCTTCATCCCCGTCTTGTGTTAGCCGCTTCATAATCGGAGATTCAGCTACAACTTTGGACGATGAAATAGGTGCCCTAAAATTTAAGGGTCTAGGAATAATAACACCATTTTGATTTTATTTGCAACATTACCTTCTCGTTTTGTAACCTCACAATTACATTTCATATTGCAAATTAATAGGATTATGAAATTTACTTTCAAATCTTACCTCATCTGTTAATCCACCCAACTAATAGCTCATCAAAAAATTCTTACGACGGTCTATCCACCAAGTTAGTCAATTTTTCCTGAAAATTAGCATAAAAACATGTTTGTCAATTTTCGCTAGTTTTTATTAGCATCATCATAGATGGTGATACCAAAAAAGTTAGTAGATTACTTTTTAAATTCATCTTTTGTTGCAACATGCTTAGCTCTTCTCATCCACCTATACCATTGTAAAGCGCCTATCATCTAAATTACTGGCCACCAACTTGATTTTTTTATACTTATATTGACTTACTTTGAAGAGACAACCTTCCACATATGTTCAACCAATCTTATGAAAAATATAAGCGTTCTTTTTACGAGGTTGGTTTTCTGTCTCACGAGTTAGAAATTCTCTGTTTTTATAAGCCTATCGATCATCTCAATTAAGAAAGCCTAATCTGCTGTCATCTCCGCCATCTTTTCTATTAGCTCACTAAAGTATTGTTTTTGCATTCTTTTTGTTTGTCTTTGAATTTTAACCGTGCATAAAGGAAAAACCTATTGTGATACCAATTCATAAGATCTTAATATTTCTTACGCATGAACGACAAAATACCTACGAAGATATTAATACTTAAAATAACCTAATAAAATTTCACTGATATGAAAAACTGATAAAACTAAACCTCCTTGTTATGCCATGGAACTCATATAATGAAATAAAGAATCCTAAAAGGTAACTAACTTCTTTGACTGAGAATCTAAGTTCTAAGCAAATTCCTATTTAAACTAAATAATTTCTACCTATTTAAGATAGAAAATTGAGGCAGCATTTAAATCTGATAAGGGTAAAAGTGGAAGTAGCCTTTCTAGGAACAATAAAATTTCATTCCCAAGGATTATAAGTTATATAAGAAGGATTTGATACCCAATGCAAAATATTAATACTTTAGTCTTCCTTAACTTGTATTCCAGCATACAAGTTAAGAAGACCCTTTCCAAAAATAACTTAATTGTTAAAGCAAGAGAAAACGATCGAGGAATAACGGGAAAAAATTATATTTACTAAACCCCAATTATAAATAACAAATCCTAACTTTATTTAAGAGTCCCATGTAAATTAAGTTTTGTTACCATTTTCACTTTGGAGTAATAATGGGATAAACCCACTATTAAAAAAGTAGAATGAAGTAGGTACTACACACCTACAGTACATCGCATATGATTTATATATCGTTCAAGTGAAAGTATTCACCAAAACATCGATGTTGCTTGCATCTTTTTTTACACTCAGATAGATGAGTAAAGTTTTATCTAGGTATTAGAAAACCCCAAACAACAAAAACCCTGTTGCCCACACCCGAACAATACATTTATGGCGGTATAATATAGACTTTACTAGTACTTCGTAAAAAATATACTAAAGAAAATAGTCTCTAATTCCGTTAAGATTATTTTTGAACCTTATTACCGGGACGGTAAAAGGGGAGTTTTGGGGATGACAAGATGACAAAATAGGGTCATGAAGTAGTAACCTCGATAACCCCTTACCCTACTATTTTTGATAATGACCTAAATGCCCTCGATTAATTTGGGTTAATGAATTTAATTAGCTAAACTAATTAAGTGTTAGTGATCACATTAAAATTATATTTTTTTATAGCATATGAAACAATAGTCGCTACACTGCTTCTTAAATCCTTTATTTGAGAATTTTTAGGCAGTTACAAGATTTTAACTTTGATCTCCCTTGTGGGAGGGAGCATGAGAACCATCAGACCACTTGATGGTTGTCAGATTAAAAGTATAGTTGGTGTTTGAAAATCAAACAAAATTTGATTTATTTATTGTTGAAATTTCATAATCATTTACAACTAGGATTCAAGAGTAACCTAGTCGTAAAATCCAACTCACGGATGGATCTTTATCATTTTCTATCCGTAAGTGAAAAATTTCAGGGTCAGTATGACTAGGTGTTCATTTTCTAGTCGTAATGAAATTAAATTTAACTTCCGACTGAGAATTCTTCATTTCCAGTCATAATTGTATAACTATCTCGGCAATGACTGAGAGTTTACCAATTTTCAGCCGTAATTTGTTGTTTGCAGTTGGTAGTTTATCAATTTCCAACCACAAGTAATTTCTGAAACTGAAACTTAGAAATTTAATTTCGAACTTTTAAGCCCAAAAAAAAAAGTTAGGTTTTTCGGTTTTTATATGAATTTAGATTTGACGATAAATCATCGTTTGGAACAAAATGAGAGAGAGGGAAAAATAGAAATAAATGCAAAATAAAAGGAGAAGTATAAAATTAATTAATTTTCTTTTTGAGACTTTTTGGTAGGCTAGCACGACAACCTGTTAAATTAATATAATAGTACCTTGGTAGAGCTCAACTTTCATGCTTCCAAACTAATTTCTTGTAATAATACTCTTTATCTTTTCTAATAGTTATAAATTTAAATTAATTTAATCAATAATTATTTTTGATTTTGCCTACGTATTAGGAATCTACATTAAGGACATTTTAATCCTATACAACCCTCAAAACTTCCCCACCACAGTCCCAATAACTTATTTTTGAACCCTCATTTGGGGCATACATGAAAATTTTGGGGCCTCTTGAATAAGACAAAAACAGGGTTGAAAATAGTGTTTCTAGGGTATCCCTTATCCAACCATTTTTCATAAATGCTAAAATACCCTTGAATGATTAGTGTTTAATTAGTGTTAATTTTATTAATTAGTTGTTAATGATTGTAGTTAGGTTAGTGTTAATTTAGGATAATAATTTTCTTTTTAAAGAGAGTGAATGAGTTATTTTAGAAGAAGAAGAAGAAGAGGAGGAGGAGGAGGAGGAGGAGGAGGAGGAGGAGGAGGAGGAGGAGGGAATTTTTTTTTCTTTTTTCTTTGAGATCTTTGTGATTGTTGATAGATGTGTGATCCAAATTCGAGTGAGGAAGGTGAATCTTCATCACGTAAATCTAAGAAAATACATATCAATTACGAGGAGATCCGGAGATGGCTTATTTGTTGGATTATGAAAACGATTTTACTCAAACTCAATCTCAAACTCAACTTTTTTCTCAAGCTCAAGATGATGACTTTGTGGAGCCAAATCCCGAAGATGAGTACATGGATGAGGAACCCAATGCTAATAATACACATGTATGGTTGTGGACGTTGTTTAATGTCCGTTTTGTAGCTTGAATTCACCAAAAGTTTGGATTTTTGTATGTAGTTCGGCGCAACAGGGTTAGGTTCGGCAGATAATTTGTATGCCGAACCTTGATAAATAAGAACAGTTTGGTTTGTACGATTGAATTCTTTATAATCCGAACTGTCATTGAATTATTTTCGCGCCAAATAAATTACATGGTTCGGCTTGAAAAGGATGTGCTAATATAAGCTGAACTTACTACAAAAATATTTATGAGTTACAGTGTAATGTTCGGCTCACACGTGTTCCAGCCGAACATATTTTTCTTGTTTTGATAAAACTTAAGTGTGGTGGTTCGGCTTATAAAGTTTGTCCCTAATAAGTCGAACCCTTGTATGTTTAGTAGTTCGGCTTTTGAAGTCTAACATGAATGAGCCGAACATGTAGCTCGGCTTTCAAGTAGTAATACGAATGAGCCGAACCTAACCCTCAACGTATGTGATATTGTTGTAGATTGTTCCTGAAATGGAAACTATGGAGGATCAACCACTGCATGTTGATGTCATTCATGAAGATACTAAAGATCACTTCCAAACTGACTTGGTAGGTAACGTAATTTATGTTTTTTTATTATTTTTCATGTATATGTATTCAAAATCATTAATAAAACTTAACTTTTGTACTTGTAACCATGTACACGTGGAAAACTCGAGATGAAGCTGTTCAATGGGTTGAGGAACATGGTTTTAAAATCAATTGCGTCCTAGTTAAAGGTAGACAAAGCCGAAAGGATCGGGTTGAGATGGTTTGTGAGAGAGGCGGGAAGAAAGTACGCAAGAAGAAAAAGGGTGAGGTGTATATTGGGAAGACCGGGAAAAAGTATAAGACTAAAACAAGGAAGATAAATTGTCCCTTCAAGATCGTCTTCAATTGAAACTCAAATGAAAATATTTTCACCATGAATAAAGATATGGATTGCCGTCATAACCACCCACTTCCAAAGGATCTTCATGGACATTATAGAGCCGGAAGACTCAAAGATCATGAATATGCAGAGGTAGATAAAATGACACGAGCACGTATGCCACCCTCTAAAATTCTTAGCAAATTGAAGGCGGATGATAAGAATAGCAAGACTACGTTGCAACAAATCTATAACGCGAGAAGTACTTTGAGAAGAAAGGATTTGCAAGGGAGGTTGGTGATGCAACAATTATTGTGGTTGGCGCAAAATAAGAACTATGCTTGCCAAAAGAAATTGGATGATTTCGGCCATGTGACGCACCTTTTTATTGCCCATCCGGAATGCGTAAAGTTGACGCACCTCGTCCATAACCAACTCTCCCTTTGAAATTTTCTCATTTGTGTCTCCAAAATACTTTTTCAAAGCGGTGAACTTGAATTGCTTCAACTTCTTTGTGCTAGAATCCACAAACTTCACCTCTTTAGCAGTACAGGCAAACTCCAATTCTGTCTTGTATTTTGGCCAACCTAGAGTTTCCTCAGCCAGTACATACAACTCATTCCAAGTCATTTCATAAACCTCAGATTTCATATTTTTCCCCTCATTCTAAGACCACTAATCTTCTGTGCATCATCAGGAGTAATTGACATCTCGCCAAAGGGGAGATGAAGTGTGTAAGTCTCCGGACAAAATCTCTCACAAAAGGCTGAGTTTGTAACTGCATCAAATTCCTCTTGTGCATAGAAAATAGCAGGCCATAAACCAGAGCCTTGTACTAAAGCCACCACCTCAGGAGCCTCTTTGAAAATATCCCAATATGCGGCACTCTGGTGCCTAAGTACGCGGACTACATCCATGTGATCCGGAGTCTCGTACATTCTCTTCGCCCATGACTCCTTGTAGCCAATCAATACTCTTCTACCATCTTCCAGAAGACCATGGGCAAACCATTCTCGCAAGCACGTGACACATTATCATCACTAGGAATGTTCTTACCTGTCTCCCTTGATGTAACAACTTTCTTCTTCCCTTTCTCTTGTTTTTGTTGTGTTTCTTGTTTTGGTTCTTCCTCTTCATCATCATCATACTTATCTTCATCATTGTCATCCTCTTGTTGTACAGGCAAAGAGCAAGTCGTGTCAGTTCCCCTTTTCCCTGCATGCAAGTTCTTGGTGCCACCACCTCGAGATTTGGGAGTTTTTGAATTAGAAAGAGTCACTTCCATTGTTCTCCTTTTAAGCTTCTCTTTGAATTTTCCCGGATGGGTGCTAAAACAAATAATACACCTTAATTAATTTTCCAAAATAAATAAATATGATTCTACTAAAAATTGTGATAAGTCACCTATAAATGGACAAGTTTATAGGAAGCTATTAGCCATACACAGAGTAAAGTTCGGCACATTCGATATTTATCAAAATGAGCCGAACAATGTAAGATGGATTATTAAGTAATCGTATTCAAGTTCGGCTGAGTATCATAAAAAATAATTATAAGCCGAACATGTAGGTTCGGCTGATTCGATATTCAAAAGACAACATGTTTTTCAGCCGAACTGTTCTTCGTTTGTAGAAAAAAAAAATAAGTTCGGCTGATAAATGTCAGCTGAACACTACTCTGTAACTACCAAAAACGCGAGGAATCATCGATAACATGTCATGAAATCAATGAAATACGAAGAAAAAACAAGCAATGGGTTTGTGGGAAATACCTTTCTATGTGCAATTTTATGGAATCAGGTCTATTTCTCGCTCTCCAACACCAATTAATCCACTATCCTCTTCATCTCGATCTTTTCCAAAAACCCTAGATTGAGATGCTACAGAAGCAACACTAGGATTCGGCGTCCTACCTCTAGCACATCGCTTATCACGAGGTGCCATATATGAGTTTAATCGAGAGCTTAATCGAAAAATGAAATTTTGAGAATTTGGTTGTTGTTTTTGGAGAAGAAAAGGAGAAGAAGAGGGAGAGAAGGGTTTTTGGTTTTTAAAAGTTAATTTTATTTATTTATTTATTAAGTAACAGTTAATTAGTGGGAGGATATTAGGATTATAATTTAATTTAGTGGAAGGGTAATAATGTAATTTAAACTATATAAGGGTATTATAATAACTTAAACATCACTAGAACACCCCCTTATCATCTTGCATTGGATGGCATAATAAGTCTGTATACCCAAAAAAATTCATGTATGCCCCAAACGAGGGTTCTTATTTTTGGTCTGTTTCAGGACTACACCACACTCTCCATAGATTAACGAACCTGGCCTTTATGGACATGGGCCAAATCCTTTTTCCCGGTTCAAATACAGGGGCCCCAAAATGGAATAACGCCCCTAATAAAGGCACCCCATAACTTAAGTGCCGTTTCATCCATCCATCCGTTCGTTTCTGTCGAAGAGTTGCAAAATCCCTAACCTAGCAATCGTAACTATAAACAAAAGAGTTTTGATATTCTTCTAACCAAGTCCCAACCCCTCTCTCGGTTTGTAACCTTTTGTCTTCCGCCTGCACATATTTGAAGAAATCTTCAACTTTTTCTAAGGTAACATCTCTTTTCTTCAGACTAGTGTTTCTACTTTTGCTTGAAAAATCACGATGTCTACATCTATGAATTGTTAATAATCTTTTAACATTGTTATGGTTTTTGAGGTAAATCTATAAACTATCTTTATTTTTCTTAGAAAGGTTTGATTTTTGATGATTATTCTTGAATTTGTTTGTGTGCAGGTTTGAGTTGTTGAAAACTGTGGGATTTTTGTTTTATTCCCGATCATGGCTGTTCGTAAGTTTTCGCCTAATCTATTATTCATGTCATATTTTTGTTTATTATGCGTATAGCGTTATTGTTGTACTATGGTATGGTTTTATTTTTCAGTTGTTTGTTATGCTAAATTTTATCAAATTGATTTAGGTCTTCAATTTGAGAACAACTGTGAAGTTGGGGTGTTTTCTAAGTTGACAAATAAGTATTGTTTGGTCGCAATAGGAGGATCAGAGAACTTCTACAGGTCCCTTGCTCGTCTTTTTTCATTGTTTATTTTCGTGAAAGAGCGATGCGTTGTATTGTTTGTTTGCTTAATCAGTTTTACAAATTTTGTAGTACATTCGAGTCTGAGTTAGCTGATGTTATCCCTGTGGTGAAAACCTCTATAGGAGGTACAAGGATAATTGGGCGTCTATGTGCAGGTAAGTACTGTGGAAGTTTGAAACTCTATCAACTTTTTTCTTTCTCTTTATAGTGTATATTCTGATTCTGTTTACTACGTTGTGTAGGAAACAAGAATGGTCTTCTAGTGCCACACACTACTACTGACCAAGGTAAGTGAGGAGTGAAATACCATTATCTGAAATAGGAATTGCTTATTAAAGTTCTTGGTGAAAGCCAATATGGTCTGTAAATATGCAAACATTTGCTTTATGTAATAAAGCTTTGCCAGCATGATGCTGATCCCTTTCCAACTTTCTTTCAACTTGTTACTTCGACTTAGATGCTTAGCTATTGGACCAATATGTGTTGGATTACAACCATGATGTATCTGTGTGTATGTGTATTATTTTTAATAACTGTGAAGTGAAAACACATAAATAGCTTTTCTTAGAGAGATAGACAGAAATTTCTCACGATCTCATTGTTGTTTGATACATCAATTCCTGGTTTTACTTGGACTTGTTAGCATGATAACTGAGAAGTGGAAACACATAAATACTGGCTCAGTCATGGATAACTTTTCTTAGAGAGATAGAGAGTGAAATTTCTCACAATACTTGGACTTGTTAGTATGACTTGCATATAGCCTTTGTGATGTATCCCTCTGGTGAGCCTTTTGAGTAAACTGCATTATGTTTGATTTTTTTGACGAGCTTTATTAGTAATTACTATTAGGGTAGTTGGATTTGTTTTGTTTGTGTACTTGTGTGTCATGGAAGATCGTTTAACTTTACATTCTTAACCGTTTTGTTGTTCTTTTTCGTCTTCATTTTAGAGCTTCAACATTTACGGAACAGTATACCGGATGAAGTTGTTGTTCAGCGTATTGACGAAAGACTGTCTGCGTTGGGGAATTGCATTGCTTGTAACGATCATGTTGCTCTTACTCATACTGATCTCGACAGGGTAAGTGTCATACTTTCTTTTTGTGAGAGTACTTGTTAAGTTGTACTATGAGACACTTTTGGATATATAAATTAGGTATCAGAAATTAGTTTAGAGTATAACATGTGACCTTGTTTATGCGTTTCTTTAATCAGGACACAGAGGAGATTATTGCGGATGTCCTTGGTGTTGAAGTGTTCAGGCAGACAATAGCTGGAAACATTCTCGTGGGAAGTTACTGTACCTTCTCTAACAAAGGTGGATTGGTAAGGGACCTCATATAATCTTCTGCGTAATGGATTGGAAGATAAGTCTTTTCTTGTATTGACATTGTTTTCCCTGTGTTAAACAGGTTCATCCACATACATCCGTTGAAGACTTGGATGAACTTTCAACTCTTCTTCAAGTCCCTCTGGTGGCTGGTACTGTCAATAGAGGTAGCGAAGTCATTGGTGCTGGTATGATAGTCAATGACTGGGCTGCATTTTGTGGTTCAGACACCACAGCTACTGAGCTTTCTGTCATTGAAAGTGTGTTTAAATTGAGAGAGGCTCAACCTAGCTCTATTCATGATGAGATGAGGAAATCTTTGATCGACAGCTTTGTTTGACCTTTTAAAAGTGCAAGTCCTTGGGGGTAGGACTTACTCCCGTTAAGTTAATGTATTTTGCTTCTTGTTCTTTCGAGAAAGAAATGGAAACCTTCTGATAGTGTAGTTCCTACTTTGTACAATGTGGAAAGTACTTAATTGTGTTGACAGGCCAATTTGGTAACAGTGAACCGTTTTTTGTTTAGTTTTTGATAAAGTGTAATGTATGTCCTGGTTCCCCCATAACAAGTTTTTGTTTTTGCACCCTTCCTAGTAATTTGGTACCCATTAGCAGCCATGCAATTGAGCAATCTATCTAGACTCCCAACTAAGATCTTAAAGTGAAATGGTTATTTAAAAATGGCTTATTCTAACCCTCTGTCTAATAATCGGAGAACTTAATTATACTGTCCAAGACTTATTTGCAAATGGTTATTTTGAAATGGATTTTTTTTTTTTTTGAACTTAAAGATGAAATGCTCATAGAGAGATGTTTACATAGTTTTTATCCTCTTGCAACTGATCAACTATGTTGCTAGCGGGAACTAATAACCAGACTCCACACAGTCTATCAACTCTTGCAGATTTAGATAGTATATATATCCGCAATCTTATTTTTCGCTTTTGGAACATAGTTATATCCAAAAATATCAAAAGAAAAAGATTTAATATATCTAAAGATAGAATTTTTTTTTTTTTTTTTACGGTCCATTCCAAATTGAGCATGTATCGAGCTGAAAGCATCTTTGTTCACTAGTTAATGAGACATCCACCACAATTTTTGAATCCAGTAATATAGTTTTGATATGTTTTATTTGTTGTAAGTAGACAAACTCCACCCTTTCCATGTTCATCTCCTTAGCCCATTGACATGAGGGACATTGATCCCACAATCCTCCTAGAATGATTCTTGTTGCTTTAAAGACAAAATTCCAAAATTTGAACAAACAAAATAAAGATTTAATATATCTAAGATAGAATTACGTAATCTACAATCTATGCTGAAAGCATCTTTGTTCACAGCATCCACCACAATTTTTGAATCCAGCTCAAACTCCACCCTTTCCATGTTCATCTCCTTAGCCCATTGACATGCTTCCCACAATCCTCTGCATTCAGCTTGATCTGGACCAAAAGATTCCGCTAAGTAGATGCATTTTGACCCCTTGTGCTTACCTGCAAAATCGCGAATTATTAAACCAATGCCTCCAGAATTATTAGCATATATATGTGAACCATCTGAGTTAATTTTATAAGAACCCCTTATAGGGGGAGACCAATGCATATTTATGCGAGACTGCACATTAGTTATGCGTCTAGCAGTGTTGTTATTCTTTTCATGTTCAGCTAGCTCTTTCCTGGCATGATGAATAATCTTATATGGAGTTGAGTTACTTCCCTTGAAGACCTTGTCGCACCTCTCATTCCATATGCACCATGCTACAATTAATTGTTGACAGATTTCATTTTCTTGCCTCTGGTTATTAATAAGGTTCTCCAACATGTTACAAACCCATGTCTCCAATGAAATGCCATCTTGCACGTGCAATCCCAGAGATACAAACCAAACCCTTTTAGCTATATCACACTCAAGGATACAGTGTGTTGTTGTTTCAACATATTAAGCACACCAAAGACAACTGTAGTCTCCAGATTGAATAACATGAGTTAATTTATCTCTTGTTGGAAGAATGTTCTTCAGACATTTCTAGGCAAACTGATTGATTCTTGGAAGTAGTGGTAATTTCCAGAGCTTTTTGAAAATAACATTCATATGCTTCCCAACTAGATTGTGAGCATTCTTCTCTTCAAACATTTTCCGATAGGCTGACTTGACTGAGAAAGAGCCGTTCTTCTCGAGGGTCCAGATCAATCTATCCTCATGTTGAATATAAATAGATATGTTGAGAATGATGTTTGTTGTAGCTGAATCAAAGAGTCTGGGAATTAGATTGTAATCCCACCCTCCAGTTTGTTGAGAAAAAAGCTGATGAACATAGACATAATTGTGCTGATCTGTTACTCCATCTTTTGGTTTAGGTGGTCCATCTAACTGCATGATCCATCTATGCTTCCATATTAATATCTTTTGACCATTTCCCAATCCCCAACAGCTGTATTTCCTAATAAATTCGATCTCACTGCTAATACTTCTCCAGGACCATGTAGCATTGTTACTGGTTTGGTAGTTGAAGATCTCTCCATCAAATAATACTTTGCCTGTAAGGATTTTGCACAAATTGAAGTGTTGTCAATGCATAATCGCCAGGTGGATTTAGCTAGAAGAGCTCTATTGAATAATTCTAAATCTCGAAATCCAAGGCCTCCTTCTTCTTTTGGTATATTAACTCCACTCCAGGAAATAAAGTGTTTGCCTTTGTTTGTCTTCTTATTTCTCCAAAAATTTTGTTTCACTGAGTTCAGCTCCTTGATAGTTGCATATGGGAGTTTGAAAGAAATCATATTATGAACTGGGATATCAGTGGTCACATTCCTAATCATTACTGATCTGGCTGCTTCAGACATGTTTGTACTCCTCCATCATGCCAATCTAGTGTTCATCTTATCTGTAAGAGTAGCAAATTGTATTCTTTTGTTGCTTCCTACAAAAAAAAGGTAGACCTAAATATTTTTCTTCTTTTATATCAAGTTGTCTCACCTGAAGAGTACTACTGATGAGCTGACAAACTTGTGGAGAAGTATTCTTGGAGAAGTAAACAACTGACTTGTGAAAATTGATAAGCTGACCTAAACATGCACTGAATTCCTCAATTACTTGGAGTAGTTTATTAACTTGAACCTGATTTGCTTTGCAGAAGAGAAGACAATCATCTGCAAATAAGAGATGATTAATTTTAGGAGCCGACCTTGGAATCTTCATCCCTGTTAATTTTCATCTCGTAGTAGTTTAGTTGTCTAGAAAAAGCTTCCATTGCTAAGATGAAGATGTAGGGAGAAAGAGGATCTCCCTGCCTTATACCCCTTGTTGGTTTGAATGACTTTGAAGGATAGCCATTTATCATTATTTCAATTTCAGTTGTACTGATGCATTGATGGATTAAGTGACATAACTTTTCACTAAAATCAAACTTTTTAAGGACTTCAATGAGAAAATCCCATACCAACCTGTCAAAAGCCTTTGACATATCCATTTTTAGTGCATTTGAAATGGATATTTTCCAAGGTAACTGATCAGGTCCTGAACTGGAGAACTTAATCAATATCTTTGAACCATTTCAGACTGGTCCTAGAGTCTGGAGAGATTGAATTATACGCTGGTGAGGGGCTTGTGGTTAATCAACATGTTTTCATAGGTTTGGTTGAGATTCAGTGTGTGTATTTCTCTTCGTGGCAAAGGCCAATGGTGTTAATAAAAACTTTAGGCTGTGGAAATTAGTGGAATAGTTTTTATTGTTGGTTTTGTAATTTGTGATTATTTTTTTCTTTTTATGCTTTTTTGTAACGTGGATAAGAGTGAAAATTCCATGTTTCTGCCACATTAGGTTATGCCGCTGGTCATTAGAAAAAAAACTAACATAATTGGCATGATAAAATACAACAAGAAAAAGAAAAAAAAATTATACTGGCGGCAGTTTAATCATTTCCGTTGGAGAACCATCATGTGGCCTGATGGTTCTCATGCTCCCTCCCTTGGAGGAGGTAAGGGTTCGAACCCTAGACCTTGTAATTGCTAATAATATTTAGGGGCCACAACTAATCGTTGTACTAACCCATCAAAAAAAAATCATTTCCGTTGCATGGCATGTTTTAATATTTCTTGTTAGGCAAATGCTCTCACGTACGGCTGCGCATATAAGAGTTATAAGCTAGCGCCTGCAAGCCGTTGGATTCTATAGCTTTTCTATTTTAAGCCGTTGATGATGAATAGACAGCTGTCTGGAAATATATTTTTAAATAAGCCCTCCTTTTAGTTTTAGCAAAAACAAAACAACCCTTATAGATTCTAAGATTTCATTTACAAGATCCTGTGACTGTTAATGGTGAGAAAATTATGCTCTCCTTCTCGTCTAATCCCATATCAGAAGGCAATAGCCTGGAATCAACTTTATGTTTGTTTTCCATTTTCCTAAGAAAAATATATAAATAAAAAAGAAAAAAACAACCTTACATCTATTGCTGAAAGAAGGTTGGTATTGTGTTCAAATAAATATATAAATGATTAATTTCCACACAGGATAAAATTTGATTATGCTTATAATCTGATCAAAGATGTAAGCATCGGTATCTGAGATCATTGTATTAATTTTGGTGATCCTTCTTTCATCAAGATCCTTGAATGGTGTAAAAGGTACACCCAAATTCAATTTTACATATTCAAAGATGAAATTGAATGATCAACTTCAGATCCATCGACATTATTACTTCAAAAACTTACCAAAGAGTTAACAGGCATGGCAAAAAAAAAAAAAAAAAAAAATATATATATATATTTTGATACCTGGCGAGATTGAGGTATACCCATTTTATTCTCATCCAAACTAGTATGCTAAGGGGTATCTAAAAGGTGTTAAAAGACCAAATTACCCCAAAAAAAACCATGCCGACCAAAAATCCATTCAAAAAATTTTCAAAATCTTTTTCCAAAACTCTAACTATGAAACCAAATCAGAAGAGAGAACAAAAAAAAAATGGATTATACGGGTTTTGAGATTGGGTACAAAATCATACCCAATCTCAAAACCCTTATGATTCAACATTTTTGCTAAACGTCGGCAGGGTATTTTTTGTCGACCTTGCCGACTAATGCTAGTTGGCAGCTTCCTAGGTTGAATATCGTGCCGACTTTTCATCTCTGAAATTATCATTTTACAGGGTCGGCACGGTATTCATCCTTGTACATTGCCGACTAAAATATAGTCGGCAGGTTATGAAATTAATACCTTGCCGACTAATCATGCATTTGTAACACCTTTCTATGTATGTCAAAAATCCTATAGTCGGCAAGGTATTTTTTGTCGACCTTGCCGACTATAAGGTAGCCGACAAGGTAAAAAATCAATAAGATGCCGACTAGTGAAACATTTACAACAGTCTCCTATGTGTCAAAAATAATAAATTCGGCATCTTCTTCATTCACCGACCTTGCCGGCCGGATATAGTCGGCATGTTATTCATCTGTAGACCTTGCCGGCCAGATATAGTCGGCATGTTCTTCATTCGTCGACCCTGCCGACTTTTCATAGTTTCAGAACTGAAAGTGTTGATTTCTTCTTTAATTTTGAGTATGATTTCACACATCAACTTTGCAATCCCCTTTTTAGAAGTGTTTGGGTAGTATGTTTTCATTTTCGTAGCAAAAAAAATTCTCAAAACAAATTTTTTTTCATCAAAAATCTTCCCACATGAGTTCAATCAAAAACAAAATTTGATAACTTAAATTCATAAGTTTTAATCTACTTAATTAATTCATTTAAACTCAATTAATTAACCTAATCAGAATTTTTAATGTTAATTAAACAAGGGTATATTAGCCATTTAGAAAATACAAGGTTAAGGAGTAGCCTGTTTTACTTCAAAATGACCTGGCTTTTGTCTTATTAGGTATACCCCAATTAATTTGGGTATACCCCAATCAAGTCAGGATTTTTGATAGTGCAAACAAGTAGTAAATTGATTGGAGGATGAAATGATTTTAGGTGTTTCCCATTCAAAGGACTTTGAAACTGCTTCACCAATTGATTTCCTATTCCATAAAAATAACATTAGACTTTCAAAATAGAGAGGGTAGAAGATAACTTAGAAATTAGACTTAACAATAAATACTGAATAATTTAGGGATTTGGTTGTATCTAAATTAATGTTTACAGCTGTAATTTGATCTAATCTGTTTTCAAAACACGATCTTAAGGAATCCAACGGTTGCTGACCCGCTAGCTCATAACAGAGTTGTGCGCGACCGCGGGACATCACAGCCCTTCTTGTTAAACTTTGTCTGTAAGAACCTCGTGACAGATTGCACTCAATCAATCAACATGACAACATGTACACCCAGGATGGGATTCATTTGACAGAAACTTCTGTAGATCAAAGGTGATCTAACATTTCCACCCAACCCATGCTTTGAAGAATAATCAACGGTTAGGCTAAGTCTTATGGGGTGCTAGTCTAGCACCTAGATTACCAATCCACGTCAGCTAGCATAATCACCTAAGTATTATGGGAGTGCTAATCTAGCATGCTAGTCGCTGAAACAAAACATCGGCAAGCGCTGAACCATTCAGCGTTTTCACTTTTCGCTGAACCATCCCGCGCTTGAACAGTCAACTCAGTCAAAGCGCTGAACCATTCCGCGCCTGGCGCTGCACCATTCAACGTTACAAAAATCGATCTAACCCAACATAAGGTCGATCTTCTTCTTCTTCCCCATTTCATTTCTTCCTCTCCCAATGGATCTAGCGGATTGGGAGATACCCCTTCCATTTATTATGAGTGATATTTTAAGTTATTAGAAGTTCTTTTTTAAGTTTGAATTAGAAGTTAATTTACGGATTTCATTTCTTCCTTTTATTCCGCCTCTAATGAGAAGAACACGCCCATTATCTTGATATTTTATTTCCTACCCTTCCTGTTATTAATCTCGGAAAAAACAAATACAACCTTGTTGACATTATGGAAGATGTAATTTACTTTATTCATTCAATTTTGGTTACTACATTGATTGAAACATAAAACCTAATCCTTGTCGACGGAAAACGTTAATTTCAAGCCTTTGAACCCCTAGGCGACCCTATTGGATTATAGTCTCGTGAGGGTTTATTTCCCACAAAACCTGCCATCAATCCAATGGATCTCTCTAGTCTCCGCATACCAGGCTTTGGTGATTGCCAAATCTTCATTAGAATCAAATGAAGCCATTTCTTGTGTGTAGAGAGCTATTGGGTGAGTTAGATGGAGTGTGTGATGATATGAGCTTTGGAGAGTATATGCAAATAGTTGTGTGTTGTTTTGTGGAGATAAGTAGTGCATTTATAGGATGGTGCCCAAATTTGGCCGTTATAGTGTCCAAGTACAAGTGAATCAATGCAATTGTACTTGCAAAAATTTGAATTTTGAACACGCCGGCAGGTCGTAAATTTGCTACAATGCCGTGGTCCCAAAACGGCCGGAAATGTATGGGTTCATTAGCATGCTTGGCAAAATACCGCCGGCATTTTCCCTGTTTTGTTTCCTCCCTACCTTACATGATTCTAGGCATCGAAGAATGGTTTTTTTTCAATATATGGCCTAAGCGGTCTCTATTTTAGTACCCTTCCGGCTACACGAACGCCGGAGGAATGGTATTACCTGCCGGCCCCGGTAACTACCAATGGATCTAGCGGATTGGGAGATACCCCTTTACAAGAAATGGAGGAAAAAAGAAAAAGTTTAGTAAGAACCCTTATCTTACGAGATTTGCAAATATAAATGTTTTAAACGAGATTTAGGTTCGTAATGGCTTAGGAACCAATCCCCTAAATTAAAGTGATTTATTATGAGTGATATTTTAAGTTATTAGAAGTTCTTTTTTAAGTTTGAATTAGAAGTTAATTTAGAAGTAGGATTTCAATTTCAATGTACTTTTTTTAATTTTTAGAAGTAGAATTTTAATTTTAATTTCAATGTAATTTTTAATTTTTAATTTCAAAAAACATTGTAACATTGTTTTGCAATGTAAACAAAAAATTTCTTAGTTTGCCAAATTTTAAAATTTTGAAACAAACAACCGTTGGAACAAATTGTCAAACTTTTCAAAATTCAAAATTTGAAAACATACATGATTTTGGTAGTAATTAGAGTTATAATGAAAAAGGGTAATTTTGTAACTGTGGTGTAACATGAGTGTGAGGAAAAAAAGAGTATAAAATTTAATTAAAATTTTGAAACAAACGAACTAAATTGTCAAACTTTTCAAAATTCAAAATTTGAAAACATACCCGTCTGGTGGTGTATGGAGTAAAAAAGGTCAAGCGCTGAATGATGCAGCGCTAACGTGGGGCGCGTTTCCATTCAGCGCTAGAGCTTGGCGCTGTATCATTCAGCGTAGATGCTTGGAATATTCTTCCTGGCGCTGTTTCGTTCCGCGAAAAGGTACTTTTCCCAGCGCTGAATCATTCATCGAAAATATCTAGCTTTTAGTTCACATGCTAGCAACTGGTAGGAGAGAGAACTAGTGTTAACTTTATTGCCACACTTTTTTTTTTTGAATTGTAACACTTAATTGCTAATTAGCACCTCAAATCTAGCCCATAAGACTTAGCCTTAGAGAAATTCCTATGGAATGAACAAACCTAGAGTTTGTTCATTTTGATCCCATTATGGGATGAACAAACCAAGAAAATGGATGTTCAAGTGAACAGATTAGTTCATTTGAACAGCAAGACACTCCAACAGCGTCATTGAAAATGGCACGCGCCATGATCAATAACTCTGGCGACAAGATAGGTGACGCCCGCGTTTTCCACCAAAACGCGCGTTTTAGATGCTAACGCTAGCGACTTATCTTTGAGACTCCAATACCGACTCGATGGCGCCAACGGCTCCATCTGAAAGGCTGGAAAACCTGTTGATCCAATGGCTACAGTTTTTGAATTCTATAAATACTCCTACTTTCAACTCTAAATTCACACATTCTACACTTTCTTCACTCTCAAAAATGCCTCATAGAGTTCGTATTGGATTCTCTCAACAAGAGGATTTAGCTATTTGTAGAGCCTTTGTTTTTCACACACAAGAAGTTGTAATGCGTAATGTACCCGATTCGATGTTCACTTTCCGGGACAAATGTTACAGAATGTTCACCACTGAAACTGGGAATATTTGTGGGCGTGATTCTCACGGATTGCATCATCGTTTTAGTGTAATTAGTACAAATGTATTGGAGTTTGTCGCCCAACTAATGTTGAATCACCAAAATAAGCTGAACGGTGAAGCCAAACATGAAGTGTTGCCCAGAACTCTAGCGATGTGGCCAGCATCTCACCGCGGTCATCCTTTCGCCTTCCATGCTTGTTTCAACATTCTTAGGGTGCTCAACAGATACGATCCCTACATCAACCTAAGAATTCCACCACCCGCTGAGAATTGACGCATATGTAGTAGTTGTTTTAATTTAATGTATTTCTTTTATTCTCATGTATGATGTGGTTGTTCAATGCAGTATGTTTTTATTTATGAAATTGATGGTGCAATGTTTAATCGAAGTGAAATTTAAATTACTTGATATTGATGGTTTTAGATAATCGTAATAACACCTAATAAATAACAAATTAAATAACATAATACCATGGTGAATCGATTTTTCCTACAACTTCAATCAGCCCACTCCACCAAAAAACACATGGGACATTCCCAAAAATGCCTTCTATATGTGTCTTCTTCAGAAGAAGTCCGAAAATGCATAAAAGTCCTGCAACTGGGCTTTGAGCATGAACTGATTCTCTGTGGAAAATGTTTGTATTCGTGATTTCCATATCCACAATGATTGCAGTGTAATAACTCCTTCTTCAATTTGGCTTTAAGTTTGAAGTTTTTGCACATTGTTGCAATCTTTTCTTCTTCATCTTTTTAAATCTTCATAGCATCATCTAGCATATGTGGTTCCTCTGGACAATTGGGATCTTGACATTGCAAATACCTGAGCTTTTCCGGTTGTGATTCAATCACCATTCTGATGCGTGAACAACCTTCCTGCGGACACTTTGAATACATCCAGGGACATTGCATAAGACTGTGGTTATCCATGAAACATAATGGGCAAACTTCTTTTGCTTCGACACATAATATTTGCTTCGCTTTGCCTTTAGAAAACATGGTGGATGATGAGAGAGAAATCAGTTGGTTTGGTTTAGAATAAAATCTAGTGATGTATTTATAATAGAAAATAGGCGCTGGTAATTCAAACGGGCGCTCATAGGAAATTCTTGGGCGACTTTACTAATGTCGCCCGAGACTTTACAGCAAACGCCAACGGCTAAATTTCCATTTCCAACGACAAATTTTTCGTTCTCAAATCCTATAAAATTCATTAATTGTATCTCCAAAATCACATCTTCTTTTTCTTCTTCTTCTTCTTCTTCTTCTTTCTTATATCTCTCCTCCTCCTTTGCAGAAATGTCTCTTAGAAATCGTGGTCCCAAGTTTACCGAAGAAGAGGATATAACTCTATGCAAAGCATATTTCTTTCATAGGGTAATCACTGGTGTTGTTATTTCTCATGATAGTTCTTTTTGGGAGAACGTGTTTTCAATGTTCGTCTCATTGACGGGAAACCCAGGAAACCGAGATGCTCGTCAATTGTGTGCTCGTTTTCAGCGTATTAGGCTTGCAGTCCATCCATTTCTTGCTCAGGTAATGGAAATTGATCGAGAAAAGTTCATCGGTGTAGCTGAAGAAGAAGTGATCCAAACAACTCTTGATAATTGGGAGGAAGCTCACGGTAAGCCTTTTCGTTTCGAAGCATGTTTCAGAATTCTAAAAGATGGTCCATCTCAAGTACATCGTTACTGCACTCGAGTGCCGCTGCCGGAATTTACAATGGAAGAAGATGTTGCTCTAGTTCGATGTTGGTTACATCGTATGGCGAGACCAATGAACCATGACCATTTCTGGGAAAGAGTATTGGGAGATTTTGTATTTTCGCGGAACGAAGCAATAAGAAACACTAAGAGCCTAGAACTAAGAATTGCATTCATCAGTAATGAAGTCAAACGTTATACGGAAATATTGTGTATGGTTCATCGTAGCAATTCTGGATTATCCAACGAAGAACTGAAAACCATCGCTCTGACCAAGTTTACCGAAGAAAGCGGGAGAGAGTTTAGGCATTTTGAATGCTATGAACTTTACAGAGAGAATGTGGCTGGATTTGATGTAGTTTGATGTTTTTGTTGTGGTTTATTAAAATGTAGTTTGATGTTATTCGCAAGTTTAAATAAATGGTAATAAATTTCACGTAATCTGAAGTGGAAATCTATTTTAAAATATAATCATTTTCATTCATTGATATTACTGCCAATTTTACAAGATATAAACTTCGACAATAATAAAAACTTTAATAAAAATCAAGTACAAGTTTCGGCCTCCTGTTTATCTTCATTTGACGTATTTTCCATTCAATGCGCTCTTTGACAGTTTCACCTTTGTTTTTGAATTTTTTGTTGTTAAGTTTCAAAACAGGAGCTTTTCTTTGCCTTTTAGCTTTAACATTTTCTTGGAGCAACTTCTAAAACTTGCACTTCCCTTTTACAATTTTCAATCTTTTTAAAACTCCCACATATCTTAGAAACAGCAGCTTCAAGTTTTGCATCACAGAAAAGTGTGATCGCTTTTTCAGCCATTTTTATAAGAGAAAATTCAAGTGAATTTTGGTGTGACTGAATTGTTCGAAGATGGCGGCAATTTATAGAGGGAAAAAGTGAAATTCGAAAATTTAAAAACTACCGGTTAGCGTCACCAGGAAAACCGCTGGCGATACAATCCGTGATGCGGCGTCAGACTTCCTGTCGCTAGCGTTAGCGTTCTGCTGCTGAGCGCCACCGTTTTTTTTAATGACGCGCGTCTACTACTCTAACGCAGTGCTTTTCCATAGTGGAAAACTTAGTTTGGCCATCCACCTGGCTGAACAGATAGAATTGCTCTTAGGTAGGACTTGAAAAGGTGTGAGTCACTGAAACGAAACGGACCGATTATGTTGGGACGAGTTTGGAGGAAACACCGGTTGGTACACACTACGGGTTTTTAGGACAGCCCCTGAAGAAACAAGTCTATAGAGAGAGAGAAGGAATAGAAAAAGCGGAAGAGAAAGAAAAAGAGATGACGAAATCTGGAGCAGAAAAAAAAAGGGTTCGAAGATCAGCTGCCCTTCAGAATGGTGGTAGTCGAGATCCTAACAATGATACACCACCCAGGGTTTGTTCTCTATTTCTCTATACCCCATTTTAGGGTTTATGACTTTTCTTACTTTGAGATCTTCTTTCTTCATGTAATTTTTTACTGTTTTAAAACATATGATTTTTCTCTCTAACAGGAAAGGAATTGATTAGTATGTGATTGTTGGAACCATTGTTAGGATTTGCTCTGAATAATAATTATATGTTTATTCTAGCCTGATGAGAATGGAGGATCTTTACGGTAGTTAACTAATTTGATTTTTTTATTTTATGTGTTAGGTTTGATTCTATTTATAATTAGTGAATTCAAAAAAGTTTTGTTTTTTATGTGATGTTTTGGACTAGGTTTTAGATTTTGGAAAACAAGGAAAAAAATAAGAATGATGGTCCTTAGTGGGAATAGGGTTTTAGAGTTACCTTACTTGATGAAGAATTTAATCTTTCCTCACTGTGGAGTATAAAATTGAAGTTTCCCACATCTTTGATCTGGGTAGTGGAAGTTGCAATGCTTGGTTTTCTTTTTTCAATTCCATGATGAGATTGTGGTTGTATGTTGATGATAGCGAGCTTTAGAAACCACTGTTTCACACTAGTCAGATAAACATAATTCTTTCTTTGAAATCGCTCATTGTTTACAGTAAACATTTTATGTGTAGGTATCTTTCTTATCTATCGTGAATTTTAGTCATAGTTTTCTGTCGTGTTTTTTAGTTTGTATAATGAGTAACATGACTCCTGCCACCGCTTGGATTTTTTACCATGCAATCCCTTCTTTCGCTTCTGTTATTTGCTTGTTTACTATTTTGTTCTGCAATAATCGATTTCGCAGTAGTTAAGAGCAAAAAAAAAAAAAAAAAAAAAAAACTTGTTTTGAAAAGGGTAATAAACTGATGAAGTTCCTAAAGCTACAATCTACGGTATATAAAAGAGGTTTCTATGAACCTATCTGACCTGTCTCTGGAATATTGTATTAACTCCTTTACTTCTTTTTGTAGAAGCAAGTTAAGGAGAAGGATTTGTTTCAACTATTTTCCGAGAAAGTAAGGGATCATAAGGAATTAGAGTCTAGATGGGGTGTTTTACAAGAAACAAGGGTGGAGTATTTTAGAGGAAAGGATTTTGTTAGCTTTTTGGGTAAACATCCGGAGGTTAAGGAAGTACTAGAATCAGATAAAAGTTTAGGTCCTGAAGATATTGCAAATGTTTTACTAGGAAGGAGCCTTTTAGTCCGATGTGACCGTGTGGTAAAAACTGTTCGACCTGGGAAGAAGAAGCTGTCTACTTGGCCAGCCCACTTGGAGATCCATCCCGTAAGTTTATCACTACTCTTGTGTTCTAGGCTGTTAGCATGTTGACTCTCTCATTGTTTTAGCATGTTGGTCTCAGTGATCTGTAATTCTTTCACCTAACATTTTATGTACTGGATCGTTACTATCTAATTGCAGTTGTCAGTTGCTCTACAACAGATTACAATAGTTATTCTGTGATTGAACCATGAGCATGGTCATCACCTGTTTGTTTTAGTTTTTCATTCTGTTTGTGTTTTTTTGACTAATAGCTGCTTACCTTGAAGAATATTTTGTTCAGCTTATGATTTTAAAATGTAAGAATATTTAATGCTTGTGTGTGCCAAATGTTGAACCGCTTGTTGAACCACCTACCAGCAACATGCTCTGCGCAATTCGCTGTTGCTGGCATAAAGTCGCATCATGGCCTTAACTTCCTCTTGTACATGTGTCATAAATCATGTCTATGTAATTTAGAAGTAGGTATTCGCTTGTGCAACTCATTTAGCAATGTTGAACTGTACAGTTTGGATATTTATTGTTTAATATACATTCCCATCGATTATTTTTTCTTGTTTTTCAAAGATGAATTAAAGCGTATAAGGTATGAGTATCAACTAAGTTTGTTTTTATAACATCGGTTTCTTGTTTGTGATGCAGGATCAACAATTTTCTGACAATGATGCATTTTTTGCTTGGACATTTGTTAAACGGCGTCCATTGTGGCAGACAATTCTCTCGTTTGTTTGGCCCGTAGTGACTCTAGCAATTTGCTTGTTTCCTGTATTTCCTCATCAGTGCAAGCTGCTAGTATTGTATACCTGTGCTGGGCTTCTTTTACTTATATTTAGTGTTCTTTCAGGTAAGCTGAGTTAATTCTCTAACTTATTTATTTATTTTTTTACTTGTGTTGGCTTTGTTGATGAAGATATCTTTCAAATCTAGAAACAGACTAATCTACACTTGTTTTCAGTTTTATAAAACACAACATGGGACAGTCATCCCTAATAACATCCAGTAGCTTCAACTATATCACTTGTTGACAATTTAATTTATAATCTGTAGTGAGAGGTCTCATCTTTGGAACTGTATGGATTTTGCTGGGAAGGCGTCTTTGGATTTTCCCAAATATACTTGCGGAGGAGACAACACTGTCAGAGTTGTTCCAGTTTTGGCCCAAGAAAGATGAGGAAGAGCGGCCTAAGTGGACATCAAGGCTCTTTTATGCAGCCGTGGCTGCCGTGTTCATACTGGTGCTTAGGCACCATGCACCCGATGAAGCTGCTAGAGCCAGGTCAGCTGCAAATCTTCTGTCTCGATACTATTCTTATCACCTGGAACCTTCATTATTTCTTGATCAATTTTTAAGTCTTTTCTTCAACTTCTGCAGGTACCAGAGGAGGGTCTCAAATATTATTGACGATGTCCTTGAATGGTCTCCAAAATTGGCTTTGTCTGGTTTCATGGATCAGGACAGTGTGGTTAATGCCACAGAAACTCACTCACCTGCCACAGAAGAACACGTAGCTCAACCCAAAGAAGAACATGAGGTTGAAGAACCTTTGGTTACTGAAGAGGAATCTGGTGATAGTCATCATAAGCAGTAATCACCAATATATATGAGAATTAAATGATACACTATTATAAAACACACAATGTTACAGTGTCTTTTTCCTTTTTCCTTCATATTTTTCTTTTTCTGTCTTCTTCTTTTTTTACTTATCAGGTATAGAATTGTGTAATTGAGCTTAGAGTTGATCGGAGCTCAAATATTCATTTGCTCCGTCTTAATAAAGCAATCCAATCTGTAGTCCCTTCACTATTTCGTTCAAGAACAAGTAATCGTCAGGGTGATTTCTGCCATCACTCAGGTACCGGAATACCATACCAGTATATGTGACCATTGTTTCTTTGAAATCTCTAAAAACTACATATCCCAAGTTTGTAGGGAAACAATGTCGGGGTGTGATTTCTCTTTCATAAGGAACCTTAGTTCATCCAGTTTCTTATATATTTCCTTGCTCTTTTGATGATCTTCCCCACTAGCAAAAAACCTGTGAACCTTATTTTCAATCTCGATCCAGCTACAACCTGCGTCTTTTTTCATCTTCCTGTTATTCATCAGTGTTCTTACCCTTGCAGCATCACTGAACAGTCCTCCTCTAGCATACATATTTGAAATAAGAATATATGAACCAGCATCATCTGGAACCAGATCAAGCAAATGTTTTGAAGCAAGGGTACTAACGTTTACATCCCCGTGTAGATTACTTGTACTGATCAGTGTTCTCCATAACAAAGGTGATTCTGGAAATGCACTCTCCTTAATAAACTCCATAGCTTTTGACAAACTGCCTGATCTACCTAAAAGATCAACCATGCACGCGTAATGCTCAATTGCTGGTTTGATCTTAAATTTTGATTCCATGTCCCAGAACAAGTGAATCCCGACTTCAAATAAACCTGAATGGCTGCAAGCTTGAAGAACTGACAGTACTGTTATCTCATCAGGTATAAATCTTCTTCTTCTCATTTCTTCGAAGAGCAATAAAACTTCCTCTCCTTGTCCATGCAGAGCACAGCCAGAAATCAATGAATTCCATGAAACCAAATCATGGCACACCATTGTGAAAAACATTCTCCGAGAATCTTCAGCTTCACCGCATTTTGCATACATTGAAACTAGTGCATTTCCCACAATAATCTCATTCTCAAGTCCTACTTTAATGGAATAACCATGTAAAGCCATACCTTTGACTAAAGACGCTTGTTCAGCAGATAAACCAATGAGCCGTGAAAAAGTAACAAAGTCCGGTTCTACTCCAGAGAGCCTCGCTTGGTGAAATAAAAACATATACTCGTCTTTTTCTCCCCCACCTTCATCTACCTTCATATAACCAGCTAGAATAGCATTGAAACCAGCAGTATTTTTAACAGCAAGACTGCTGAAAACTAATTTTGCATAACTAAGATTTCCACACTTCGCATACAGATCAATTAAAGCAGTTCCAATAAAAAGATCTGAAAAGTAACCAAGCTTTGTCACGAACCCATGAATCTGAATTCCCAGTTTCAAATCCCTACACTCTGAACAACCATCAATAAAAGTAGCGAGGCAGTTCGTGTCAAAGGAAATACCCAAGTGAAGCATCTCGAGAAATCCACTAATGGCCTTTTCTCCCTCATTGTTCTTCACATACACTGATAAAAGTGCAGTCCAAGTAACTAAATTTCTCTTGGTCATACTAAAAAACATCTTCTCTGCTTCCTCCACCAACCTATATTTCCCATACAGCGTAACTAATGCATTTCCAACAGAAATTTCATTCACCACACCATGTTTAACAGCTAGTCCATGTAATTGCCTTCCTTCCCTTACACCAATTTTCCCACCGGAAGAACTTAAAACACTGGTGAACGTATAGTCACTTGGTTCCAAACCATAATTTAGTAAATCACGAAACAACTGAAATGATTTTTGCCCATCTCCTTCCTTCCCATACCCTAAAATCATAGAATTCAAACACTGAATATCTTTGTCATCCAAATTCCTAAAAACATTTTCTGCACTAGCCAAAGACCCACTTCTCAAATACATAGACAACAGCGAAGTACCAACAACAAGATTTTCCTCAAACCCACTTTTGATGACTAAACCATGAACTTGTTCTCCTACTATTTGATCTCTAGCAGACTCGCATGCCTGTAAAATCACGGTGCACGTATGCCCACTGAAATCTTCTCCTAATCTATGCATATTGCAAGCAATTGTAAATACAGCTTCAGCGTCATTATTGTTCTGAGAATACCCATTCATCAAAGAAGTCCAAGTGATTGTGTTTCTTATTGTCATTTCATCGAAAACCCTTTGTGCGTCATTCAATTTGTTAAATTTAGAGTAGAGATTTATAAGATTATTTCCTTGAAAGGTTTCATTACGGGAGCCTAGTTTGATAAGAAATGCATGAATTGACAAACCCAACTTGTAATCTCTAGACCCAATTGAGAGTTGAAGGAGCTGAGGCCAGTCATCGTGCAGAACAAAATACGCGGCAACTGACAGCTTTATCTTCGGACATGTAAAGTTTTTTGAGGTGATAAATGTACGTGATGACCAGAAATTGTTAGGAGGAGTTGTCGTTGGCCTTAGTGGTGGGAAATGATGCTGAGGTTTTGATTGGCTTGAGGGAAAGACAGAGGAAGAAAGGATAGACATGGAATCATTTAAATGTTGGAAAATATTAGTTAGCAGATATTCGGATGAGAAGCGTGAAAATGAAGAGCAAATGCAAATGAATCTGCAATGTTAAGAAAATGGCAAAAAAAAAAAAATTACGGCAGCACCGCAGCAGCCTTTCTCTGTTTAAAAACTGTTTCAAAAAATATCAGAGCCAGGTTTCGATCCTGGGACCTGTGGGTTATGGGCCCACCACGCTTCCGCTGCGCCACTCTGATTTGTTTGATGATACCAGAAGGGAATAATTTAACACCTTATTGACTCTCACTTCCAGAATAAATTAGAAAACACGCGAAACATATAAAGTATATAACCGGAGTACCTGTCAATAATTTTCTTTGGTTTATCACCGCTAGATTGTTTGGCACGTGCGTACGCACGTGCAAGCTGGACATGTAACTCATCACTTTTATCTGTTATATTGGGGACGGGTCATGGGACTTATTGTTTTTACCTGCTTAATTTAAATACTTAAATTACCATTATACCTTCCTTTTTTATTTATAACACATTATTTATGTGCACCTAATATGGGGACAATTCTGGAAATTCAAAAATTACAGCCTCAAATCACTGTTCGTGTACATTACCTAAGGAGTGTTCTCTTTATAATAGTTATAGATGAAACAAAAAACAGACATTGTTATCATCCATATTCACCCTTCAAACAAAGAAATTGTTAAGAAAAAAAAATCAATGGTGGGTTTGGATATAGAATTTTAAAGGTGGAATTTATGGGTCCAATGGATTTGGTAGGATTACTTTTCCCTCTGTACATTTGGTTGTCCGAATCCTTGGAACCACGTTTCTCACGGAAATCAGTTTTCCAGCAAATCCTCCAAACGGAGTCCGACCCCTCCCCCTATGATTTGCTGGGAAACTTCTCAAGGGATTTATGGACCCACTTTTTTTTAACTTTAAATTCCATATATATGCAATTTTAAGATTTGAGGGTTATGCCAAACGGTACAAAGACTTCAAAACAAGAAAACTCTATAAATCCTAGGAATTTTAATTGAGTTACCAAACACAAAAGAGTTGTGTAATCGATATTTGTAATTGGTATGACCGATCCTAGTAATTGGTGTGACCGTTCACAAAAGAGTTGTGTAATCGATCCTTGTAATTCGCGTAACCGATCCTAGTAATTGGTGTAACCGATCCTGGTAATTGGTATAACCGATCACAAGTAATACCATGAGTAGATGGTAACCGGTCCTGATAATTGACGTAACCGATCCCGGTAACTGATGTAACCGGTTCTGGCAAACCATATTGAGGTAGAACCCATCCTCGTGTTTGGTAAAACCGTAAACCCATGATTAGTGAATTGATATTTGATCAATCACATAGTTGTCTTGGAATATAGATGACCAATTCTAAACTTGTTTGGAAGTGTGGTATAATCAATTCCAAGATTGTAAATATGAAAGAGGATTTACAAAGACAAAGATGTCGACATACTTTGAACATGATCAGTACCTCTTATCTTTTATTGTTCAAAGATTCCTTAATAACTCAAGGAGATCCCGGTCCGAAATAAATTAAGAATCTTTTAATTAAGGTTGTTAGTTTTATATGCTTTAATTACCAACAATTAAATGCATATCTCTAGAAAATAAAAATTGGTAATGTGCATTTACTAATTGGAGATTTTCTATTGAGAGATTTCGGAAATATTGGACAAAGCATTTCCAGGAATTATGAAACCGATTTTGGGAATTTATTGCATCACTACCTCTAATCTGACAGTGTTAGTTAATGGCGTGCCTGAAAAGTTTTTCAAACCTTCTAGAGGACTCAGACAAGGAGACCCTCCCTCCCCTATTTTTTTTTCCTATTCTGCATTGGAGTCTTATCAAGAACTCTTGCTCATACTGAAGAAATGGAAAATATATCTAGTATAACAATCTGTAAAGAAGCTCCTTTGATATTCCACTTACTCTTTGTTGATGATTGTATGGTTTTCAGTCAAGCCAACATGCATGACTGTAATATTCTGGTGAACCTCTTTAAAGTATTTAGCAATACTTCTGGTGAACTCATCAATTTCAATAAGTGTGAGATATTCTTCAGCAGAAATGCTGATGAGCAATTAAGTATCAATAACAACAATGTTATTGGAGTCCAAATGATTGATTTAGGGGGGAAATATCTGGGTTCACCTCTTTTCAACAACATAAGCAAAATCCTTTCTTTCAAACCCTGTGTGAACAATCTGAAAACCAGATTTGATGGCTGGAAAACTAAACACTTCAACCCTGGTAGAAGAACAACTCTTATCAGCTTAGTTACTTCCACCTCTTGCTAATATCAAATGAATATTTTCAAGCTTCCAAAAAAAATTGTCAGGAAATAATTTAGTTGCAGAGATTTATTTAGGGGAAGGATCCTGAAAACCCAAAAGGTTACTATCCAAAAGCTTGGGATTTTATCTACAAACCAAAAGAGTTAGGAAGATTGGAATTTATGAATTTAGGGGCTTTCAATTAGTCATATGATCACGAAGATTGGATGAAGATTAGCTCAAAACAGAAAGTCTTTACGGTATCTCAATATATCTGCCAGATATACATAAGAGACAGGAATATTCCAGACATGGATACCAAACCACATGCAGGAGATTCTTGAATCTGTAAAGAAATATTTGAAGGGACTGAAAACATCCAAAAGTATAGTTCTTGGCAGGTTGGAGATGGTGCTCGCATCAACATTTGGAAAGACAAATGGATTGGTGATCCAACTATATAACTTACCAAAGAAGACACCCGAAGACTGCATTTTTTATAAAACATCTCATCTCTAATGAAGAATATTGAGAGGATAACAAATTGCAGGAGTGACCCAGTCAGATAAAAATCCAGACATTTTAGTAATATTGACTTGAATTATTTCATTCCTAACGTATCTTTCAAGTCGTGCTATATTGAAAACAACTGTGAAGCTGTGAATGATTATACTCTAGTAGTAAGACATGATCACATGATCATAGTGTTAAGGAATTAGGATACAAAGTATAACGCTTATCTTTTGAACTTCGTATATATGACATCGACATAATCATATGAATGCTGTTGTGATTATGTGTATGGGTAACGGTGAAGATTTCGTCCTAGGAAACAATGTTTACATTTGTTTAAAGGGAGTACATTCATGAACTTGGTTTATGAATCGAAATGGAAATCGCTAGGCTTATTGGTATTGTTATTCATTGCATATCTTTGGATTACCAATATGTGTGAGTTATATAGTAGAACCGATCATAACTTGGTATGTATCTTGGTATAACTGATCACAGTGCCTGATTTATGATTTGGTATGACTTTTATTAGTGTAACCGATCCTAAGTAATCACATGAGATGGTATGATTGATATTTGTAATTGGTATGACCGATCCTAGTAATTGGTGTGACCGACCACAAAAGAGTTGTGTAATCGATCCTTGTAATTGGCGTAACCGGTCCTAGTAATTGGTGTAACCGATCACAAGTAATACCATGAGTAGATGGTAACAGTTCCTGGTAATTGATGTAACCGATCCCGGTAACTGATGTAACCGGTTCTGGCAAACCATATTGAGGTAGAACCGATCCTTGTGTTTGGTAAAACCGTGAACCCATGATTAGTGAATTGATATTTGATCAATCACATAGTTGTCTTGGAATATAGATGAACCAATTCTAAACTTGTTTGAAGTGTGGTATGATCAATTCCAAGATTGTAAATATGAAAGAGGATTTACAAAGACAGAGATGTCGACATACTTTGAACATGATCAGTAACTCTTATCTTTTATTGTTCAAAGATATTCCTTAATAACTCAAGGAGATCCCGGTCTGAAATAAATTAAGAATCTTTTAATTAAGGTTGTTAGTTTTATATGCTTTAATTAGCAACCATTAAATGCATATCTCTAGAAAATAAAAATTGGTAATGTGCATTTACTAATTGGAGATTTTCTACTGAGAGATTTCGGAAATATTGGACAAAGCATTTCCAGGAATTATGAAAACCGATTTTGGGCATTTATTGCATATCTTGAGAATATTCGGTCTTGAAAATTCCTTGGTTTCCAAACATCCCTGGTCTATAAATACCCAAGTTTGCATTTCTAGCAAACTATCCTAAGAGCCAGGCAAACTTCATCTTTTTGTTGTTTCTGGTGGAGCCGTCAATCCGGAGAGGAAAGTACCCTAATTAGGCAAAATCTCTTACGACCGCTCGTTTAAAGACTTATGTGGGATCAAGAAGCTCTACGAGTATCGTTGGTGGGAAATTAGATAATTGCAGTTTATTTTAGTTTTCGATTGATTTGATTGACTAACAATTGTTGAACTTTGATTGCACCTAGTTTGTTTATTCTTGAGAATCTTCTCTTCTGATATAAGATTCACTCAAACTAGATCGAAGTATTGACGAGATCTTTAGAACTGTTTGTAGATCTAAAGTCGTCTAGTGATAATCCATTATTGACAGACTCCGTTCTGTGTGTGATTGATCACACGAGATTCAAGTGGTGTTTTGCGGGTGTTTATTGAAGACATAGAAGATTTCTTATTTGGTTTCTATATCTTTGGGTGTGCACAAACCTTGATCGGCTGAGATCCAACTAGAATCGGATTTATTCGATTGTTTAGTTGTGTAAGATCGGCATCACCTTATAGTTTCTTGTTTGATTCTATATTGATTGATTGCAAATCTAAAGTCTTATACTTCGGTAGTTGTTGGATAGATTGATCTAACCAGGAAAATGAGTTTATTTATTAAACGGAAGAGCCTTTGCATATGACTTGAGATATCTTCATCTGAAAGAATCAAGAGAGTTGTTACCAAACAGATTTGTTGTTCCTTTACTGTTTGGAATACGATCCAAAGGAATTGTTCTAGTGCGTGCACTTATTGAATGTTGGAAGCGCAGGGATACTGAAGAAACTAAGTGAACTAGGTTTAGTTGCTTGGTCTCAACTATACGAAGTTGGTTTAGATTTTGTATAACGGCTTAATTCTGAGAGTATTCAATTCTGGACTAGGTCCCAGGGTTTTTCTGCATTTGCGTTTTCCTCGTTAACAAAATCTTGTTGTGTCTTTTACTTTTCTATTTCCACAATTATAATTAAAAGTAAATTACACAAAAGTTTACTCCGAATTACTTGATAGTGATCCTATAGAGTTTGCTTAAGTCCGAACCTTTTATCAAGTAATCACACTTTGATTGTTGTATTGTCTCGATCTCTTATCCATAGACGATCAAACAAAGTGTGAATACCGATTTGTCGTATTGTCTCGACTTTTTCCATAGACAATCACTTTCGGTAAGATGACTTATAAATGTATAATTTAAAGATTGTGGTGTATTTGGGTACCCTCGTCTTTTCATATATAATCAAAACACTAGACTTCCAGATTGGAGTAAGATATGAAAAATGAACATTGCTCTAACTATAAAGCTATTCTTCTGGAAATGTGCTCATAGAATACTCCTCACATACGCAAAAACAACATGTATCCCATATCACATTGATCCCATATGCAAATCTTGCAACAGTAGGGAAGAATCTATGTTGCATCTATTTGTTGAGTTCTAATTTGCGGTCCAGGTTGGCTTGGGCTATTAGGATGCAGTTATACCATTGGAGAATCTCCAAAAACTTTTGTTGATTGTCTAAATTTTTGGATAGGGAAAAAATGAATAGTAAACTGCAAAGAAGGCCAGATGTGACCTTATCTTTGACTCATCTACTCTCAATGTTAAACAAACCATTAAAAGTATAAAGAGTTATCTCTGTGATCATAACAACATAATATTCAGTATATTTTGAATAATCATTATTACAGGAGATCTGGCATTATTCAACCAACTAGTTATACTTCAACTAATTTGGAGCAATATGGGGTTAAATATAAAGATTTGTATTCTCCTAATGCTGAGAATCACACTAACTATATTGCGTTAACTACTTATGACTTTGCAAGATAAATTATTGGGTTTATAGGACATCCAAGATACCATGGAATGGATGGAACAAGCAAATGATCTAAATTAACTTTTAACTAGGGAATGTAAATGTAAAAAATAAATGTGACAGTGGAAGCTAAAGAAGTATCTACACTGGATATAAATATCTCTACCAAGATGCGGTGCAAGGGCGTTTTCCAGTCTTCTTTCATGCTAGTTATCAAAGGGACATAGAAGAAACATTGCACCAAGTCTTTTTTGCGCTTTCAAATCAACTTATTCGTTGAACAGTCTATGTCGATGCATTAAAATTAGCTTAGTTTGGTCAAAGTGTGAACTATCCAGAAACTATCACTTGATCTGAAAACTTAAAAGACTTCCTTTTTAATTTTGGGCACAGAGCTATTGATGGTAGGGAGTGTGTCCCCTGACCAAATCTAGTAATGGACCAAGGCATTGCAGGTGTCTAGCCTCTGTCTTTTCGGATGTAGCCTTTTCTTATTTAAAAGAAAAAGAACGAAAAGCAAAAACCAATTAAATAAAGGAACAATTGACAAAGTACCCGGAACCCCCCACCCCCACCCCCCACATTGAAATTTGCTAAAGTGGCAACACAATCATTTTTTCCATCTAATGTTAGTTACGCCATATTGATTTTCTACATCATTTTTCAGGTTCTTCGAGTCCGGTTCAGGATCGTTACACCGCATTCAGGTTAGTTATATCATTCCCAAGTGTTTTGGGGTTTTTGGTTGGTGGAAAATCGACCTTTTGCAACATTTTTCAGGTTCGTCGAGCCCGGTTCAGTATCGTTATACCGCTTTCAGGTTTGTCAAGTTCGATTCAGGATCATTACACCGCTTTCAGGATCGTCGAATCATTTACTCTCCTCTCTAAGGAGATGTAATTCAGGGGATAAATAAGACTTTTAATTGGAAAGATAACCGCCACCCAGCACTTAACCGAATGAAATATGTTTTTCTGAATAAAACAAAATACTTTAACAAAATTTCAAAAAGCATGATACTTTTTTTTTCCTGTGGGGTTTTCAACACAAGGGTACTTTATCAATATCCCCTTTGATGAATATGTCCAGGATACACTGCTCCACGCTAGTGTATAAGAATCAAATCCGTCTTCTTATCTTAGGGCAGTTCCCATGGCAATGAACAATTTTTATTTTTTGTTGAGCCACGTGGATAAACAAACTGTGTTTTCCACTATGGAAAACTAGAGCAAAATGAACATATTTGGTTTCTAGGGCCCCACTAATATTTCTTTTTGATATAAAATGTTTTGTAGGATAAAGATAAAATATAATATTTAGGTGAGATAAAATAGGATGAAGTGAGATATAATAGGAAAAAGTGAGATAAAATAGGTTAAAAAAGTATTAAAAAATCGGGAATTGTACTTGGCGTTTGTACAATGCTCGCCCGCGATGGTTCTTTGACCGCCCGCGTTTGTGCAATGCTCGCCCGCGTTTGTACAATGCTCTCCCATTTGTAACACGATCACCCGGCCTTTCATCAAGCGCGTTACATGTTTCAACTCAATGAACAAACCAACAAATTTGTTGGTTTGTACATCCATTTTTCATGTTTGTTGAGTCCATAGTGGAGCAAAAGGAACATGGGTACATTATTTATATGTCCCTACTTTTGAGTTTTGACACCCAATAAATATGTCCTTATACAACAATAAATATGTCCATACTTTTTTATAACCTTATCCATTTAATATTAGATTACCTTAATACCGTCACCCATATAATATTTTTCTTTATTTCAATATATAACAAATTTCTTCCTCTACCACTTCACCACCGCCACTAGCACCACCACCACCAACATTTAACTACCATTCCACCACCACCACCGTTCAACAACCACCACCTACCAACCGCCACCACCACCAATATTCCACCACCACTCCTTCACCACCACCATTACACCACCAACAATCCTCCACCATCACTAGTCCATCGCCGTCACCACCACTAGTCCGCCGTCGTCGCCGCCGCCACCATCACCACTGGTTCAGATATTTTTGTATCAACAAAAGTAGTTGATTCATTTCAGTTGGATCAACAATGGATGTTTATCCATTTCAGTTGGATCAACAGTGGATGTTTATCCATTGCAGTTGGATCAACAGTAGAAGTTTATCCACTGCAGTTGGAAAAATGCTACCATTTCATCAGCTGCAGTTTCAGATCCACCAACAAAAACATCAACCACCATTAATAATCCATAGCAACAACCACCGCCACTGTTGCCGCCGCCACCATCGATTCAGATTAATTTGTATCAACAACAGTAGTTTATCCATTTCAGTTGGATCAACAATGGATGTTTATCCATTTCAGTTGGATCAACAGTGGATGTTTATCCATTGCACCAGCTGCAGTTTCAGATCCACCAACAAAACCATCAACCACCATTTATAATCCGTAGCAGCAACTGTCACTGTCTGAAAAATGCTACCTTTCTCCATTGCACAACCCAATAACTGCATAGAAATCACTGAGTTCAAATCTCTAACTCAAAATCCACTTGCAATTGAATCAAAACTCGAAATTACCGAAAATCAAAAACCGAAAACTCAAATCGATCTCTGAATCTGTATGAAATCAGTTGAAATCAAAAGCAAATCGAGCTCAAATCACTGAGTTCAAATCTCTAACTCAAAATCCACTTGCAATTGAATCAAAACTCGAAATTACCAAAAATCAAAAACTGAAAACTCAAATCGATCTCTGAATCTGTATGAAATCAGTTGAAATCAAAAGCAAATCAATCTCTGAATCTGTATGAAATCAGTTGAAATCAAAAGTAAATCGTGTCAGATCTGTTGATACCGGTGGTGGTGCTAGTTGTGGGGGCGATCAAATCCTATTTTCTGCTTCAAATGACTGCAATCTCCTCCTCTTCAATCTCAATTCAGAAACAACTTCATCTTCTCGATCTCTTCATAGTTTATCACACAAAGAAACCAAAGAAAACAAATCTCTCAATCGCTATGAATCTGATTTCCAAACTCAATTTTCAAACGACAAAGAAGAAGATAAAGTTTGTTGATAGTAATGGCGGACATAACGGAGGTGGTGGTGTTGGTTGTGGTGGAGGCGATCGAGATGGTGGTGGTGAGAGCGACGGAGGCGATGGAGATTTATCTCCTGGTTTATTAGATAGAAATAAAGAAGAAGAAGAATCCGTGTGGGTGTGAATGGGAGGAAGGTTAAACAAGGAATTAGTGGTATTAAGTTTTTAATGAAAATTTCAGTTATGCCACTAGGGATATTTGTAAAGTTTGTTAGGGATATTTGTGAAGGCCATAAGAAGGAGGGACAATAGTTCAAACTCATTCCATAGCAATTAGTGGTTAGATTTATGAGGGTGAAATCAAGCGTTAACAATGAGCCAAGCGTATAAGAATCTGGCACGAGTTAGGCACGCGCCTGGATATATATGGGATTATCTGATTCGCAAAAGCGTAGTAGAATCTTTACATACTCCTGTGACCTGTCCGAAGGGAAAAGCTCAATCGTCATTTGCGAACTGTGAGTACACTCTCGAAACCCTAGAGGACCCATTTCCTTTTCTTTTATAAGGTTTCTGACTTTATCTCTCTGTATATAGTCCTGAATGACTAAATTTGATAACTCAATCCCTAGATTATTACTCGAGTCTCAATTTTCTTTTGTTTAATTGGTTTCTCTAGTAACTAAAAACTAATTACCAGTTACTTTCAGGATGTCATGGTGTGTACTGTGTAGAGTGTTTTTTTCTTCCTTTTTTTTTAATTGTTTGTTAGTTTTTGATTTTTTTTTACTCATAGTTTATATGTCATATTTAATCTTGACCTAATCTCTTTAGTATATTTGGATAAAGATTTTGTGCCGAAAGTATGTAAGAATGTAATCACATTCAAGCTGGATTGCTCAGAAAATGTTAAACTAACAATACTGGTAATAATTATGATTTTCCATACTAAGCATGAAACCACAAACACTTTAAACGGAATTAAAATTGAAAACCATTTTACTCTTCTGAGAATGCTTAATTCCTTGTGCATTTGCAGGCTTGAGTTAGCAGGTTCATGATCATTAGCCTGTAGATGATGCTGCATGTTCTTCCGCTTGGCTTGACAAAAAGTCAAATGTCATGTCAACACCATGGGCTGGTACATTCATTTCGCCTCATTCAGACTACCTGATGATTACGTATATTTGCAAGTCACATTTTCCGTGCTTATATTGTCAATAAGTTGATAAATGCATTTATACATGTGTATATGTTCTTTATTAGTAGGAAATATGACGTGGGCTTTACATATTTGTCTTTTTCTCTGATCTTACCATGTTTGTATGCATAACTGTTTGAATTACTCTATTTTTGGTGATCATTATATAAATTGTTTGTTTTGATACAAAGAGATCGACTGGGGTGGCTCGAAGAAGACTAGGTTTAGCACAACTGTTGTGGTTACCACCTTCTTTGGTCCTCTCTTTCTCTCTCGCACACACACACACGCACACAATTCTTCTTACTACTCACTCCTCATATATTGCTGATCTACTTATTTTCTGATTAGTTTTCTTGGGTACTGACCAGATGAAGTACTGAATTTCGTGTCTGTTAGCGAGACCCTAATCATTATTAAGGTAACCATTTAGCTAATATATCGTTCGTAGAAATGAGAGTTTCTCTTAAGTCTTACTCATAAAGACATTGGATGGTTGAGTACTTTGCTTGGCGTGTCTTTTTGGTTAGATCTTAGTCCTAGCAAACATGGATTTCACTTTCACTAGGATGATCACATAACTATTGCTAGGTGCAGGCGAATTTGAATATCACGTAGGGTCAACAATTATTTTTGACTGCCATGCATGTGCTTAATATAAAAGAACACTGGCAGGGTGGTTGAGTTGTCTTTTGTTCCTGACGGGTTTTCTCCAGACCTTACAGTAATTCTGCATATTTGTTCTTTGGCTATTTTATTGCACCATTTCAAATAGTTTCCTCGCAGCTGAGATGTTTGCGGTCTTTCTCATTCTGCAGGTTATTCAGGGGGCTAATTTTTCCGATTTTTCATTTCTGAAGACAAACAGAGTATTCTTTGGTCCAACTTGTAAGTTATACTTTGCAAGTCCTGTTCTCTCTTATCCTTGCAGTCTGCAACAATTGAAACAGGTAAGAAACCAAACAAAGTGTCATATAGTTCTTGCGAAGACCTATCAGTGATGATCAAGTGTTCACGTCCATTTTCTTGGCCTCGATAAATAATGATTCTCAAGAGAACTCCGCTGTTAACTCAAGTGCGTCAATTTCACACTCACAACTGAACCCCAAAGAACATGTTGTTGATCTTCCGGTGAACCGAAAAAACCTTCTTGACAGGTTAAAGGCTGTTCACTTACATATCTCAGCCTCAGAACAATGGAATCTTTCTCGGATTGAACTATGCCACAGGTACGATATGAGTTTCACTTCAAAAAAAGCTGTTACCACTTACTTGTTATGCATGTATAGTAACTAGTGCTCATTTTGGTTGGCATTTAACAGAAATTACTTAGTCAGTGCGAGAAACTTAATACACTATTTGGCATTGAAATGCCTAGATACTGAGCAGCTCCAAGAAGAACTTTCTGCTATTGGACTTCAGAATTTGGAAACGATCAATCCACATGTTCTTGCAAGTGTATATTCAGGAATACAGCTGTTGAACAATCTGGAATCTCGTTTACTAGACAGCGAAGCTGAGGCAAATTCCGTTAATATAAATCATGTATTTTTCGGAGATAGTTTAAAAGTTTCAAAGCACAAGAATGAGGATTTTAGCAGAACCTCATTGAGAAGGAGGGCGGTCTCATACAAAGAATCGTTACTCGGTCCACTTCAAGATGGAAAACCATCCCACATCATGGCTACTGTTGGCAACGAAGCTATTGAATGTGAAACACTATGGGGTGACCTTCTCAGTAATGGGACCACCATTTTCCGAATTAACTGTTCACATGGGGTTCCGAGTGTTTGGAGCGAGATCATCAGAAGGATAAAGAGAAGCTCTAAGATGCTTGAGAAACCTTGTCGGATACTCATGGACTTAGCTGGACCAAAGCTTCGCACTGACCGCATAAAGGAGGGCCCATCTGTGATGAAAATTTCTCCGAAGAAGGATGCTACAGGAAGCGTAATTTTACCAGCTCAAGTTTGGTTATCTTACATAGGATCTGGATCTCCTCCTACACATTTGTCCCCAGATGTAGTTCTTTTTGTTGACAACAAACATCTCCTTAGTAGTTTAGAGGTAGGGAATGTCCTGAAATTCTGCGACACTAGAGGAAGAAAAAGGTCACTGAAGATATCCAAAAAGTGTCCTGTTTTTGCTGGCGTTGGTTTCATGGCTGAGTGCTCGAGGACTTCGTACGTGGAATCAGGCACCAAACTTCGTATAAAGAAAAAGCACGGTTGTTCCTCAGTTGGACAAATAGTGAATGTTCCAGCAGTAGAAGAGTTTGTCAGGTTGAAAATTGGAGACTTGCTAATCATATCTCGAGACCCATGCTTAGCTTCAAAGGAAGGAATCGAAGGATCCCCAGTTGGTGGCCCGAGGGTATCTTGTTCATCTAGCTACTTATATGACTCTGTCAAACCTGGTGAGCCAATTGCTTTTGATGATGGGAAGATCTGGGGTGTAATCCAAGGAACCAGCAGTTCGGAGATTGTTGTCTCCATTACTCATGCAAGTCCTAAAGGATCTAAACTTGGACCTGAGAAATCCATCAACATCCCTCAGAGTGAAATTAGGTTCGAAGGCTTAACTTCTAAGGATCTATTGGATCTTGAGTTTATAGCTGAGCATGCTGACATGGTAGGGTTCTCGTTTATTAGAGATGTCAGCGATGTTATTGTTCTTCAGCAAGAATTAGAGAAGCGAAAACTTCAGAAACTGGGAGTTGTACTGAAAATCGAAACTCAGGGTGGGTTTGATAAGTTACCCTTTCTACTACTGCAAGCGATGCATTTACCAAACCCCCTAGGAGTTATGATTGCTAGGGGAGATCTTGCTGTAGAGTGTGGATGGGAAAATCTGGCAGACATCCAGGAGGAGATCTTATCTATCTGTGGTGCTGCCCACGTACCGGTAATTTGGGCAACTCAGGTCCTGGAATCACTTGTTAAGTCAGGTCTCCCTACTCGAGCTGAGATTACAGATGTAGCAAATGGACAGAGGTAAGTGCAACATACAATGATCCGGTTCCTTCGTTTTTGATATTTCCATGGTTCACGAAACATAGAAAGCATCTTTCTAACTTTTTTTTTTTTTTTTTTTTTTCCCTCTAAGCTCATCGAGATTTCCTATGATTTCTTGAGAATAGCTAAGAAATGACCTCACAGTGGGGTGTGATAGTTGTGACCCTGTAATGAAAAAATCACTTTTGTGTATGTTTTCTCATCATTGACTGAATTGCTAATGTGAACTTCCTGTAATGATTTGGACTAAAGCGTGGAGACAGAACACTCTCATATGCATAACTAATACTCTGAAATCTTAGAGCACCAATTGCTTGATGTGAAATTAGTTCAGATGAGCTTCTTACTGTTACTTTTATACTTTTCTGGTGGAGGTTAATTTATGTTTCTTGTAGATTAAAATCTCTTGTTAATTGTCTGCCTCCAGTGCTCAGTCAACCGATCATGATTTAGTGGTTTTTAAACCTACTGAAGACTAAAAATTGTATTCCTCACATTTCTGTTCTTAAAAACACAAATAGGAGGTTGACCCAAAAATTGTGAGGAGCATCCTATTAGTTACATGGATCGGATCATTTGATGCTTTGAATCTCATTCCATGAATTAATAGGTGGGTTGTTGCTGATTCCTGCTAGCTTTTGCGTTGTATTGAGTCCATCATTTTCTTAGTGAACTGAGTAGAAAGGGAAACCAATTCTACCTCTAGGTTTACTGTCAGCGACTTAATATGTGTACGAAGAGAATATAGAAAAAGAAATGAAGAGAATAAAGATTTAAAATGTTTTTGAATTATGATATTTTGTCAACTAATTTGAATTTAATTTTCTTTTTCCTTTCAGGGCAAGTTGCATTATGTTGAATAAGGGGAAGTACATTACCGGCGCTGTTTCAACTTTGGATTCTATCTTGCGCAGCAGCGGCTCCCAGAAAATGAAGTCAAAGTTGAAGCCATTACTACTCCCCAGCCAGCAACAACTGGTACTGGATCTTGTCCTTGATTCTGCTTTACATGACGGGGCTGATGTTTCTTTTAGTAACAACTGGAAGAGAAAGAAGAAGCAACTAAACTGTAAACAATGTATGTACAGAAAAAGATCTCATAACCTAAGATAGCGATGTATTATAGCTTTATATTAATGAATCCCTGATTGCTTCAAGTGTTTGAAAACTGTTTTTGAGTATATGGTAAGTATGATAACCACCAAGGAGATCGAGGTGGCCGCGAAGAAGATACAGAAGATCAAGTCTTTCTATCCTAGCTAGACCCGAAAAGGGTCGGGATCGGCTAACAAACTGTTTTGACATAACTTCTTGACAAAAGATATTGGCCGTATGATCTTATATACAGACGATAATTATTTTTGATGATATGGCGTATATTTTAGCTTTGACTTTGGGTTTTGTTTGGTCGAACAGAGTTTAGGGAGTGAACTGAAATTGAATATAGATTTGTCACCTTCAACGTTCGAAACTGTAGCAGTCCTTGACAACGACTGCTAGAGCAATACGCAGTTAGAGACTCGTTGATATTAATATAAATCTAGAGTTCAATGACAAACCAGCTAGATACGATTCTAAGAAACATGCCATCGTAGGAGGAAATAACCTTGAAACACTTTTCAGGAATGTGCTTATTGGAAAGCTAAAGATTTTTTTATCTTGAACAGAGTAAGAGAGAAAAACTTCGCGTGTCGTGCAATCCTATTGCTGCACCTGATATAAATTCTTTATGTTCTAATTTGATTGATATGAAGGATGAGAATCGCTTTAACTCAACTCTTTCACTGTTTCTACAACAGTTAAAGAAAACGCTTAGACGAAGACAAAGTCTCGAAAAAAAATCTTCCTCATCAATCAATGAAATGGATAGAAAAGTTCACAAAGACTATAATATTGGAACTTGTTCAAAGTGCTACAGATATGGTCATCATATATCTGGTTCTCCCAATAAGGAGGTTAGTGAGAAAACCAAATTATGGATGGCAACTCTTGACTACTGTTCTGAGGAAGAAGCCTGTGAAAGTTCTCTCACATACCTAGCTGAAAATCACACTTGTCTCTCCAACAGCTTTGATTATCCCATAATAAACAATCTAACTTCTCCAGAAGAGAAAATTGATCTCTTGACCAAAGAACTGTACTCAATGAAGAGTAAGTTTCAACTGGAGAAGGAAGCATGGATTAAAAGGATCGAAAATCTGGAATATCAACTGAAATAATTAAGACAAGAAAATTCGATATCTCGCAACCGTGATCACAAGAAAAAGGATAGTTTCTCTTTGAAAAAAATTCTTTAAACTCAATCAGCATACTACTCATAATAACATGTCATATTCAAGCTCTTCAAGTAAAGGGAAAGATGTGTTTAAATACAAGGGCACAACAAATCCTAAATCTTCCTTGTGTAAAGCCCAGGATCACTTAAAGATGAATTGCACAAAGGTTCTTGAAAAGCCCCCTTCTTGTAATTTACTTTATCAGAAGAAGAGAAGAAAATCTAATAAGAAATGAACGTCATTTTCGAAAGAGATTTTTAGAACTATTCATAGTCTGCAAAAATCGATAAACAAAGCATGCAGAACATTATGGAAAAGGAAGATGGATCTTATTGGTCATTCCTCTGTAAAAATAAATCAGAAACAAGGAATAAGGAAATCTTCCCCACCTCTTGAGAAACCATCCGATCCTTCACTGGATGGGAGAAACTACAAGTTGTAATAGTTTCTGAGATTTTTCTTGTTTTTCCCATGGAAAAGAACTATAATCTCCAAGAGGTGTGAAAAGTTTCCGATGTTTCATATTTCTTGAGTTAGACATAAAAAATTTCTATTGTTCAATTTGATGTCTTCTTGTGCTCTAAATTCATTTATTGAGCTAAAAAAAAAATCTCTTGAAACTCTGTTTGAGAAATTAGTTGCACATGTCCTGGGTATATGTACGGTTTTTCTAATAAAGTCCCCTTGGGATATCCAAAATTTTGTTAGGGTTTTGGTCAAAGGTCTTTTTGGGAACTTTTCCATATCTTCTTCTTTTTAAGTTTGAAGATTTCATTCCTTGAATCAAGCATTTAATTTAACTTTTTTATCATGTCCTCATCAAGCCTTTCTAGTAAAGAAGATGATGTCTGGATTGTTCTCTTTCCCTCTAAGAAAGTTCGTTTTAATTCTTCTAATAGCGAGATATGTTAAGACAAACGTGATTCCTCCTCTGATGTGAATCCCCCCGTCTCTCATTTTGATAAGCTCTCACTAACTATGAATCTTGTTTTGGAACAAGTAGGTGCCTTGAAGAGTGAACTTGAATCTTCAACCAAAAGACTTGAGGACAAGATGGTTAATCTCGAATCCAGGATTGATCTAATCGAAGATGAGCTTGATGAGTATAGGGAATATGAGAGGAGTCTTCAAAGTAAGTGAAATACCGTTAGTTTCTTGCTAAAATAATGTCTAGGAATCTTCTTATGAGAAAATATTTAAGAAGATTACTACGGTTTGGAATATTTTACGTAACTATTTTTCATCTTGCAATGTTTTTAGATTTATTTATTTAAATTCTAAAGTTATTTAGAAGATGATTTTTGCAGTATTTAATCTTTTGACTTTATATATTGCAATTGTTTATGAGATGTATGCCTTTACATTCGTGAACGGTGCTAGTATTTCATAATTGCTCAAAAGTTAAGTCTATTATGTCTTTATGCAAATATTGATAAAAGATAGAATGAACTTTTAAAAATTCCACATTATTGATGTTTCCCTGATCCACTTTTATGTGAAAGTACTGTATGGCTCCGTACGTTTTCTTATGTTGAGCGTTTCCGATTAAATTAATCAATAAGGTCTTCTTGTGGTTAATTTATTCGATTTTACTGCATACAAATCCATGTGATTTGTTAATGTCCAAAGAAATCCTTCTTTTCTTGTAAAAGTAAGGTCGTTCATGTTGTTCTGTTGGGAATGACATCAAATGGAGGAGAGTTCTTAAATGAACTTGTGCTTAATTGTCATATCTTTGTGGGGAGTGCGGCTGTGGAATATTATAGGAGTTATCTTGTAACTTTATAAACTCCTTGATGAATACACTTAGTTTCGACTATGTGAAATCATCGAAACAAAATTGATATGTTCTCTTTTAGTCATGAATTATCTCTTTGAGAATTTCTTTATAATCCCATAGTTTTCGTACCTTTGCCAATTTATATTGACAACAAGGTGGAGAATTATTTGGTAGTTCACACTACATACATATGGTTTACGGATCATAATGTAAAGGGGGGGTGGTTTTCATTATAAGATGGAAGCATTAACTAAGGGGGAGTGATACATATCACCATAGTATTATTTAAAAGTTGTGATGCAATTGGCTTTGATTTTGTATAATAATACTATGACACTGTACAACAATGATTGAGAACATCTGTTTTCTTATTGTTATGTCTACGGATCTTCAACAACAATGATGCTGAGTTGAACATGTTCAGAATCGCTGGAGTACTTGGAGTAGCGAAGAATTCAAGGAATGTTGAAGAGCCAAGGAAATCAAGCATGATGGATGAGAAGCTACAAAGTTTATTTATTTTTTAATCCATATGTATTGATAGTTTTGTCACTAAAATTGACAAAGGGGGAGATTGTTAGAGCACTGCTCGGTCGAACTCGCAAGCGTTGCTATCTCAAGCTTGTTTGTCAAGTTTAGTTGATCAAAACTATATACTTGATTTCTAGTCTACTTATAGCTATGTATTGGATTAGGATAGAATGTGTAGTTGAGCTTTAGACTTCACGGCGTTCACCAATTGAAGACGGAGATCTACTGAGGATCTTGGAGGAACTTCATCAACAAAAGGTATGTGGATACTAAAACTTATCTATCACTTAGAAGTTTATTATATTCTATCTTCTAATGAGACTAAGTCGTATAACTATATAGACTTTTAAATTATACACATTTGATATTTCGAGCCGAGTTTATCTCGCTTATCTATTTCTCGAAATATGTGTTGGAAGCTATGTTCATCATATTCTTGACGAGTTTAGTTGGCCTCAAAAAAAGACACGGTTACAGCGAAATATGTGAGACAGTCATTTGATGTTAACTTGGGAAGTTTCGTATTGATAATTCGATCACTTGAAAATTACTTGAAGCTAATGGTATGTGTGAGATTACCATTGTCGTCTTCCAAGGATGTTTCAATGATTGAAATGAGAGTTTAGAACACTTACCCATTTCTGGATACAAAACGGTATGCATACCTAGTATGCGAACTGTATTGTGATGATTCAGGTCCGGAACTCTTGTTTGCGTACCTACTATGCGAATGGATTTACCTGAGTTGGGTCCGGAACGGTTGTTCGCGAATCGGGCTTTCGAACAACTTGACTAGGCCAAGGTCTGGAGCTGCTGTTCGCGTACCCAGTTTGCGAACACAGTGGTTAAGTTATAAAATCGGTTATGTATGATTCGCATACTCATGAACTAAATCATTTATGATTTAAGGAATTCAAATTAACTTTTCAAACCGTGGCTTATTGTTCATGAATTGATTCGTGTATAAGTACTTTGTATGATTATGAATCAATCCGATTTTGTTTCAATTTGTTCATATATATTTCTAATGAGATAGTGAACAATTGAACAACTCTATTTGAAGCACAATTATATTCATTTAATTATCTTTCATGATTGATTGATCGCCATATTTGATCTAGAAGTGTTAGATGAATATGGTTAAGACAAAAGTGTTCATATGGATAACTTCGGTTAATTGTTATTGAGCCAACCCAATATACACGTTTAGGTACGGTTACCCATATCTAAATATAAGTATATTTCATTTGTGTGTAACAAGCTAAAACCATCTAACGGTGGAGATTGATTGCTTAATTTCTAAGCAGACTTAGCTTGAATCTTAAATCATAAGTTCATCTAACCGTGAATACTGAATGTTTTGTTACTAAGCTATCTTAGCTTTGATTGTAAGCAAACCTGATTTGAAAGGATATATAAGTGATAGGTGTCTAGAATACCTAATTTTATATCTAGTATTTATGCTTTCTTTGCTATTTTTCTTTTAAATTATGTATTTTACTCTTGTTTTGAGTTTCATAGGTGTTTTGGAGTCTTTTAAGCAAAAGAGGAGAATACAAGCAGCAGTACAGCCCCAATCCAAGCAGTGGGTGCCTTGAACAATTTCACTCATTACCTACCCTAAAATTGAGAGAAGACTAATTCGTTTATTCTCTGTCTGAAACCAAACGGCGGCTCCATGAGAAATAAGGCTGCTGTAAAACTAAGAATTGTTGAAGCTCAGGGAGAAGAACTCAGAGATGGCGATGAACTGTAGAAGATGAATCAGAGATAAAGAAACTTAGGGATTGCTATTAATACAGATCGAGAGATTTAGAGAAGAACTGAGACCAGAGATCGATTCTGGTGATAAAATTGAAGAAATGAAGAAATTAGGGTCGTCTCTGCAATTGAAGAACGACACTGTGATATGATGAAGATGGGTTTAATCTCGAGTTGAAACCAGAGGAAGAGATGACGTTCATAGCTCATGGAGAGAAGAAATCAGCCAGGCATGTTGCTGCAATCAATTAACAGAAAAAGTTAGGGTTTTATGTTGCCAAGAAATGGAGTTTGTGATGAGTTGCTGCTGTAATTGAAGCAAATGGCAGAATGGGTTCGATTTGATTTACAGTAATGAGATGCAGCTGTTGTTGGTGGTAGTCTGAGAAGGAAATTTATTGAACTGAAATTGGGGAAAGTGTTGCTGTTGAAGACTGATGAATTTGTGAATAATGGAGATGAGCTGATGATGTTAGTGCCAATGGCAAGGGTGTGAGTTAATGGAAGCTGAGAAGTTATGGTAGTGGTTAAGGTTCTGGCTGGAACTGATGTTGCAGGCGATTGCAGGTGGAATAGGAGCTTGTGTTGCTGTGATGATGTCGCAATGGAATTTGAATGGAGCTGGTGATATATGCAGAGTTGCAGCTGCAAGAGGTGGTTTGTGAAGCAGATTGGCTGGTGACTCAGGTGGTTCGTGGATGTGTCGAAGCAATTGCAGAAATTCTGGTGGTTGCTTGCTACGAAAAATGGCAGGCTAAAGCTGCAGTTGAGAGCATAGTTTGAGCTGGAGCAGTGGCTTGAAATGGTTGAGCTGCTGGAAAGGGTTCAGTTGTGGCATTGAGGTTTATAGGGAATGGTATTGAGATTGGAGATGGTGGTTGTGCTTAAGGGTTTGAGCTGAGAAAGGAAGATAGTGTTATGCCGCTGCTGCTGGTTTCTACTGAAGATAGTTGATGGGTGCTAGTGGAACTGGTAACACACCTTGGTGGTGACATGTCATGGAAGAGGAGAAATTGAACTCAGGGAGGTGGTTTCGAGTTGAGCAAATGAAGCTGACTTGGAACTGCAGGTGGTGATTACTGTTGAATTGCAGTTGAGTTGTGATTTTTGTGTGATGCAGTGTTATGGGTTTCTAGTGGAAGTTCTGGAGTTACGGTTTGCAAAGGAAGCTGTTTGAGTTGTCTACCAAGCTATTATTGCAGGTGACAGAGTAATGGAAGTACAGGTTATGGAGGCATTTGCAAGGGGGCAAATGAAAAGTTTAGGTGTTGTTGTTGCTTTGTTGGTGATGGAAGCATTGTTGTTGATGGAGTTGGTTCGCAGTGGTGATTGCGGTTATACGGTTGAATGAATGAAGAGGAAGGATGAATGATGATTACTAGGAGGTACTTGGCAGAGCTGTAATGCACACCATGATGGTGCAGCACTGGTTAGGCTTTGCAAATGGCTTAGGCCTAGGCCTGACTTAGCTGACTAGCTCTCTGACTCAATCTGACTTGGCTGAGTTGACTCACTGGCTTGACCAGCCAACTTTGACCGATGACCAACTTTGACCAGTCACCTGAGATACTTTGTCGGTCACCTGAAACTGCTTTCCCGACCAAGTTCCGGTCGACAACAACAGAATTCCGGCGACGAATTTGGCAGAGATTTTCACATGGGTTTTAACACATGGGCTTGGTGGACTAATTGGAGATGGATTTTGAGAAGACCTAAATTTGGAAAGAGTATCCTTTTGGAATGGGAGAAGCATATAAATAGAAAACTCTTTCTCAAAACCTAATATCTCCATTAGGGAGGCTTCTACTTGTTTTCTAGGGTTTCACATGATAGATTCTTCTAAACTCTTTGTGATGATTTCCAAAAACCCAAGTAGTTGATTTATTTTCATTGGTTAAAGATGTAGTTGGATTTTGCAACCAAGTTATGATTTTTATGAATTAGTTTTCTCCCAATATTATCGTTTGATTTCTACGGGTTATAATAATTGCATGATTGATGTATTGCAATATGATTTAATGTTTGTTTAGTTAAGTCTAGAATTGATTGAACTCACATCCATATCTATAGCTAATTTAGGGTTCATCATCGAGCGATAACCTTGAATACGAGTAGCATGATATGATTATGGTTTGTAGTAATACATCCTTGTAGTCATATGTAGAAATTGACCTTTGTTCGAATTGTGTGCGCAATGTATTACAATTGCATTGATTAGCCTATTTCTGAAACTTAATGCTCATAGGAATTGAATTAATTAGCGCAAGGCGTTAGGTTATTTTTTAGGTAGAATTCACATACGCAGCTCTAATGTGTGTGTTGATGACTTAGGAAATTTATGGAGTATTCTTGCAATAAGATATTCTAGGGCTTTTGATGATAGCGAGATTAAATACGAATTCTATTCATACATTCAAAAACTTGTTTACAATTGAAGATGAAACCTTTATCCAATATTTTCACATCCTTGATTTGCGTGTTTATTTTATTATTTGCTTTTATTTTATTTTAGTATATAAAAATCAGAAAATCCCCCGTGTTACTTATAAGATACCGAAACATATTGACAACCTAGTCATATCTGTGGGAACGATCCTTTCTTGCCCTTGCTTCATTATATATTTTGAGTAGTAAGAAAGTGTAATTTATTTTTGACGCATACGACAACGATCAATAAGGGAGAACTCTAGCAACTGGAAAACCTAATCCCGACACTTTTCTGTGTCCTAGTTGCAAACTAGAGTCGATTCTTCTTTAACCTAGGTTTTTTCCAAAACCATTATAGGTTAATGACTTGAAGACTTCATTTGGGATTCGTGAAGCCATATCCAACTATTTTATCTGTAGTTGTGTATTCTGATCTTACTTGTTCTATCGTATTGAGTTTTATCTTCCCTAAGATTTACTCGAGATTTATTTCTGATAGGTAAGATATAAAAAGTAATCACAACGGTTCTTCGTCTCAGACTCTTGTGATTCCGCAATAACTTTTTTCTGTTAATCAGTTAGGTTATTGTGAGGTGACTGATATTTCTAGGCTGCTCTTCGGGAGTATAGGACCGGATTATTAGTTGGTTCCTGTTCACCTTGATCTTTGTATCAAAAGACGTAACAAAAACAAAATAAAGAATAGACATATCTGTGGGAGGCAGATTTGTTTATAAGTCTTCGACTTTGGGTCGTAGCAACTCTTAGTTGTGGGTGAGATCAACTAAGGGAATCAAGTGCGCATAATCCGGCGTGGTTCTATAAGCGTAAGGAACGCGACTGTACCTTAATCGGTGTGAGACTTGGTTAGGGCTCAAATACATTCCAGTTCGAAGTTAACTTGTAGTAGGCTAGTGTCTGTAGCGGCTTAATACAATGTGGTGTTCAAAGCTGGACTAGGTACTGGGATTTTTCTGCATTTGCGGTTTCCTCGTTAACAAAATTTCTGGTGTCTGTGTTATTTCTTTTCCGCATTATATTTGTTTATATAATTTAATATCACATGTTGTGCGTATTTCAATCAGTTGATAAATCCGACCTTTTTGGATATAACTTGATTGACACTTGGGCACTGGTGTTTGGCACCATCCAAGTTATTTCTCATATCAATTAGGCTCACGTATTTCTATCTGATCAATTTGTTGATTGTATTGAGAATGAGAGATGAAGCTTTTTGATATATTTCTTGATTGAGTCTCACTTTTAAGTTGGTGCTCTCGAAATTATATTGGAGTTTAGTTCATACAAATTGCCGAACGAATTATTGGGTGTGGTTGTTATACCCCCACTTTTTCAGCATGTTTCTTAGACTCGTATTGAGATGGTAAATATCTCATATTTTTCATCACAATATCATGTTCAGGAATAGTCTATCCTAATGAATTACAAGTGTTCACTATTTTCGGCAATTTGTGATTAAATTCTTTTTTTGCGGAATTCCGATCAAATAAGTTTTCTCAGATATCCCAAGCATCTTTTGATCTAGTGAACGTAGACACATGATGTTGAAGTTCTTGGCTTATGGCGTGGATAATAACATTCAGTCCATCAAATTTGTGTTTAGCAGCACTGATTTCAATCTCGCTATATGTTTATATGCCTTTAGGAATAACATTAGCTCCTTCTCCGACCATCGAAGTATTTTATCCTCTTACAACAAAGAAACCATGTCTGAAAGTCACGAGCTTGTAAGAAGGAACACTTAATAGTTTTCCACTATAAGTAAGCGTCATCGAAGGATAGTGGTACGTTAATAGAGATTACACTCCTGTCCATAATACATATTTCTTCAAACACATATTTATTAGGTCTAACAGTGTTTGCCTGCTCTGATACCAATTGAAAACGCAAGGGTACCAATTACACCAACAAATTTTTTGTTCGACAACTTGTATGGAAAAAACCTAATACGATTGCAAGTAGACCAACTGAATGATCCCTGACAATTTATATAGAATATATATCTTTACCTCTTCTCAATCAATATGTAACCTGATTGTTAAGAAGGGTACTTGGACGATCTCAAAAATCAATATCCAAGATCAATCTAGTCGTATCCAAATAATCCAATAAGAATTCTGCCAAGTAATTAAAATTGTTATCTATCTTTCAAGATACGAATCCTACAAGAAACGAGTCTCATAATCGATCAAAATAAGATGGACCTATCTACTAAGATTGAGTTCATACAACTTGCGTAAATTATAAAGGTAAACAATATAATACGAAAAAGGAAAAACACAAGACACCAGAAGTTTTGTTAACGTGAAAATCGTAACTGTAGAAAAACCCTGGGACCTCGTCCATATTTGAACACCAAACTGTATTAAGGCAATAGAGACACTAGCCTACAATCAGACTTCATACTAGAATGTAGTTGAGAATGAATCCACCCTCCAAGAGATTCAGTTACATTCGCGCTCCTAACGTTTCTTGAACCTCGCAAGGTTCTACGCAATTGATTAACTCCCTTAGATGATGTCCTTTACAGCCTAAGAATTGCTTCAGCAGAAGTGAAGAGTTTTAATACCAATCTGCCTCTAACAGATAAGCCTATTTGATTTCCGTTTAGATCAAAGATCAAGGTGAGAAAATCTGTTTGTAATAAACAAAACTAGCAAACCTCACAAATCTGGAACTTACGACTCCCGAAGAGCATCCTAGATTCTTATTCACCTCTCAAGATCAATCTTCAAAAGATCAATTAATATCAGTTTTTAGATATCTATCTTGAGGAATCACAAAGTCAGATAAAAAGAGAACTTTGCGATTACTATCTATCTTGCATGAAAGAGATTATGAAAACCTAGACAACAGAAAAGCAAGATCAGGATACACGAACTATCAAGGTAAAGATTGTCAGACCTAGTTTCACGAATCCTTAAAGCGAAGTCTTTTAGTCATAGATCTAATTATTTTTCTCAGAGGAAACCTAGGTCTGTAGAGGGCGAATCTAGAATCAACTAGGACACAAAGTGTCAGGGATTGCATTTACCATTTGAAAGAGCATCTCTATTTATAGTTTTCAAAAACCAAAGGTTGCTTAGAATCAAGCTAAGATAACTTTGGAATCATGCAAACACTTTTAGTTCTTAAAAATACAATAAAAGAATATATACTATTGACCATTTCTGGAGCCGTGTATAATGGCTGTTCGGTTTGGAAAGTTTGCCAAAGAACTAAAAGCAATTTGATGTTCATTTAAACACCTAAGAATTTAATCATAATGCACACACATAAGTGTCTGAGTGATCAATGAAGTCTTAGAAGTGTTTGAGAGAGTTCTAGCAATGTTAAATATATATTTATTTTTTAAAAAGTCTTTGAGCATCTGCTAAAATCAGTTGGGATGGTTGATACAACGATTCGTGAAACGTAAGGCTTGTTCACGAGTCAGGGTGTAACGGTTCATGAACCGGGTTCGCCAACCCTACAAGACTCCTTAATTCATTTGACTACTGCTAGCCTAACATACCAACTTCAAGAAATCAGTTCACAACAGTTCGTGAACTATTCCCAATCGAACTCACGATTGAGAACTGGTTCACCAACCTTCCTGTATTTCTGAAACTCATATATCAATGGTTTGCGAACTGGTTCGCTGACCTACCCTGAGCAGAAATATCTGTAGTTCTGAATTTGTCTCTTTTGATGTTTGAAACATTCCCAAGTGATAAAATCATTGCATGGGCAATTTTCAATTGATCTACAAATTAATTCACACAATAACTTGTTTAAAATTAATTTGTTAAGGATCTTTGAACATCTTTGCTAAAATCATATTTTGAGATTTTTAACAAGATAAGCTTGACTCGAAACTTCTTCTTTGTAAATCTACTTGGAGTCATATGACATCGTCTCAACAAATAGAATGGTAAGATAGTGAGTAAATTAGAATGGTTCAGCCTTCACATACCTGATACATAAGTTCTTTAAATGTCTTCGTCGATCTTCAGTCTTCGAGGTGATGTCTGATACTCAACTACCAAATTCTAACCTAGTTAGTCCGAGACTTGATTTAAACTAGAAATCAAGATATAGTTTTGATCGTCTAACATTGGCAACAAGCTTGAGATAGCAAAACTTGTGGGTTCAACCGAGCGTTTCTCTAACACATATAAGTCTTTCACGTTGAATGGTGATGGAACCATCGCTTCCGTGAGGACCCTTGACCAAGTTTAATCGATGCAATGGAAACCCACTCTTCTATTGGCTATTATATATTTAAAAAATTATAACACTTCTTTTACATCATATACCTAATTGTATTATGTCAGCGTAACCTACAATAAGTGGAAAACACATAAGATCGACGGTCTACGTTTAATCGTTGTTAATAAACAACTATTGTTAGGTTCTACGTTTTTAATTTGTAAAAGAAAACCGTGAGGAGGCGTTTGGATAATCAGTGTAATAACTGAAATCATGTCCACCAACGAAAAAATAAATTAGTTAATATGAAGAAAAAAATTATTAGGATATAACAGGCATGGATTTGTAACACCGTACGTAAAGATAACATGTAAAAAACTTCTTCCAATCAAACCGTACATTCTTTAACTATCCTTGAGTGTTTTTTTTGTTTTTTGATGGAAGAGGCAACACGCCTCATAGTTTTATCCATATTAAATTTTGTTTGTATTGTGATCAATTACAGGTGAAAAACAACCAGTTGTAAATATATGAATTTCGAAACATAAAGAAACGGAAATAAAAAATTGTACTGAAGATTTGCAACTTGTTGGAGAGATTGACATCTTTCTAATGGTTCCAAACCATTTTGTTACTTGATCACTTATTTTTTGATCATCATAATCATCATTAATGTAAGAGACTTCGATTGAATGGAAGAAATATGCCCCAATTGATACCTTCGCGAACGATAAAGGTCTTACTCTTCTGTGCTGAAAAATATCATCTCCTTTCATACTGTGCATGATAATAACGAAACACCACCTAATAAGTGCCATTATGGCTATGAGAAACAAATATGGATAACATGAAAAAGCCATCAGACTCGATAAGAAATCAAATAAAAACCTAAAATTGTTGAAACAACAATGTAGAATTTGAAAACCTAATGTAAAACAAGTCTGGAAGATCTTTGTCTTCGCTAGTTGGGCGATTTTATTTACACTTTTATAGTGTTTCTTTCTAACGAATTGTTCGTGTTTGGTTTTCTTGATAAAATTACATCCACGATTCGGCATGGGCTAAGATCAAGCATTTCTTCATCAAAAAATAAATCTAGCGTTTCGGGTTAGTCGCCACGCATGAAGAATTCTTGGGAAATCACTCCTATGTCATAGGAGCATCTCTTTTCCAATAACTATCAAAATGGTCAATTTATAATTTCGAGTACCATTTCTTTTCCAATCTCAAAGTACAAGATTTGGGTGCTATCGTGGTAGTATCGCTCTTTCTCTTCGCGGTTTATTTGAGTTTTTTCTTTGTTTCCGAAACAACATAAATTTTTTTAATGATAATCCTCTCTGTTTTTTTCTCTCTAGTTGGTTCGTTGTAAACATGATAATTATAATCTTAAAGAAGATTAAAAATATGAGAAAATAAAATTATCAACAAACATATCAGTTTATCAAGAAAAGAAAAATGATTCTTATTCTGACACTTTTGTCATATTTTTGAAAAATACTATTTGACTCATGTCTTATAGGTTGGATAACACCAAACACAAACTCTTAGGTCTTATTTGTGTTTTTGTGCTCTGTGATACCAATTGAATTGACAAGGCTACCGAGTACACCACAATATTTTCAATATCAATATATACATACACAAAAATAATGGCCAAAAAACTTCAACAAGATGTAACTTGGTATATAGTCAAAGCTTGTGACGAACTAACTATGGTATCTTACCAAGCGGATTGACATATAAGTGTATTTACCTTAATTATAAAGATAAAAAAATATAACGCGCAAGTAAAGTAAATCCTAGAGTACACAAGATTTTGTTAACGAGGAAAACTTCCCAGCAGAAAAACTATAGGACCTGGTCCAGTTCTGAGTACTCTCAAAATTAAGCCGCTATACAAATTGACTACCGCAACTTCATATATTTGAGATGATCAAGTAAACTATTCCTAGTTACTTGATATGGTCTACACTCGTGAATCCAAGAAAGATTCCACTATCTTGAGTCGTTTTACTTGTTGTGAAGACTTATGCTCTCAACTCCTTTTGAATGAACCTGAAACATCAAATGACTAAATCTGTTGCACTAACTAACCAACTCACTTATCAATGTCCCAAATCACGATTTTATTCAGAGATAAAGTAGAATAAAGGATCTTTCATTCATTCAATATAAACTCCTCTGGTCAATGATCAAACCAAGACAACGATTATCGAAATAATCAATCTTAGTGAACAAAATCTATCCAAGCAAACTCTATGAAAAGAGGAAACTAGACAGTTTGTTTTATGTTTAAAATAATTGTTAAGTCTATCAAGATAAATTGCTTGTTTGGATCCTAGAGAATCAAGTGCGCAAGAAGAATCACAAAGATCAGAAACCAGAAAAACAAAAAGTCTCAAGTCTTTCAATATTCAAAGTAACCGCTACATGAACACCTTGATTCCACTATTGATCAGTCGCACACAGAACATATTCTGTCAATTTTAGATGATTAATCCTAAAAAAAACTTGAGTGCCCTTATATCATATAAGAGAATGACCTTAGAATGAACAAGTTTGATCTATCAAGGATAACCATACCTTTAGTCAACAAAATCAATTAATCAAAAATTAAATAACAATACGATTTAGTTTTACACCAACGTTACTACTAAAAGCTTCTTGATCCCAAAGAAGACTTTAATCAAAGGTAACACAAGATATTTCACTTAATTAGATTACTCTTATCTATCAACGAGTTGGCTTCCCGGACAAACAATCAAGTAACGTGTTCAAGGGACAAGTTTGTAACAATACGAACTTCATTATTTATAGTGTTATGACCATTACTTGAATGGAAGACTAGGTATTACAAAATCCCCAAATTCCAAAGATACGAAAAGAATATTATTTCCGAATTTGACAAATACCAAATGTATCCCAACTTGTAAACCGATGACACTATAGTTGACAAATAAGATTAGCTAGCACACTTTCATATCTTTACTAATATATTAACTAGAGATATGCAAACCTTTGTGATATAGAAAGCATATATATTTTGATATCTAAAAAGATATTGAAAATTGGTTTCAGGATCTTGCCTTGAGTATCAAAAGAAAATATCTGAACTTAAGATATATGAGTTTAGCACATGTTCATATCATTATGTCGACATATTATGGACATTCCAAGTTCAATCCGTGTACATATCAATGTTTGCAAAACCCCCGAAGATAAGACATATCGACAACGTAAAAACGGATTTAACTTTTCCGTCTTGCCACTTAGAATCAGTCTTATACTTAGGATGGAGCATGAATTCATTTTCAACTAGGAAACGAGTTTCAGAAGTATTCTTCTTTAAAATATGTTTATGAAATTGCTTTCAAACATAATTTGAATGTTTAAATTCATTCAGAAGTTCAATATGCTAAATAATAACAAGTTACCAATTAGTGTAATACCGATTCATGAAGTCCATAGATAAATATACTTTGTAACTCCATATACTCAATTTGTATAGACAACTAGTATATCATTCCATGATATTTTGATGTTAGGATAATTACCAAGTCACCGAACTTTACTTCTTATGTTGTGTTTTCAATACATACTAACTTGAATGAATAAAGATAGGAACTGAACAAGTGTAGCTAATTTCGAACTGAAGAATGATATGTTCGTTGATGCCGATACGTCTTTAGGTTCTTCATGAGTAACAAGATCAAGACTCAACATTTCTATGTTCCTGGTATAACCTAACGAAGTTGACTCTTGTAACCAAATCAAGCATCTTTGAGTTTTGGAACTAAACTTGACATACCAATGCTTGTGGGTTCAACCGAGCAGTTCTCTAGCAATATGTATATATATATATATATATATATCCAATTTTAACCTCAATTCTAGTTACATCTTCTCTACACCTTTGATCTTACAAACTCTTCTCGAGTCGTAATTAAATTTTTCTAATCTATTACTAATTTCCTGAAAGATGTCTTAACCCAATCTTCGTGCTCCGAATTCTCTATATAAAAATAGAGTTTTTTCGAGCGACGTGGTTAACCGGAGCTTCTGGTTGATTCTGGCCCCACCATTCTAAATTTCAGCCAATATAATTTCAAGAGAATCTTTTGGTCCCACAAAATATTATTTGGCCTATCACATTTTAGAAAATAATTACCTAAAATTACAAAATCTTATATAATCTAAAAATACAAACAAATATAAAAACAATATAACACTACAAAAAAAAAAAAGGAAAAAAAGATGGTTAAAATTAACTATGCAGTATTCATCGTGATTTCATTATAAAATTAAATCGATCATAAAAATTAAAAAAGATATTGTCCAAAGTCCAATGTCCAGTTACACTTCTTATAATAAAACTCACCTATTTACAATTCCGGACTACCGATAATTGAAACCCCTAATTTAAAATTGCAATTACACTTCCAAATGATGTTAAATTATTAATCAAATTTACATCAACAATAAAAAGAAGAATACCGGATTTGTAGATGGTCACCATTGTATGAAGGAATCTTCTTTCTCTGGAGCTTATAAAAGGTTTTGTTTATCCTGTACAATTGAGAACACAAATTCATTAAGAGGAAATCATGTTGATAGTGTTAGAACATCAGAATTAAGCAAATAAGCAAAAAAAAAAAAAAAAAAAAAAATAGTAACGAGATTGCGGAGAAAAAAAAATAGTTCATGCCATTTTTTATGAAATTATTGATTCCATAAAAATAACAAAAAAAGAAAATTCCCACAAAAAGATTAAAAAATTAAAAGAAAGTTCTATTTTCGGATGTGTAGAAGTTATTTTGGAAAAATAACTCAACAAATAAATATAGCGATTCAAAAATATAGTGGATATCCAAAAATACCATATATTGTTTTATTTTTTTTGCATATAAAAATGGCAAAAAGTATTGGATGCATGATATTTACTGTAAAATACCTTTGGTAAAAAGTTATAGGTAATCCCCGTGATTTTCATAGTCTAAACTTGCCAAAAATAACACAACAGGTAAATGCAGCTGGCCATGAAAATAAAAATCATATTTAATATTTTCAAACATTGATTATTACGGAGTATTTTTATTTAAACAAAATCTTTTTATTATGGGTAATGTGTCTCTTCATATAAAGCATCGAGCATAAGAAAATCCCATCATTTAACGCCACTTCTCTCTTCTACTGGTGTGTGTGTTTTTTTTTTTTTTTTCTGATTTGTTATCGGATCCCTGGTATGTTGTTGTTTTGTAGGTATCCCTAAACGTTGATTGCTATTGTAAATGTTTAATGTCATTTCATTGGTTTTTCTCACAGATTTTCGCATGAAAGAAATTGGTAAATCTCCTCACTTGAAATACTCTTTTGCTTTCGTTTTCCACTTCTTTAACCGGTAGATTTCATGCATAGTTGACGTAAAGCGACAACTTTTTATAGAGAGTTTGTTCGTAGATAAGATGGATGGCAACTTTAAAGTCATAAAGAAAACCTTTTGGTAAACCACTGTAAGTTCACAAAGAAAACCACTTGTTTGTACATGATCGTGATGAAATCATTTTTTAAAATGTTTGTTGGTGCCAAATCACAATTTATGATCGTGAAGGAATCATTTTTATTTTCCATCTTCGATTAAAAAAATAAGGTAATATCAACACCATAATTTTAATCTTCATTATTTTATTTTATTCTGTGTTTAGTTTCTGTTTTTTTATACCACGTACGGGTTATATTCCTATGATGGTATGATAGCGCCATGAAAACAGAGTTGAATAAGTTTATAAAGGATAGTAAAAGATAATTATGGAAGGATATGCAATATAAAGAGTAATATCCCTTATTTACTCGAATAAACATAAGATAATATTTGTTTAGTGGTATTAGACACATGTCAAATCATAATAGGTCGGGACAGGGACACGTTGAAAATATGGGGACTGGATCTGGAGCCAGATTAGACTTCATAGTCGCGCATACCTTTTATATTGTTGATATTGTTTCTTTCCCTATATTTCATGTTAAGTTAATCGGTATTTATGGACTAAAACTTAATTAATGGGTATTTATGGACAAATCTATCGAAGGATCGTCTTTTTTTTTTTGCCTGTATAATAATTATTTTGGTTGACATATAATTTTTAGTTGGGAGTATTTTGATTCATAGGGTTGTCAATGGGTCCAAATCTTCCCGGGTATCTCTAGATTGTATTTTTTGATTTAATATCAAAAGTTGTATTTTTTTGTGATCAGGTATCTCGATCTTGCACTGCTATACCTATCATTTCCGAGTATACGTCAAACAATATCAAGGTAAAAAGTGATAAACATGATATCAACACCATAATTTGATTTTCCATGTTTTCTAATTTGATTTCTTAGTAAAGCGAATAAATAATATCATTGTTTTTGATTTTCTTAATTATTGGTGCATATCTTATTTTTTGTTTTGTAAAGTTTTTTTTTTTTAAAGATTCGGTAGAAGATAGTAACTAATATCAATACGGATTTTTTTGTTCCCCTCTGTTTAGTTTTTGTTTATGTAATACACAGATTTAATATCAAAAATTATATTTTTTATGTGGTCATGTACCTCGATTTTGCACTGTTATAGCTGTCATCGTTGAGTATACGTCAAACAATATCAAGGAAAAAAGTGATAAACGTGATATCAACACCATAATTTGATTTTCGATGTTTTCTAATTTGATTTCTTGGTAAAGCGAATAAATAATATCATTGCTTTTGATTTTCTTAATTATTGGCACGTATCTTATTTTTTGTTTGCTACAGATTCGGTAGAAGATAGTAACTAATATCAACACGTATTTTTTTGTTTCCCTATGTTTGGTTTTATTTTAATGTAATACACAAGTTTAATGTTTTTTTTAATATTATTTTTTTAAACAATATCAAGGATTTTTTTTTTTTTTTTTTGTGTGGTCAGGTACCTCGATCTTGCACAGCTATAGCTAGCATTTCCAAGTGTACGTCAAACAATAACAAGGTAAAAAGTCATAAATGTCAAATCAACACCATAATTTGATTTTCGATGTTTTCTAATTTGATTTCTTAATAAAGCGAATAAATAATATCATTGTTTTTGATTTTCTTAATTACTGTGTGTATCTTCTTTTTTATTTTTTACAGATTCGGTAGAAGAGAGTAACTAATATCAATATTGATTTGTTTTGTTCACCTATGTTTGGTTTTCGTTTATGTAATACACAGATTTAGTATCAAAATTGTACTTTTTTTTTGTACCTCGATCTTACAGTGCTATAGCAGCTGTACTTATTTTCATTTGTTGTCACCTTATTGTGATCCTCTATTTGCAACATATTTCAACCTGGATCAGTCCTACACAAGCAGGACACGGAATACCATAACCTAACTAATGCGTTGCACGGGTTTCTACTATATAGATCCATGTCTTCCCAGTCTGGGATCCGCAAGCGACTTTATCCAATTATATTTCCTTGGTCTAGGATCTATTAACTACAAAGTACGGGGTACCAACTTAAACATCCATATTATGAAGTTATATCATGGAGTCCCGTTGCAAGGGCCACTCATAAGCTCAGAACAGATATATATTTGATAATATAATAGATTAAACTCTCATGGAGTGTCCACACAAAAACAAAACTTGCTGATATTTTGGCGCCTTAATTTTTATTTTATTTTCAATTTAAGAGTATTTGTGTATGTTCAACCACCCTATAGGAAAATAGGGTTATGCATTAGAAAACATACGATAATATGACTTTTTTTTACTTGATGTTTAGTTAAGAAATTATATTACTAAGTAGTTTAATAAGATCCGTATGATAGTGGTTCTAAAGTTTTATCATTTAGTCGTATAGATTAGAATCATGTATTGCATGATTCTTTTCATTATATATAGTTGAGGCTCCCAATGGAGAGACGCTGAGAGGTTATGAAAGAGCACGACACTTAACGGGTTCGAAGATGAAATGTACTTAATCTTAACGGGTTCATTAATCGTTTTGGTAGATTTTTAAGAAGCACAAATTAATTATTAATTACTTCCAACTTCTAGCTTTGTTTCTATTTTCCTTTTAGTAGATATTTGAGTTCCTATAGTGTTGCACTTATTCTACAATTTGCTTATTCGAAATGTTTTCAACCTGATATGATATAGTGGAGTACTATTTCGTGTAATATAGATACCCAACAATGACAGTATCCCAAAATTCCTCAGTGCATTTACCTTTCACATCATATGTTACGTATAAAATTGATGAAGACTACACATTGCTGCCTCACTCAAATGATCAGTTATGGAATCTTGAAACATAGATAAACAAAGGTATAAGTAGACAAGTGCTTTAAAAAAACTTTACTTGGATACCATTGGTTAAATTTAGTGACTCTGACCAATTTTCTTCCAATATTCCATAAGCAAGAAACAGACCCGTGCATCGCACGGGTGAGAAACTAGTTTTACTAAAGAAGAAGATTTACTTATTTGTGGAGCCTATGTATTCTTATCAGAACATCCTCAAGATGAAAATCGACCAGATGCTCAGATTTTGACTCCGCTTCCAAATCTTCAAACACTTCGAGCCAACCAACTTTTGCATAAGTGCTAGCTGGGAAAAAAGATATTGGCCAAGTATCCATAACAGAAACACTCTTTCGATTTCTTCAATATGGTATGGGTTTGTCCAGCCTCGTTTGCGCTGTAAAAAGTTCAACCCTGAGTTGGTAATCCATCACTTTTCAATTCTAGATGAATTTGGAGCGCTTCTGTTAGAGCATTGCTCGGTCGAACTCGCAATTTTTGCTATCTCAAGCTAGTTGTGCAAAACTATATATTTATTTTTAGTCTACACAGACTAGGATTAAAGTATGATACTTGAGTATCAGACATCACTGGATAACCTTTGTAGATTGAAGACTAAAGATCAAACCAATGCATTTGGAGAACTTCATCGACAAAGAGGTATGTGAAGAATGAACCATCGTATTTACCGACGCCATTTACCATTCTTTTTTATGAGATGTCATATGATTTTAGAAGATTTAATATTGTAAATAATTTTTTTTGAGTCAAGCGTGTCTTGATAAATCTCTTGAAATATGATTCAAGAAATGGATGTTCATAAAGTGAGTCATTTTTTCAGATAAAATCAATTTATAAAAGTTCACATTTGATCAGATTTCTAATACTAACTCAAGTCTTCATTTGCTGAACATTCGTCATCATGTACACTACTTGATCTGTCTCTAAAAGTGAAAGTGAGAATTGAGTGAGAACATAATTTGAAAGGGTGCTCAGTGGGTCCAATTACAACATTCCAGTAATCATTTAAAATGCTTCATAGTTATTCTAAAAGAAAACGATCAAACATCTTTTACATACATCACACAACAAAAGATTACTCCAACTCACCTCCTCGGATATCGCGTACCATATTATAATATTTTATGATAGATCACCACCAGATGATCTACAGATGTGACATCAGAACAACCTTCACATATCTTATCCTAACCTCGTCTTACTCAATGGAGAAAATGATGATACGATAAACCCAGTCTCAAATTGTATCGACATCCACACGAAATGCTTACAACCCATGATTTAGGAACTACCATCAAAGTCTAGAATATATAAGAAAGTTTTGATTACTCTAACCCGCCTCCGCAGAGTAGTTTCATAGTGCGCCCAATCACAGCATGAAACTATAATCTCTCCCAAAAGTGGTAGGCCTCGGAATGTGTATAAATTATGGCCTACGGTGATAACCGCAAGTGCACGGCGTCTATCGGAGACGCGGCAAGTACGGGTCGATCCCACAAGGACTTGTGGTGCTCTTATGTTGATCAAAGGGCTTACTAAACTGAATTCAGGTGATGGTAATGTAACACAATGGGTTTGTGCCGATACGGCTAGATTATGTTCAAGTGACTCTAACTAAGGAATGAAACAGAGATAGAAAGGTGATACTAGGGCTGCAAATCCACCACTAACCTACACTGTGTCTTCAACTCATGATATTACTTTTGTTCCTATGACAGAAAAGGGAGAGATGTCAAGTCTGCCCTAAATCTAAGGTGTTTCTCCGCTTGATAGCTTAATCACAACTAAAATATCTCTCCCAAGTATTACCTGTCTGTTTAGAGTACAACCAATCTGAGGATGGATAACAATCTAATTAGGCTTGAGTTGCAGCATCATCATCACAGGGGTATTCTAACTACAGTGTATCCATGGCATTGGCATACACTGTGAGAGCAATGTGTTGATATGCTAAGATTAAGTCTATCTTAAAAGTAATTAAGCACTCAAGAATAATACATGAACTATGAAAAACACAGTGATAAGCTAGGGTTTCATCTCAAACCCTAGCACTTTGATTTAGAACATCAAAAATAACAAATAACAGAAATTAAATCTAATTGAAGCAATCGGCTAGCCTGGCATGAACCCTAAAATCCTCTACTCACTTCTATTTATACATGCAAAAGTACCCAAAAGACCAAACCCTAAATTTACTTTAAAATAGAAATTAAATACAAATTACTCTCACCCACGTCGCTCAATAGCTTCTCCTCTCGCTTGTGCGGCTCGAGAACATCATTGATGGATTGTTTGGTAAAACCCTAGCTCTAGTCATCTCCCGATTTAGCTTCTAGGGTTATGATAGAAGCTAAGAAAGAGATGTCTAGGTCTAGAGAGGGAGAAGGTGGTGCGGCTCTTTGTTAATGGTGTCGGGGTGAGGAGATGAGGATGGTGGTGGAAGCGGCTAATGTCAGGAGGTGATGGAGGTGGTAAGGGTTTTGCAGAGGTCGGGTGGAAGAGAGAAGAGAAGAAAGAGAAGAAGAAGAAGAGAAATGAGTGGTATCGAATAGGGTATAGGGTATGGGTCGATTCGTTGTGAGGCGGGGATATCAAGAGTCAAGGAACAAAGTGAGCGAGCGTTGGATTTAGCAGGTAAGATCTGAACGGCTGAGGTAGAGTTGGGACGATTTGGTGTTGCACGGGAGCAGCGAACTCTGATGCGCGTGGAGGCAGCGACCGTAGGATGTAGCCAGGTGTGATCTCAACGGCTTGGAGTGGACGGGCTCGGATCCGGGTCGTGGGTAGCTCTAGCCCATGTCTTCCTTGTTGGGTTGCAACTGATTCGCGCGCGGGCTTTGGCTATCTCTGCTCCATAAATGCTCGTCTCCAATTCTTCGCTCTTTTGGCTCCTCAATTTCTCCAGACTTTATTTAGTACCTAAAAACACAAAATTAATTAATACAAATATTTATTCTTGAAAACAAAGAAAACACAGAATCTGGGATAATATCTGATTTCTAAGCGCAAAAGATGAGTAAAATGCCAATAAAAAGGTGTATAAATATGCACTATTTGGCACTCATCAAATACCCCCAAACCTGAATTTTACTTGTCCTCAAGTGAAACAGAAATTAAGAAATCCTAACTATACCCCTGTCGCAATCTCTCGAATGCATTTAGCGTATGCACTAAGCCTTTAAACCCCTAGGTGTCCCTAGTGGACGAGTTGTAGTCTCGTGAGGGTTTACCAGAGGTGTACCCACAAAACCTTCTCCAACTTCAGAGTGTAAAAGAGTCTCAAGCCTCCAAGAAGCTATGAGGACATAGAGTTTCTGCATACTAGTAACATGAAGTTAGAACTACCAAAGAACGCATTCTCATCCTTAAGTGCTGAGCGAGAAGTAACCATACCATATGAAAGAATTCGGATTCGATTGTGATCATAAGTCTCAACTTCTGCCTCACCATTAGGGTTTTATGATAATTGCACTCAAAAAGATCGCTTTTTTAGTCTCTCATGTGTGCAGGCAGGAATAAAGAGAGGAATCCTGCACACGTTGTAGGTAAGAAGGATAACCTTCCGAAATAAAATCTGGAGACTCCACAGAGGTGTGGACAAAAAGAATCTTTTTCTGATGATCTCTAAGAAAGGAAATCAACCATTAGCAAGGGGTGGGAGTACTCACTCACTTCTCACCCGATCGGCAATTAACATCAATCTCTCATAGGAACCATAGAAACGTCTTCACTCTTCGGTCTTCGGTCTTCAAATGTTGATGACGAACTTCTAAACTTCACAAAACTTGACAATTTTTAACTTTTCTACTCAATTTCCTTGTTGTTTGGATTTTTCTTCTTGAACTCTCTTTACCATGGTGGTAGCAAAAATAAACTACATTTTTTTTTTTTTTTTTTTTTTTTTTTTTGAAAATAAAAATACAAATAATGAAACAACTAACTCCATGGACAAAGGTCTTTGTCACTCAATTTTTCCACAACTTGTGTTGTCTTGATTTTATAAATTTTATTAATTCTCATCCTATTTTCTTTTCTTTTTCTTTGTTGCACGTAAACCTTGGACTATATCAACTTTTCTTCGAATATTCTGATGTTGCTCCGCTTGCTGACGATGATGTGTTTCTATGGATCTGCTGATTGAGAGAGAGAGTGATGCTAACTGCAAATCGATATTTAGAAGGAGTTTTCATCTTTAGACGTCACCCTCATGATTGACGGAATTAGCACTCAAGAGATCAAAAGTAGTGCTGAAAGTGGTGCGAAGTTGGGTAGCTCACCATTCCTACCCGGAATTGACGTACGGTGACACACACTCTAACAGCTTTTCTACAAAGTTGCAAAAAATTGAAGGTTGGTGCCTCACTTGATGTAAAATGGGTAGTCTCCACTATGGGTGATCACAATTCTACTACCGAATATCTAACAACACCTAATTCGCTCTCCGGTATGGTTAAATCCAACTTTAACGCTCTAATCAACTAAGAAACCCGATTGTGTTCTCCGGTACTTCTAACTTCTGTTATTTCGGTCAGACTCTCTATGTAAACATAGCTAGAAGCATGCTAGTGACTCTAAAATCTCTAAAAGTTGGAGGTTTTTACAAAAAGAGTTTTTAATTTTTTTTTAATTTTTTTTTTTTTTTGAAAATAAAAGATTAAAAAGACTAAAAACTCTATATGCAAATGCAAATGCACCCCCAAACCTAAATCAAACATTGTCCTCAATGTGTCAACAAATAGAAAAAATTTTAAACAGTCACATACCGAGAGAACTATGCTGATAAGAGAAAAGGGAAGAGATTACCGGATGTCGGCGGAAGCAAGGTTGGAGCTTCACTAGTCAAGGCTAGAATCCAACATTCTCAACGGAGATCATATCGGATTAGCATAATATATGCGCATGAAGACTCAACCGATTCAAGAAAAGAAAATTTAACAAGTCCTACTGGATATATACAATGAAAATTCACCATATACTAACAATCTAAAGAGTTGAGGATCAACCCAATAGAAAGTATGTACAACCATCAACAATCTTACACAAATATAACATGAGAGTGCAAGTAAGACTGTAGATGTGAAGGAGTTTCCCCCAAACCTAAACTTGTGAACAGGTGTGTTTGTGAGAACAAAATCTTGCAATTTTAAAGGTACATCATGCAAAAGGTCTAACTCAAAATGAGTTTTGCTAATTACAGGCAGACATACACATTCCAACTGTGGCTCCTTAAGAGTGTTATACTTTGATGCAAAATAGTCCAAGAGGACTTGGGAAGCACAAAGCTCTAGGCCTAAGTTAGGCATTTTTAGAAAAGTTGGTTTTGCAATTGTGTGACAAACTACACCTAGGTTTGGTGGAGGAGTTTCAATTTGTGACTCAGGAGAGAGGTTAGGTACATCTAAGTTGTTTTCATGTATAAAATCATTTGTACCATCACACACTTTCCCAAAGTCAGAAGAGGGTAAATCATGTTCATTTTCACAGGACAATTGCACAGGTTCCACATCATCATCATCATCATAGCAAGAATTCATCTCTCCATTCAAAATTGTAGTATTTTTAGTGTACTCATCTACCCCTGGATTAGGTTCATATTCAATGTTAGTTGCATGAGTAAGACTAGAAACACTATGTTCAATCCTATCATTTTGTAACTCAATCAGGTTCTGTTGGAGAATCATCTTGAGTTGTTCTATTGAAGGAGAGTCTTCACTAGTGGGTATGCATTCCTCATATGGATAATCACTGTATGGTTGTGCATGAGGTTCACTAGAGAAGGAAAATTCAGACATGTTGCTATATGGATGGTCATGCATTGCATTCATTTCAAGCCTAGCATTTTGCTCCATGAGTGTTTCCATTATTGATTGCAAACTAGGAGTTGGGGGAGTATAAAATTGTTCATCTCCCCACTGTGGTGAATGATGCATGTGTGCAGGTTGATTATGGTCCCAATAGTCACTTCTAGACACTTCGTATATTGGATTATCATGGTTTTCCCTAGACTGCCTAAAATCATGCAAAATATAACAATACTCAGCAGGGTGGTCTAAGTTACCACATAAGGTACATGCATAAATTTCATATTGCCTAGAGGAATTAGATTTGACAGATTGCCTTTCTAAAGCAGATAATCGAGCTCCTAATTGATCTAAAAGTGATGACTGGGTATGAGAAAAGTGTTCATTTTCAACCTGTGGTGGATGATGTATGTGATCATAATGATTAGGGTATGTGAGGTCAGGGCCCGGAGAAGGCTCATAAAATTCCCTAAAATCACTATGGTATGTGGGGAGTTCATATACTGTGAAGCGTGCCCGTAAGCAAGTTCTCTAATTGATTTGTTTGTATCCCCAGTTGCAGACAAAAATCCTGACATGATTTAGCACTCAAATTGAACTCAAAACTTTGTTTGGTTTAAATGGGCTCATTTGGTTTGTGTGGAATTTGGTTTGGTTTAAGTGGGCTCATTTGGTTTGTGTGGAATTTGGTTTGGTTTTGTTGGGATTAATTGTTTGCAGCCCAGAGGATGTTTAAAAAGTATAGCCCAGAGGTGGGTTGAGTTGGGTTGAGTTTTGTGCGAAGCCCAGCAGTGAGCAGAGCCCAGCAGAGAGGCTTAGGTGGGCTTCGGCTTATGTTCAAATTGAGGTTATGGGCTTCGGGGTTCATGCACAAGTTGTTTTTGTGCGGGTTGTATGCACAACCCGGATCTGTGGGTTTCGGTATGTTAAGGTGCGAGAGATTGGCGAGCTCAAGACAGTTGTACATCCCGGTTATGCGAGGCTTGCACAACACAAACCGAAAGTGCGGTGCGGCTTATGCACCGGTCAAAGGCGAGCACGGGGAAAGGATGGCAAGTGAATTACACACACCGCAACAAAAAATGATACCTGATTTCTCAACTTAAGCACAACTTATAGTAACACACATTCACACAAAAAGACAGAGCACATGCCGATTAAGAGCAACTCACAAAGACAGGGTAGCCTATCAACACGGAGACACTAATTCTCCAAAATATCACAATACTGGCAGAGCAATGTGTAGGCATGCAATAGATGCGAGAGATGTAAAAGCGGATGAAATATTTTAGCTTTTCTACACGGACTTACATGCCACGGTGTGTCAATATATTCAGTTGAGGTGCACTCACAAAGAAGGTGGCAAAAGTTTTTATGCAAAGGCACCAGGGCAAGGTGCACTCAAAGCAAGGTATGCACACACATTGCAGTTCAGGGTATCATGAGGTTAATAGCTCGGTACAATGTGGTTTTAGATTTCACCGATGTAGCAAATCAGCAAACACACAATGCTAGCACAATCACATCAAGCTTAGTGAGGTCGGTTGAGCTCAAAACTCGGGGCTTATGCACAAGTCGCAGCAGATGCAGGGGTCTGGCACAACTTGGCTCACCAGGGCAGATGTCAACAAGGTCATAGGCAAGGTGCAGATGTCTCACACAAGGCACACAGGTGCGCAAACAAAGATGCTCAGGATGTGTGTACTACCTAACACAGGTTATAGCATGCATCACAATGGCTTACAATCTCAGGTATGCAATTTACAGGGTTATGCTCAGTTATCAATATGTTCAGGTCACAGGGCAGATGGAGTTTACGGTTTTCGCGAGTTGAGCTCGGGGGTCTACGAGCAAGGCTTGCTCGAATTACAAACTACCAAATAACCAATGTAAGATCGGGCACACAAGGTACGGCACACAACAAGGTCTCACACAGTTTACCGGCTTATCAGCACATGTAAGCACAGACTAGCAGAATAGTGTAATATCATAGTACTCTCAGCTAGCATATGTGTGTTTCAGAGGTCAAGGCACCACTCACCTACAAGTCGCAGGGCTTGCTCAGTTGCACCTTATCTTCCTTTCTTTGGCTTTGCCCGACTTCCGCAACATAGGTAGCATGCACTGTCGGCTCAAGAGAGAAATCTCGCCTCAAAAATTACACAATTTAAAGCAATGGAGCAAGATTTGCAGTATGAGAAGCAGCCACTGTTACAGATGCAGATGTGTAAAGCAGATGTGCACTAAGAGATGCGGATGTGCACTAAGAGATGCTGATGTGTAAAGCAATGGAGCAAGATGCTCAAGATGCAGATGCAGATGTAGATGTGCACTAAGTTACAGATGCAAATGTGTAAAGATGCAAAGATGTAGAGGTTAAGCTAAGTTATGCAAGAATGCACTAGGAGAACACAGATATGCACTTAAGGTAAGTAGACTATGATATGCACATGATGACAGGATGGATGGAAGTAATGTAATACAAAAAATTAAGCTAAGTTACACTAGTAAAGATTAAAAGCAAAGATTTCAGAGCAAGTATATACAAGATGAGTTGAAAGTCAGTGAAGCAAGCACATCAATCGACTCAGCACACGCCAAGTCCCCGGCAACGGCGCCAAAAACTTGGTAGGCCTCGGAATGTGTATAAATTATGGCCTACGGTGATAACCGCAAGTGCACGGCGTCTATCGGAGACGCGGCAAGTACGGGTCGATCCCACAAGGACTTGTGGTGCTCTTATGTTGATCAAAGGGCTTACTAAACTGAATTCAGGTGATGGTAATGTAACACAATGGGTTTGTGCCGATACGGCTAGATTATGTTCAAGTGACTCTAACTAAGGAATGAAACAGAGATAGAAAGGTGATACTAGGGCTGCAAATCCACCACTAACCTACACTGTGTCTTCAACTCATGATATTACTTTTGTTCCTATGACAGAAAAGGGAGAGATGTCAAGTCTGCCCTAAATCTAAGGTGTTTCTCCGCTTGATAGCTTAATCACAACTAAAATATCTCTCCCAAGTATTACCTGTCTGTTTAGAGTACAACCAATCTGAGGATGGATAACAATCTAATTAGGCTTGAGTTGCAGCATCATCATCACAGGGGTATTCTAACTACAGTGTATCCATGGCATTGGCATACACTGTGAGAGCAATGTGTTGATATGCTAAGATTAAGTCTATCTTAAAAGTAATTAAGCACTCAAGAATAATACATGAACTATGAAAAACACAGTGATAAGCTAGGGTTTCATCTCAAACCCTAGCACTTTGATTTAGAACATCAAAAATAACAAATAACAGAAATTAAATCTAATTGAAGCACTGGCTAGCCCAGACATGAATCCTAAAATCCTCTACTCACTTCTATTTATACATGCAAAAGTACCCAAAAGACCAAACCCTAAATTTACTTTAAAATAGAAATTAAATACAAATTACTCTCACCCACGTCGCTCAATAGCTTCTCCTCTGCTTGTGCGGCTCTGAGAACATCATTGATGGATTGTTTGGTAAAACCCTAGCTCTAGTCATCTCTGATTTAGCTTCTAGGGTTATGATAGAAGCTAAGAAAGAGATGTCTAGGTCTAGAGAGGGAGAAGGTGGTGCGGCTGCTGTTAATGGTGTCAGGGTGAGGAGTTGAGGATGGTGGTGGAAGCGGCTAATGCCAGGAGGTGATGGAGGTGGTAAGGGTTTTGCAGAGGTCGGGTGGAAGAGAGAAGAGAAGAAAGAGAAGAAGAAGAAGAGAAATGAGTGGTATCGAATAGGGTATAGGGTATGGGTCGATTCGTTGTGAGGCAGGGATATCAAGAGCTGAAGGAACAGGCGGAGCGAGCGTTGGATTTAGCAGGTAAGATCTGAACGGCTGAGGTAGAGTTGGGACGATTTGGTGTTGCACGGGAGCAGCGAACTCTGATGCGCGTGGAGGCAGCGACCGTAGGATGTAGCCAGGTGTGATCTCAACGGCTTGGAGTGGACGGGCTCGGATCCGGGTCGTGGGTAGCTCTAGCCCATGTCTTCCTTGTTGGGTTGCAACTGATTCGCGCGCGGGCTTTGGCTATCTGCTCCATAAATGCTCGTCTCCAATTCTTTGCTCTTTTGGCTCCTCAATTTCTCCGGACTTTATTTAGTACCTAAAAACACAAAATTAATTAATACAAATATTTATTCTTGAAAACAAAGAAAATACAGAATCTGGGATAATATCTGATTTCTAAGCGCAAAAGATGAGTAAAATGCCAATAAAAAGGTGTATAAATATGCACTATTTGGCACTCATCAAAAAGTTGCATTAAAATAACCCAGTCTTACTAGAATCACATTCCTATAAAGTGCTTTCACAATTCATGGTTCAGAAATCTCTATGAAAGCGGATAATCAAGCACAATATGCATACGACCCATCTCCCCGAAAAACTTTATGTCAATATTTTACCCAACTCATCTTCTGAGTACTAAGACAACTTACACTTGTAATATCTTCTTGGTCATAGTGAAATCATCCATAAACCCCCCGTGAATATTGAATTCTTGGGAGCTTGTCAGCAGTGACGAAGCCAAACTCTTCGCTTCACATGGTCAAATAAATAAAATAAACTTAAAAATTAATTATTTATGCCTATTTTGCCCCCACAAAGCACTGAGTTTACACTAAAATCGTACCAAATTTGTACTAAAATGGGAAAATAAGTGGGATCGAATGCACCCACTTGTCCGGATGTGGCTACATCACTGCTTGTAGCACAATAATTTGCTTGAGCTCCTACACCGATCTCCACTTGAATCCCGCAATCTATCCTAACAGACACAGTAGCTGGACGCTCTTCTCGAAACCCGTGATTTAACAAGGAATGGATCTAGGGTGAAGCTATCACATTGTACGTCTATACCTGTCAGGATATGCCTCGGGATTCAACCTGCAATTAGTCTATCATTTTCGGTGTGATTGTTAATTACAGGGACGGGCCTAGCAAGGGGCTAGATGAGGCTGATGAGCACGAAAGTGCGACGCATTTTCACCCATAAATACATTAGCTGGGCCTCATTTTATCACTAATAAACTTGTTTGTAGGTGTTTTTGTCAAATAAGCTCTTATGGAAAAAGTTGCTCGAAAAGTGGTTTTTGTACCCCGGAGGACACATGTTATTCGGACTCTCAGTTTTGGTTAAGGGGCACCTCATTTACTAAGGGGCACCTTCTTTACTATTTCCACCCCTGGACAGCAACTACTATCCGCACCTCATCACTAGTTAAGGGGTAACCATCTTCCTCCCCGTTTGAGTTAATTTTTGGCGGGAGAATATTGCAGCACACGGGAAATTTAGGGTTCGAGTTTTGATCGGGTTATAGAGAGACTCAACGGCTGAAACTCTCTGTGGCGAGTTTATGTGGCTTAACAGGCTTGGTATGATCATCAGAATCAACTGGGTTTGGCTGGAAAATCGTGTGGAAGAAAAATAGGGCAGCGTTACTTTTAAAACCCGTTTATCCCTGTTTTGGATTCGGAGGATTTCTAAGAAGATTCAAGTGCTACAATAGATTGGATTGGGCCTGTTTCAGCTAAACAGGGCCGGTAACTACATCAAATTCGAAGAAATTGGGTCGGAGAAACGTATTTGAGTAAAACAGAGCATTGTTTATTCTCGGGATATTCTGTGTAGGATTGGCGTTTGTTTACAGCGTGTTCGATGCAACCTGAGACGTGTACACAACTTGCTAATGCGTGATTGAATGATTTTTGACAGCTGCAGACACAGACGCATGCAAGATAGGAAAGAAAATATCCCGAGATTATTTTCATTTACTTCCGAGTTATGGAGAGATTTTATGGAGTAATGATGAGTTATTCGTGTCCCTGTTGAGTATATATATGTTGCTGGTAAATCAGAGAAGGGGATCGAGTGATTGGGGAGGCTACAGAGTGGAGAAAATCGCTGCAGAGAAATCTGCAGCAGCAGCAGAAAAAGATTGAAGAACGCGAAGAACAGACCTACAATGACAGTCGTAAAAAAATTGTCATTTATGCGTCAGAGATAAGACTGTTGTTTGCGACAGTTTACAGTTATTCTTTGTAACAGTGGGTTTGCAACGATTATATCCGTTGCAAATTTCCGGTTTAATTTGATTTTCTCATTTTCTCTTCTTTGTAAACACTATTTGGGCAATAAAAATGAATTTTGAGTGTGTCTACATCATGAGTAGCTAAGCCCCTACACTGGGTCGACGGAGGAAGCCGAATTTCATACGTGGGTATTAATTCTTTATATGACTTTTGCATTTATTTTAAATTGTTTTATGATTTGAAAAAATTAGTTATCATTTTATTAGATGGGTCATGCTTGCTTAGATGTTTGATGGCCCATGCTTACGATTTATAACTAATGTTTGGAGAATCTACATCGGCAAAAATAAGAGTCCTTGTTGTTTTGTTTATTGAGCGATAATTGCTGAAGAATAATAATTGAACCTATTAATATGAATGTGGTGGAATCCTAGACCCAGTGACTCTCGCTTTTGTTTATTAGTTTCTTTAAACCTTTAAATTTAATCTTCGCAAGTCTGAGAGAACGAATCTCAATTACTACTACGAAAACTAAGAAAAATCTTAAATCATTTTTTTTTTTTTTTTTAGGGAATTTTTGAGGATGATGACTTCTTCTGAGGAGACGTCACCTACGATGACGCTGGCGGAATATATGCGTAGAAAGTCAAATTATCAAGAAAACTCATCTGAGATGACGCTTGCTGAATATATGCGTAGGCAATGGTATGGAGTTTCTGCTCCACATGAGGTAAGTGAAGAATCACTGTTTAGGTGGGCCCATGTCTGTTTAGTCCTTTGGTCAAACGCATATAACTGTTTGGTCCATAATTATTTAAAAATATTAAACTGACAAAAATACCCTTCCGTGTTAATTTTTTTATATATTCTTGTAGCAGTTCATTCCAGAAATGAAGTCATATAAAAAACCTAAAAAAACAGACTTCATTCCAGGAATGAAGCCCATACAAAAAAAAAAAAAAAAAACAGAAATGAAGTCATATAAAAAACCTAAAAAAACAGACTTCATTCCAGGAATGAAGTCCATACAAAACCTAAAAAACAGACTTCATTCCCGGGAATGAAGTCCATAAAAAAACCTAAAAAAACAGACTTCATTCCAGGAATGAAGTCCATACAAAAACCTAAAAAAACAGACTTCATTCCAGAAATGAAGTCCATACAAAAACCTAAAAAAACAGACTTCATTTCTGGAATGAAGTCCATACAAAAACCTAAAAAAAAAGCAGACTTCATTCCGGAATGAAGTCCATACAAAAACCGACTTCATTCCTAGAATGAAGTCCATACAAAACAGCAGTAGGTAAAAAAACAGACTTCATTCCAGGAATGAAGTCCATACAAAAAAACCGACTTCATTCCAGGAATGAAGTCCATACAAAAAACATCATCAGCATCGTCTTCATCTTCTTCGACATCTTCAACAGCAGCAGCAACATCGTCGTCTTCAAAAACACCAAATACAACATAATCTTCATTCGTCTTCATCGCCTCCAAAAACAACAACAAAAATCATTATCTTCATCGCCTCCAAAAACAGCAACAAAGCAATTTCTTGTTGTTCATCGCCTCCAAAAACAAGAAGACAGAATTTCTTGTTGTTCGTCATCGTCTTCATCGCCTCCAAAAACAGCAGCAGCAAATTCTTGTTGTTCGTCGTCGTCTTCATCGCCTCCAAAAACAGCAGCAACATATATTGAAACAAATCAAAAACAAAAACAGATCTAAGAAATCAGCAAACATCATCGTCATCTTCATTGTCGTCTTCAACAGAAACAACAACATCATCGTCTTCACCTTCTTCTTTATCAAAGACAGCAACTGAAAAAACCCTAAAAACAAAGTTCATCTTCATCTTCAATACAAGCAGCAGCAACAACATGAGATCGTCGTTCATCATCTTCTTCGTCGTCTTCAAACAGTAGTCGATCAAATCTTGAAATCAAGATTCGTTGTCTGCAACATAACAACAGCAGAAAAAAAAAGGGAGAAAAAAAAAACTAGATCTGAAATTGAATTATAGATGAGAGAGAAAGTAAATCTGATAATGATTTATTCTCTCCTACTTTTGACTATATATATGGTCCTTATCCAAAAGGGTATTTCTGCCACTACAGGGTGACATTTACATCATCCATGACATCAGCGTAGGACCAAATGATAATTTTTAGGACCAAATGATAATTTATATTACCAAATAGGACCAAACAGACATTTGACTGGGTCAAATAGACTAGACTGATACATATATTTTATTTTTAGGACTATATGGTATTTCCTACATGAAACTATTTATGAGAAGTATTACAAACACACACCGCCTAGTTTGGAACAAAGATTGAGAGTTCTTGAATGTGAAAGATTATTTGCTGATGAATCTAGTAGTGACTCTCTGTTCCAAACAGAACATATAGATGACCATGTGGATGATTGTGTGGATGATTCACCTAATTCCATAGATGAATCTACCTCACAAGATCATTCACCCGACTTAGAGGTTGTTTCTAGACCTCTAGACTTCCAAAAGTTGCCTAATTTAGGGTTAGAATTGTGTGCTTCTAAAGTGTTGTTGGATTACTTTGCATCTAAGTACCCAGAGGATTTGCCTATTTCTAATACCGTGCATGAGCCAGTTGAAAATTTCCCAGTCTCAATAGAATCCCCATATTTTGTTCTTTACGCACTTCCATGTGCAGTAAAAACTTGGTTTAGGGGTAAATCTTGGTTTTTGATAGTTTCAGCGTCTCCGCGTTTTCATGACATAAGTGTGAAGCTGTCGTTTGTAAATATTGTATTTTGGGTCGATCCCCAAGTTTTCAGGTTATTAGTTTATGGGGATCCGTTTTTGTACAGTCCAGTAGGTATAATTATTTATTTATGTTTGTTTACTTTTGTTTACTTTTGTTTATTTTATTTTTTAATTTCCCATCTTAAATTTCACCCATAAATACATTAGCTGGGCCTCATTTTATCACTAATAAACTTGTTTGTAGGTGTTTTTGTCAAATAAGCTCTTATGGAAAAAGTTGCTCGAAAAGTGGTTTTTGTACCCCCGGAGGACACATGTTATTCGGACTCTCAGTTTTGGTTAAGGGGCACCTTCTTTACTATTTCCACCCCTAGACAACAACTACTATCCGCACCTCATCACTGGTTAAGGGGTAACCATCTTCCTCCCCGTTTGAGTTAATTTTTGGTGGGAGAATTTTGCAGCACACGGGAAATTTAGGGTTCGAGTTTTGATCGGGTTATAGAGAGACTCAACGGCTGAAACTCTCTGTGGCGAGTTTATGTGGCTTAACAGGCTTGGTATGATCATCAGAATCAACTGGGTTTGGCTGGAAAATCGTGTGGAAGAAAAACAGGGCAGCGTTACTTTTAAAACCCGTTTATCCCTGTTTTGGATTCGGAGGATTTCTAAGAAGATTCAAGTGCTACAATAGATTGGATTGGGCCTGTTTCAGCTAAACAGGGCCGGTAACTACATCAAATTCGAATAAATTGGGTCGGAAAAACATATTTGAGTAAAACAAAGCATTGTTTATTCTCGGGATATTCTGTGTAGGATTGGCGTTTGTTTACAGCGTGTTCGATGCAACCTGAGACGTGTACACAACTTGCTAATGCGTGATTGAATGATTTTTGACAGCTGCAGACACAGACGCATGCAAGATAGGAAAGAAAATATCCCGAGATTATTTTCATTTACTTCCGAGTTATGGAGAGATTTTATGGAGTAATGATGAGTTATTCGTGTCCCTGTTGAGTATATATATGTTGCTGGTAAATTAGAGAAGGGGGTCGAGTGATTGGGGAGGCTACAGAGTGGAGAAAATCGCTGCAGAGAAATCTGCAGCAGCAGCAGAAAAAGATTGAAGAACGCGAAGAACAGACCTACAATGACAGTCGTAAAAAAAATTGTCGTTTATGCGTCAGAGATAAGACTATAGTTTGCGACAGTTTACAATTATTCTTTGTAACAGTGGGTTTGCAACGATTATATCCGTTGCAAATTTCCGGTTTAATTTGATTTTCTCATTTTCTCTTCTTTGTAAACACCATTTGGGCAATAAAAATGAATTTTGAGTGTGTCTACATCATGAGTAGCTAAGCCCCTACACTGTGTCGACGGAGGAAGCCGAATTTCATACGTGGGTAATTTTAATTAATTCTTTATATGACTTTTGCATTTATTTTAAATTTTTTTATGATTTTAAAAAATTAGTTATCATTTTATTAGATGGGTCATGCTTGCTTAGATGTTTGATGGCCCATGCTTACGATTTATAACTAATGTTTGGAGAATCTACATTGGCAAAAATAAGAGTCCTTGTTGTTTTGTTTATTGAGCGATAATTGCTGAAGAATAATAATTGAACCTATTAATATGAATGCGGTGGAATCCTAGACCCAGTGACTCTCGCTTTTGTTTATTAGTTTCTTTAAACCTTTAAATTTAATCTTCGCAAGTCTGAGAGAACGAATCTTAATTACTACTACGAAAACTAAGAAAAATCTTAAATCATTTTGGCGCCGTTGCGACGCGGATTTGTTTTTAGATTAATTTTTAGGTTTATTTTTTTATTTTGTACAGTATTTTCTTTTTCCTTTTTATGCGTTTCTTTTTGTATTTATTTTCAGGGTATTTTTTGAGGATGATGACTTCTTCTGAGGAGACGTCACCTACGATGACGTTTGGCGGAATATATGCGTAGAAAGTCAAATTATCGGAAAACTCATCCGAGATGACGCTTGCTGAATATATGCGTAGGCAATGGTATGGAGTTTCTGCTCCACATGAGGTAAGTGAAGAATCACATGAAACTATTTATGAGAAGTATTACAAACACACACCGCCTAGTTTGGAACAAATATTGAGAGTTCTTGAATGTGAAAGATTATTTGTTGATGAATCTAGTAGTGACTCTCTGTTCCAAACAGAACATATAGATGACCCTGTGGATGATTGTGTGGATGATTCGCCTAATTCCATAGATGAATCTACCTCACAAGATCATTCACCCGACTTAGAGGTTGTTTCTAGACCTCTAGACTTCCAAAAGTTGCCTAATTTAGGGTTAGAATTGTGTGCTTCTAAAGTATTGTTGGATTACTTTGCATCTAAGTACCCAGAGGATTTGCCTATTTCTAATACCGTGCATGAGCCGATTTGAAAATTTCCCAGTCTCAATAGAATCCCCATATTTTGTTCTTTACGCACTTCCATGTGCGGTAAAAACTTGGTTTAGGGGTAAATCTTGGTTTTTGATAGTTTCGGCGTCTCAGCGTTTTCATGACATAAGTGTGAAGTTTGTCGTTTGTAAATATTGTATTTTGGGTCGATCCCCAAGTTTTCGAGTTATTAGTTTATGGGGATCCGTTTTTGTACAAATCCGGAGGTATAATTATTTATTTATGTTTGTTTACTTTTGTTTATTTTATTTTTAATTTCCCATCTTAAATTTTACGTTGGATGACTCAATTACATTGAGGACAATGTAATATTTAAGTGTGGGGGAGTGGTTATTAACTTTTTCTTTTAATTTTTTTTTCAGGAATTTTCTTGCGTATTATGACCAGCTGTGTAGCGGGTCTAAAAAAAAATAAATAAAAATAAATAAATTATAATTGCTAAGCTTATGACCAGCTGTGTAGCGGGTCTATTTTTATGCATTTCCTTATTATGACCAGCTGTGTAGCGGGTCTCTATAAAAAAAAAAAAAAAAAAAAATTATTATTATGGTTTTTTGGGTTATGACCAGCTGTGTAGCGGGTCTCTATAGCCTGTCCCTTAATTTGGCTAGAAAATTTTTAGGTATGGATACTTGTCTGATTTTTTAACTTAGCCCATTAGCTTGATGATATTAGCCCATCCGTCATCACTACTACTACCAGTAATTTTTACTAGACATTCCTGATTAGCCGGTGCACTGAGGTAATTAGTAACATGCTGAAGAAACCGTGGTTAATCTATGAGACAAGAGGGGGTGTTGTATTGGCTCATTGAGGGGCATTATGAGGGTGGTACCTATCTTCTCATTTTGATATTAGGGTAGTATTGGAGCTTATTTCAGGTTTTATTAGAAAATTTTCTCGTAATTGTATAGCTGCGGCATCATTACTTCGGAAAAAACATGAAAGCTTGTATTCAAACCTTATAATGTTTTTAGAGGTATATATTCCAGCTTACTTCAAGAGTCCAAGGTGCAAAATAACATTTTGCAAGCTTATCTATATAGCCGAACAGAATGTCACCGCGACGGAAGCCGGATCCAAATTCTAGGTGGGCTAATCCAAACACTATAGGCTAAACATAAAATTTCCATGGGGCTACTCATTTTTTTTTTCCAACAAATATACATGAAAATATGAGTTTTTGGTGATTTTTAGAAATTTGGGGGTGGCTGGAGCACCCCTAAGCCACCCCCAGTACCGTCCCGAACTGGATTCACTCTTACAGACAAGCTGCAAAAAAGAAGTTGGCGGCCTTCGGCCGCCTTAGACATAATTCATAAATTAGCCCTATCCAAGAAATTTTTTTGGGTCCGTCCCTGGTTGGGCCGGTAAGCTAGTGAGTCAGATGGACCAACAACAACTGGGACAAATCCTCTCTTTAGTTAGTGAGTCAGATGGACCGGTAAGCTAGTTATCTTCTCTTTCTATTAAGATATTTTTAAAAAAGGGTAAATTTATTAAATACCCTTAGTTTTGCCACCCAATAAATATACCCTTATACAACAATATAAATACCCCTATCATTTAAATACCTTATCCATTAAAAAATAGATTACATTAATACCCTCACTTACAATATTATTTTCTATTTAAAAATTCTATCCATTAAAAAATAGATTTTTCTATTATTTCATTTCACCACCACCAACAGCACCGCCGCCACCACCACCACCACTTACTAAATACAACCACCAATAACATTCCACCACCGCCACCACCACTCCACCACCACCACCACTTACTAAATACAACCACCACCGCCGCCGCCGCCGCCACACACCGCCGCCTCCGCCACCGCCGCCTCCGTCAATATTAGGTGTCAACAACTGAAGTTGATCCAAAAAATCAAAAGTTCAAAAATATTTGTCAAATTTGGTTGTTGATTCCATTTTTCTATTGTTGATACACAAACATTGGTTGTTGACTTCCTAAACTAAGGTCAATTTCTATTGTTGATACACAAATATTGGTTGTTGATTCCATTTTTCCATTGTTGATACACAAATATTGGTTGTTGACTCCCTAAACTAAGATCAATTTCTATTGTTGATACACAAATATTTGTTGTTGACTCCTTACACTAAGATCAATTTCTATTGTGGATACACAAATTTGGTTGTTGATTACACAAACATTGGTTGTTGACTCCCTAAAACTAAGGTCAATTTCTATTGTTGATACACAAATATTGGTTGTTGATTCCATTTTTCCATTGTTGATACACAAACATTGGTTGTTGACTCCCTAAACTAAGGTCAATTTATATTGTTGATACACAAATATTTGTTGTTGACTCCTTACACTAAGATCAATTTCTATTGTTGACACACAAATATTGGTTGTTTACTCCATTTTTCTATTGTTGATACACAAACATTGGTTGTTGACTCCCTAAACTAAGATCAAAATCTATTGTTGATACACAAATATTAAGGAGAAAGTAACCACAAAATATGCTTGTAACATGAAGAAACTACTAGTACATTAGTGTCTACCTGATGTTTGATATCCCCATGATCTGAAATTAAATAGCAATGGTCATAAACAAGAAAAAAAAACCATATAACTAATAATGGGAGGGAAGGACTCAACACAAGAATCTGTAGAAGTCGTATTTCAATACAAACAAACATCATATACAAAAGGTAAAAACATCTTATACAAACATCTTATACAAACATCTTATACAAACAATAAAACAAACATCATATACAAACAAATAAACACCATCCCATTACCTCATGCTCCTTCAGCTTCTTGTCTAGCTCCTTGAAATTGTTCTCCGAATCATACTGACCAAAATAGTAGAAGCATCTTGCTAAGAACTGCTCCATCTTTTCGCTAGTTCTCCCTGAAATCATTGGCATTCTCATTAAATACCACAAGTACGAAAGCAAACTTATTATTATGTTTCAGAAAACGTATATAAGAAGTCGAACCCACAAATTTCACAAGAATGCAATCCATAACATTACACAACTTTTATCATTTCCTTGAAATTTAACATTCCAATGTTCAAGTATTTCAGAGCACAAAGAGAATCCATTTCTGGATTTCCAGAAAGCAAGCCACATGTTTCAACCATCAATCAGACCTGCTTCATTGATATTTGATTATCCAAAGACCTCACAGATTTGCAACACATTCTACTATCTTGAGTAATATCTTTTAAAATTTATCCATCTGACTGCTAGCAGCTTCCTTGTACAGATACTATTTCGAAACTTTATCATCAGAATAACATGTACATACGTTTTTATGAAATGGGGGAACGTGAAATCAATGCTTCCTAACCTTCTTTGCCACAATACATACATTCCCCACATACATAGAGTTTTCTGAAACTAATCCCGACCTGTTTAAGAGATTACCTACACATGACTTGGTTTTTCTACTCTTCAACTTGAGTTCAAGTGAAACCTAAGCTGAGTTGAATGTTTGTGTGTCATGTAGGATGGAAAACATTTATGATCAGGCTGTCCCTAAACATTATTACAGCTTCATAAAAAGCTATCACTGTTTGCTAAATACTACTGTTTGCTAACTGTAGTATTATATAACATGATAAATAAGACACTTAAATCACTACTATATTGTAAGATGACCATATGAGGACCAGAATTTGATGTAAGTTGAATTTGATCTATAGAACACAACAACAAATCATACCTCCTCCACCACCGCCAGCACCACCACCATCATCATCATTACTTTTTCAACTCTAAAATTACCAGAAATCAAAACCCAAAAATAGAGATCATCCAATACTCTCGAGATCAATTAAATCGAGATAAAACACAGAATTAAACGGAATCAAATCATATCCCAATACGAAATCATTTTTTAGAAATCTCTGAAACCTAAAATAGAATATCATACCTCCTCCACCGTCGCCGTCAGAACCACCATCGCCATTTACATAATTACTTCTCTCTCTTCAATAATTCGAAGAAGTTTAACTCTAATATTACTAGAAATCAAAACCTAAAATCAGATCTAGATCTCTTTGAATCCAATTTTTAAAATTAATATCTAGATGAAGAAAAAGATGAAGAAGATGAGCATAGGAGATGAAGAAGGTGAGCGTCTTGTCAGTTGAGGATAATTGTCGATCGAATCCTGAAACAGTTGGCGGCGGCGAATGTGGTGGTTGTTGCAGAGGCGATGAAGGTGGTGGGGGATGTCTGGAGAGCGAGAAGAAAGACCGAAAAGAAGAAAAAAAATGTGAAATGAAAACTATTGATTTCAGTGTACACGGAGGGCAATAAGGAATGACGAAAAAAAATATTCATGGACCCCTGATGGGCTTTGGATGGAGAGGGGTATTTTTATTGTAGGATAAGGGTAATTGTGTAGCCCGTCAGAATTGAGGGCAATTATATAATTCTCACTTTAAAAAAATCTTTAGATGATAATAAACATTACATTGCATGTCCTACTAAGAACCAGGACACCTTTATGCGAAGGAGCTTTTATGGAGGACATACTGACACTTAATTACATTCTTTAGTGATCTTAAATCGAAAATGCTACACTTCCCCCACTCCCTTCCCCACTCCCTTCCCCCATTACGTGTCATCGTTCTTAGCCATTGATCCCTGGATTGAGATTAGCAGGGGGTCCCATTATTATTGGGTTTAACCAAAAGATGCTTGACACATAGGCGGGGAAAGGAGTGGGGGACGTTTAGCATTTTCGATCTTAAATATTGAGCCCCGCAAATTCCTGTTTGCTTGCAATATTGAGCCACGCAAATTCCTGTTTGCTTGCCAGCTCGGTAGTTTGCTTGTGCGGTGTGATTGTTAAAGTTGCCCCACATTAGTGATCTCGAATATTGAGCCACGTAATGTTAATCATTTCTGTTGGGCTGCCCAAAATGAGTTTTTTCTAAAATCTTGCCCGCTCGGTTGTTTGTGTCTACTTGTGTGATTGTTACTTACATGACCTTGTGGCCATTAAATTAGATTGAAGTAACTTCTGGACATTTAGAAGTTACAATAAAAGGATTCGGAAGACGCCAATCTCTGCAACAATAAATACAGCTCGCACACAACGGCACGACTAAAAATAGGTCACCAACATCAAAAGCATAACAGAACAAACCATAAATTATAATTTTACATAGCTGGACGACATCAGTATTAACATACCAAAAGTTCCCAAACAAGAACGAAAAGGGGAAAGGAAAAAGAACCACTAGTCACTTCATATCTGGTTTGAAATGGTATGTGAGCGAGTGGGGAGAAGAAGAGTCACGAGGGAAAGAATAATAAGTATGTAAGGGAAGACGGAGAGGAAGAAAGTACCGAACTCATACGAAGAAGATTGGATGCCCATTTAAGATTGTCTTCTGCCCGATGGTAAGGAAAGTAAAGATTGGAAAATGTCTAAAGTTGTTAATGGTTGTCACAACCACGATGATCCGGATACTCTTATTGGACATGTAATGAGGGGGACGTTTAGCATTTTCGATCTTAAATATTGAGCCCCGCAAATTCCTGTTTGCTTGCAATATTGAGCCACGCAAATTCCTGTTTGCTTGCCAGCTCGGTAGTTTGCTTGTGCGGTGTGATTGTTAACTACATTAGTGATCTCGAATATTGAGCCACGTACATTTCTGTTTGCTTGCCCGCTCGGTTGTTTGTGTCTACTTGTGTGATTGTTACTTACATGACCTTGTGGCCATTAAATTAGATTGAAGTAACTTCTGGACATTTAGAAGTTACAATAAAAGGATTCGGAAGACGCCAATCTCTGCAACAATAAATACAGCTCGCACACAACGGCACGACTAAAAATAGGTCACCAACATCAAAAGCATAACAGAACAAACCATAAATTATAATTTTACATAGCTGGACGACATCAGTATTAACATACCAAAAGTTCCCAAACAAGAACGAAAAGGGGAAAGGAAAAAAGAACCACTAGTCACTTCATTTGTACAACAGATTGGTAAAGAAAAACGCAGGGAAAGAGGAGAAAGACTGGAAGACCACAACACCACCACACACTAAATCCCCCTGAATCTCACCTCTTTCCTGAAGAAACACAAGAACCAAGCCAAGAATGAATTGCCTGAGAAACACCAGTTACCCTGAGGGGCATCCACTTCTGGTTGCTAGGGTTCATATTCCAGCACCACTGTTGATTGCCATTTGCTCTCTACCATATCTGACATCTCAATAAGACACTGGAGAGGTTTAAGAAAGGTAAGAACTGTAATACAGAACAGCAATACGGTAATAACCCATTCCCCACACATAGGTTCACTGGATGGTGAGGGCCCTGCTTTGGGCCTGCTTCACCTGGATGTTTCCTCGCTGCTGGCCTGAACAATCTTCTTCTTCTACCCTTTCACCAGATAGTGAACGAAAACTTGATAATTGCAGACCTTGATTGTGTCGGTAGCAGCTTTTAGTATTGTTAGAGTATGAATTTGATTCTTGCCTATCCTGGCCTGTCGAATCATTTACTACTTGTCTCCCATTGGAGGAGTTACGGTTACCATTACAGTCGGATGTCGTGCCCTCCTCAGTGGTGTGCATCGATGAGCTGTCTTCAGGTTTCTTTGTGTTGAGAAAACGACCTCCGCAGCCCCTTGCCCTTCTCATAGCATGTTGGTGCCGGGATTCGTGAAGATATGGCTGTACAAAGTAAAGCCGACTTGCATCAAAATTAAATTCGACCCACCAAAATGGAACTAGTAAAGGTACTGCAAAAAAGAACAAAAACAAAAGCTTGTGTAGCTGATGTGTGTACTGGGTGCTATGTAGATCCAAACAAATGAGTCGTGCAATCATAACCTAAAACATTAACGTCGTCATTGACTTCAGACGTGCCCCTACGACACCATACAAAAAACTACAATAACATATTCTTTGCTCCAGAGCCATATTCCACCAGTATGTTCAGTTGCTTATAAGTATCTCTTCGTCATCATTAACCTAGTAATAACAATTCCAAACATTTCTCCTAATCAGCTCCCGAAGTTCTTCATTAAGCTATATACAGAGAGGTGATGCTAAGATGCTACAAAACATTACTTTCATTTCAACTACCCTCCTGCATATACCACCTTCCTGAATTTCACCAGAATCATGTTCCTTCTAAGTTAAGCTAGCTTTATAATTTCTCAGTCCGATAAAACTCTCCTCTCGCCATCAGCCCAAATTCCCTGTATTTGATAACCCACACTCAGAATATACCTTCCTACAGGTTCCACCAGATATAATAATGGTAACAGTAGTTCTGATTGCAACAAGACAACTATATCAAATTCTTTGGTTCTCAAGCAGTAGTGAAGATATTTTTCCTACAAACTTGTAAACTACCTGCAACCTAGAATGTAAGTGTACAATAGAGGTGAAATTAAGAATTGCATGTAAACTGAAGCAAGTATACACATATAGACCTTTCTAGATTTTATAAGTTTCTTTTCTAGCTCTGCCTTTGCACGTGACTGCCTTCGCCTCAGAATTCCATGGTACTGCTTGGCATTTACGTAGACAGGCTCTTCTGAAATTTCTAGAGGCAATGGCATTCTACTATGACGCACACCAAGTAAATGCGGCTGTACCTGCTATAATTCCAAACCGTCAGTGAGAGAGAAACTTCCTCTTAAAATCACAGTAAGGCATTAAGTAGTGTCACTCCCAAACAAGTACTTAATAATTATCACTCACACAAAAAGCAAATTTTCGCAGAATGCCATTTACATTCAACCTAGTATAACCTATTACTTAGGAAAACTTTACTTTCAGTCGATGATCACAATTTACAAGAACACAGTTGTGTTGAAGTTTCTACTATAGTTAATAATAATGATGCAACGATGAACCAAACAATGGATGGCCCAAACTGTATCCCGGTCCTAAAACCAAGGAATGCACAATGTAGTTCTTTTATTGAGCATATATGATGCCGGATAAAATCACCAGATAATCAGAAAACGGATATCAACATTATAGTATACTACATCCGAAAATATAAGGCTTCTAACCTGAGACTGAGATCCCAAAGCACCCATCATTCCAGCATAATATGGATCAGAATATGGGTACGTTGCGCATGCCTGTAGGAAGCTAAACAACACTTAGAATACCTCACGCAGTGCTTTAAAGCTAAAATATCCAAGGGTATGTTCAAATTTTGATTCAGGTGGAACCGCAGAAGAATCATCTTACTATTGAGTGACCAACAAGCTCAAATTGGGGACGTGGCATGTGGTATTCACCACCCGCTGGGGGCATTGTAGATGCAGCAGACTGCAGATTTTGGTGCTCATGTCCATATTGTCCATCTGATCCTGAAGCAAAGATCCTCATAATAAGTAAAAAATATCACAATAAAGTAATTAATTATGTAACTGAAAAGGACCCTCATAATTAATAAAATCAAAATATGCATTGGTTTTAGCGGAACTGCAAGTGGCAAGTCAAAGATGAACTTCAAGCCAAGGCCTTGGTCAAGACAATTGCTTTTAATTAGATGATGAACTTAATGATAAGTTGATTAAAAATTGCTTAAAAAAGACAATCTTCATCCTATCCAATGAGGTTGAGAATACGCTGTGTAAGCCACACAAGCAGAGTAGCTGTATAGGCCTTTTCAGTGTGCACCTTCTCAGAATTCTACTTCGTATCCCCCGTGCCTATATATACTATAATCTTACACTTTGCTTAAACATCCATGATCCAATGGCTAAATCTTTCATTGTCATGCTGGTCAAGATCAAATCTTTTAGCACAAACTATGCGCATTGATGCATTTACTCTTGTGGAACTTTAAATGTTCCAATTGGCTGTTAGTGAATCAGTATGACGTATGAAACACACTTCCAAGAAATTGTCATTGTCTTTCTCTACCAAAACTACAATCCCATTCATTGATCCTAGAAAAAGATCAGAAGAGAATTCTATGCAGTGAAAAAATAAATGAAAAGCAAACATGAATAGCAAGGAGTGAAAACCCTCAACCCATAAAAGACGCTTACTCCACGCGACCTCATAAGATATAGTTAACCTAAGGTGAAGAAACAAGCTAAATCCACAAATATCCACATTTCAGGTTGAAGGGAGATGTGCATTAGCTGTTTAACTCACATGATGAATTGCTTTCTGTAGATCAAAAGAATCCAGATGGGTTAACATAACTAGAAACCTGGAAAGATTATTGTTCTATCTTCACACTACGTAGGTACCTGTTTCATACTGTTGAGGCTAGCTAGATAACCTGTTCAGGCTGTTCTCATGAAAATGGGATCCAAAATGTTATTGCTACAATTTAAATTCATATGAGGGAATGATACAAAGGAAATAATAAGTAGTAGAGGTATCAGGTTCCTAGTCTCTGTCATCACTGAACCAGCTCCTCAGACATATTTTTATATATGAATCTTTTCATATCTCAATTGAAGAAACAATATGCAAGGAACCCAAACAGCCTTGAAAGCCACTTAAGAGCTCCGGTTCTCAAAATAAACTGTCAGGCTGTTAGCATTGACAAGCCACGTCAGAGAGAACCGACGTAGCCTAACACAATTTGCAACATACACAAATACAAATTGCGACCTACCTATTTCTTGTAATCTATCGTACGCTCACACACAACCACAAAAGAATAAAGTTCCCTCCAAATTATGAGCAAGCATGAGTACGGTTCTCCTTCTATGTTTTAGAATCCTTTGAAGCTATAACAATTCTAGACTAAGTTTGTAAAATTCAAAGATGACAAACTTACTGTTCTAAACCTGGCAAAATTCCACAAATCTCTTACAGATCAACACAAACAGCTAAATATTTAGCAAGATATACCTGATTGTGGGGCTATGGTGGTCTGCATCTGTTTCGTAACACCACCCCCTTCATTCTGGCCACCATCACCTATCTCTTTAGCATTGGTTTCCATTCTACTGTCAGGCTGTTCTATTAAAGATGGTTTACTTGAGCTTTCTCCCAACTCGGTTGACGTCTCGGTGTTATGCACAGAACCGCGCCACCAAGGATGAGAACAGGTTGTTGATTGCGGAATACTTTGCTCGTCCAATTCTGATGCATTGACGTTCCCAGGTTTCGAGTGCATGCCTTCAAATTCCTGCAACAATCAATCAATCAAACTTCAACACAATTACTACCCAAACAGAATTCCAAAGCCAAACAACAAAAACAAACCACAGACACAAAAACTAAATTGAAACAAACTGGAACCCATGCAAGAAAAACGAATACCCACGCCGAATTCAAGCAATAAATAGTGCAGAGGTATTCAAGACAAGGTCCAATTAGAAAGAAGAAAAGGCTAAACCCTATCTCACACATTAAACCCTCTTCTCAATTTGGTCCAACTACTGATATAATATCAACCAATAAGTTAAAAATGAAGTCAATACATGTCCAGACGGTGATAAAATACCCAATTCTGATTCCAACTTAAATAAAAAGTATCCACCTCTGTGTATTTCATTGTCAAACTACAAATCAAAACGAGTTTGTAATACAGGAAAACAGTTATTAATTTAATAACAAAAAGTATCCATGATAAAACTAATCAAACGATCAAAATTGCCCCCAATCATCATAGCAACCAGTAATCATAATTCAAATAACCACCAAAAAGGACAACTAAAAAATTCGAATCCTAATTCTCAAACCCAATTAAGAGAATTTAACAGCATAATTCTGTAAGAAAAAAAAGAGTATACTTACTTCTTGTAGCTATTAAGAACAGTAACAAAAGAAAACCCTAGATATCCTCTGTAATGAGAGAATTCAGAGCCTTGTGTATCCCATAGAAATTGATTTTTTCTGCATTTTTTTTTTTTTGTTGTTGTATAATTGAAAGAAGAAACAGTGGAAGTAGTGACGAGTAATTAAAAAGATCAAACAGGGTTCAATTTAGGACAAGTCAAGAAAACATTTGCTCTGTTGTTTGTGTTTCCCTGCGACATCATTCATTCCAAACACACTCTCTTTTTCTTTCTAGAAGAAGAATTAGGATAACGACATGTTTTGTATAATGACACCAACATCCCTTCAACTATACGCTTATGGCCAACTTATCCTTCTTACCATAAAGTTCATCCACAATCGATTTAATAGGGGAAAGCCACTATTACTAGAGAGAAAGCCAACTTCGGTGTGGATTTAAAAATAGGCTTTCACCTATCAATCCATTATGGATCTCTCTATTTAGTTAACCTATAGTGTAAGATCAAGATTAGTTTGGTTCATAGATCGTTAGCAACTTGGAAATTTTAATCAGACTTTGTGAATATTTAGTGATTTTAACCGAAGAAGCCTGTAGTTGCAGGAAATCCTACAACACATCCCTCACAAGATTTCACAATAATCAACACATTTCTTAAGATTAATAACGATACTTTTTATTAATTGAATCTAAAAATATTACAAGAAGGAAATGAAATCAAGAACACAACATTGTTTGGATTTTCTCTCTCCTCAAATATTTCTCAACACTCTAAAATCATCCCCCCTTTTCTCTCCCCTGCCTTTCTCTTTATATAGGTGTTTACATAGTGGATGACAGCTCACATACAACTCATCTTTCCCCTATTTTAGGATCCCGTGCTACGTTCTCTCAGGCTCTCTTTATAATTTCGCAGATTCTCTCTCTATAATTTCGCAAGCTCTGCTACATTCTCTCAAGCTAAGAAAATAATTAAATATCGCACACTAATAAAATATGTTGTGCGATATTTGGATCCTACATCTTGCCTCTTTTTCCTTGAATATTGCTTGAAGAGCGATCTTTAAGGAAAAATCCTCTTTGTTGTAGTTGTTGGAGGAACGAGCGAAAGAATATTGGACTTGAAAAGTACGTACTTGCCTCTATTCTTTTGCGAAGTTCCGGAGCTTTGCGAAGTAAATCAGAAGTATCATCTCTTGAAGTATGCGAAGTATGAAGTATCCTTTGAGAAGTATGAGAAGTAATCAATCCTCGAAATATAAGAAGAATCTGTCCTTGAATGAGAATAAGAAATATTGCCTCTATTCATGCGAAATTCCATTTTTGTTGAAGATTCTTGTTATTCATCAGTGAACGTTCACTTTGGAAATGATTCTTGCCGAGAAGATAAAGAATATAAAATGTTTTTTCTTGGTAATCCATAGTTGCCTCTGTTCTTTATCTATGAGGGTAGAATCGTTGAGAAAATGCTGAATGAGCGAGTTATTTCTTCATTCTTATCTTGTCTCTATCTCTTGTTTTGTGCTCATGCGATATTATAATCTCTTCGAGTTGTTTTTAATTTTGCGAAATAATTGAGCGAGATAATCACATTCTGAAAAATTCTGACACATTCTGCGAAATTATGAATACTTCTGCGAATTTATGAATAATACTCCTGAGAGATTCTGAATAATACTCCTGAGAGATTCTGAATAATACTCCTGAGAGATTCTGAATAATACTTCTGAGAAATTCTGAACAATACTCCCGAGAGATTCGAATAATACTCCCGAGAGATTATACTACGAGAATAATACTTCCGAGAGATTCGAATAATACTTATTTGTTATTTTCATTTGTCTCGGACTCATTTCCATGTATATATTCGCAAACTTATTTGTTTACATATAATCATTTTCGCAAGCTTATTTGCTTACTCATTTTCTTATGTGGTCTTATTTTGCCTTCCTAGTTAAAGGTCTTATTTTGCCACCTCTTGTCATTGCGACAAAATCGCAGGACGTCTTTACACTTTCATGTAATAACCCATTGATCTTGCCTTATCATTTTTCTAGTATTATTGCCTCTGCAGGATATTTTTCATGCGACAATATGACAGGCCTAAATATTCTTACGAATATAAAGCCCCATGACATTGCCGTCTTGCGACGAAATCGCAGGACGTCTTTACACTTGCATGCAATGACCCATTGATCTTGTCTTGTCTTCTCTTTTGTATTATTGCCTCTTCAGGATTGTCACACAAATATGACAAGCCTTAATACTCCCGTGAGTAAAAAGCCTCATGACATTTACGTCTTAAGACACTTATCAGCTCCCTAATGGAGGGTGCCGCCCTTATCTTCCCCCTGGTTGCCCCTTCAAGGAGGCGTACTTCTGCCATACAAGGCTAGCTCCTCCCATCCGGTCTTAACAACAACCAGTTGTTTTCATAGCCTCTTATCCCTTTTGCCTATAGGGCTTATGGTTACGAGACTGCACCCTAAGTGAGTTTTCTTCGGGCCGAGTGCAGCATAAGCCAAGACTTGCCAAGAATGGCCGAGACACTTCAAATGCCCCAGGCACTCTTGGCTCAACCGTGTACCTCGGCGCCTTGATCGATGCTGACTCCTTAGAAGAGACCCTCGGTCGTCCAACCTAAGTCATAAGCTTAGATTGAAAATCCAAGGTACCTCTCCTGGATAGGCTTTATTGACCCCAAATCTCCATGAATCAGGTTCCAGGGGCGGTGTAACCTTTTCGCCGAGCCATGCAACAAATACCCCCTTCTATGACGTACTTTAGGTCTTACATTTGCCTCTTGCGAAATTTTATTCGCGAACTAGGGTGTACGCCATAAAGGTTCGTCCCATTTTAATCTTAGATTTTTATGGATCTTAGATTGTCTCTTGCGAAATTATCGCATGTCTCTATTATCTCTGCGAAATTATCGCATATCTTCATTATTTCATTTCTGTCATTTCTTTCATTCATTCTTTCATTCTCATAATATCATATCATTTGAAGCAAAGTAAATATTCAAGAGAAATTCTAATACATTGTAATTCTTAAATCTTTGTAGTTGTGAAATCTTTGTAATTCTGCGATTGTATCGGGTTTTGTAAATCAAATAAGAAAATTTTGAGGTCTTTTGAAATCTTAGAAATCCTAGAAATCTTTGAAATCTTGCGATTGTATCGCTTTTTGTAAATTGAATCAAAAATCTTTTATTTTCTGTAAGTAAAATGTTCTAGGAAAATGGTACTTATCTTTTATGTGATTTTTTTGTTGCTGTCGTCTCTTGCGAAGTATATGGTTTGCTTGCGAAATTGGCATCCTTGAAATGTATAAATGTCGCACAAAGAAATGTAATTATCGCGCAGCAAAAGGAAATGTGAGAAATAAGACTTGAACCCTTGACCTGCCTCTTGCATATTCTCGCACCATACCAACTGTGCTAACCCTCTCTTGCGAAATTAATGCATACTCGGTGAAACTTGACTTTTTCTGTGCGAAATAAAATCTCTTCTGCGAAATTATAGCACGCTTGTTGAAACTTGGCTTTCTCTGTGCGAAATTAACCCAAAATACAAAAAATAGTTGATGCGTGTCGTAACCACAACAAATTAATTAATATTTTTCCACCTAATTAACAAGTAATATAGTGTAGTCAAGTTCGTTCCCACGAGGAGCAAGAGATTCTTAGTTGTTAAAATTGTCACAAAAGGGGGGTGTAAAGCAAAAGAAAATAAACAAAGCAATTCAAATATAAAGTTGAAATCAAAAAGAGAGACAAGATCAAGGAATCCTTCTTCGTTGCAAAACAATGATTCAAGTTATGTTCTTTTCCACTTTTTATTAGTCACAGATTATCATCAACCGTAGGTAAAACAGCTAGATCAGTGTTAAACCCCTAAATCCCTTATATCACCGGATACGGAAGTTCTCGACTACTGGATTCTATTTACCAAACCACCTAGTAGTAGATCACTCAAGATGTAATTTAAATAAACGCATTAAGATTTATGAACTTATTAGGTTGATATTAGTAGTTAGACTCTTAGATCAAGGTCTACTTGCTAACATTGTTTTCACACACAATTGCTCCACGAAATCCCTCCGCAAGGTCTCGTGTTTGCTACTTATGTAAGAGTCAAGAAAGGATTACTTATCCCCTAACTTTCACTAGCTTTAGATCAATTTAACAAATCAATTTAGCGTGCACTCTAAACAATCTATCAATCAACCATGAATGTATAAACATTCCTATTAGTAAAAACAAACGATAATCATGTGAAAAACTTCAAGATAGAATTGAAAACAAAACTCAAATCATATATTAAGAACTAGGAATTCATCCTCAATCAATAATAAAATTAGATACTCATGTTAAGGAGTTCACACAAAGAATAAAGAAGAGAGAATTGTTGTGTGTGTAAAAAGGTGTGTAAAAGTGTATAGAGAACTTCTCTATTTATAGGCTTCAATGTTCTCCAAATCTTCTAAGGAATAGAACCCCCTTTCCTTTAGCAATTCAATTTCCAAATTCAAGTCTTTCTCAAATCTTCCATCTTCTCTTTCCAAATTTGAGCCAAATTCTCCATCCAATTCCAAACCCAAGTCTTCACACCCATGGGAAAAGTTCACACAAAATTATGTAATTTTGGTCGCCTGAAAAGTCCCTGCAGTTCACCGGAATCCGGCCTGAAATGGCACCGCCGACCATCTAAATTTCTGTTTCTGTTGACAGAATATTCCGTCAGATTCCGTTACAGTTAACCGCTGACCTAACGGTCTTTAGTTAGTCAACTAGGTCAAGGCAGATGGTGAGTTAGCTTCTAGTCATCTCTTGAGTCAGGCTGATTCGGCTTACTCGTTGAGTTGGATCGGAGAATCACTGAGTTAACTCGCCAGTGAGAAAATCTGGCAGAGTACCGTTTGTTTTCTGGTGTTTCCCGGCCAAATTCAGGCCATTATTTTCAGTCTTCTCCTGTTAAGAATCCTAACATACATCTAAGGTTTATCAATCACAAACCATTCTTCCCTGTACAGAGCTTTAGACAGCCTATTCCGGTGCGGTGCCTTGTTCTTTCTTATCATCTGCATCTGCATCAGTGAATCAACAACAGCCCTGTGAACCATTCCAACATCACTAGCACTACCCTGTACAACAGCAGCACGGCTCTATCACTTTCTCATTCCCAACTCTTCTCAGCAGCAACTCAGTACAATCGACAGCAACATCCATCAATAACCCAGTGGAACTACTTGATTCAATTTCTCCACCACAGTAAAACCCATTTTCGATTCATCAATTCCATCTTCTCGACATCACATAATCACCAATTCCTCATACCCTGATTTCATTTCGATCTGATTTTCATCTTCCATAATTCAATCAGCTGCAGACCATCATCAACCTTCTGTCTATCCTTCATCTCGATTTCCCAGACCCAACAGCAGCATCGATTTACTTCTCTTCAATTACAGAGATGAACCCTAATTTCTTCATCTTGAACCCATCTCTGATTCATCTTCTATGAGCTTTGAGCATCATCTTCTCGACCTGGTATTAACAGCAGCAGATACATCCATCAATTCTTCTTCCTGTATTTCAACCATCTCCGACTTTATCAGTTGTAGCAGCGACAACAGATTCAGTTTCTCCAACTCTGTAATTTCTCATTTGAACACAACAAAATCCTATCCTCAATTTCTTCATCTCTGAATCGCACCAAATGTTGATTGCAACAACTTCAGATCGAAACCCATTTTCAATTCCGTCTCTAAATTTCATCGAAACCCCTATTTCCTCTGTCTCGATCCTTGAATTTCTCGAAATGGTTCTCGATCCCAAAAACGGCAGCCATTGCTTTTAACTCTTCTCTCTCAGGTGCAAAAATGATTGAGAAGATGAATATCTGAATTTATGTTTAGGGTTATAAATTGGGTTTGTTATCCAACACCCGGTCACCTCGATAAGGGATAACTAAGCTGGCTGTTTCTTAACCTCAGCTAGTATATGTTTATTACTCCTCCAAAAGAGAGTTGCCCCTTAACCTTGGCTCAGCTCCAAATAGTGTTCGCCCATGAAATGACAATTTTGGCCTTTTTGCTCAAATTGGGTGATTTCTTCTTCTTCTTCTTCTTCGTGCGACTCCATAGTAGCTATAAAACTCAAAACAAGCGTAAAATACATAATTTACAAGAAAAATAGCAAAGAAAGCATAAACAATAGATAGTTTATAGGATGCATTCTACACCCTATCAAATTCCCCCACATTTAGACTTTGCTAGTCCTCGAGCAAATCAAACTAAAACTTACAACTTCAAAGCGTTCCAGCGTCCCAAGCATCCAAAGAGTTATGAGGACATAGAGTTTCTGCATGCTAGTAAGAAGAAGTTAGAAATACTAAAGAACATATTCTCATTCTTAAATGTTGAGTGAGAAATAATCACACCATAATGAGATAACGCGTGTTTGAGAAACGATCAATAAGCATTTCGCCTCGACTTCTGCCTCACCAAAAAGGATTTTATTATAATTACACTCAAAAAGACGTACTTTTATGGTTCTCACATGTGTGCAGGTAGGAATGAAGAGAGAATTCCTGCAACACGTTGAATGGTGGGAAGGATAACTTCCGAAATATTTTTTAAAAACCCACATCTTTTCACATTTTGAAAAACCATTTTTCTCACGATCTCTAAGAAAGGAAATCAACCACTATTATCGAGGATGAGATTACTTACTCACCTTCACATCCGATCGCCAATTATGATAACACCACTCTCACGGCATCCAATAGAAACGTCTTCCGTTCCTTGTCTTTATCTTCTTGGTCTTCGTCTTCGGCTTCAACTATTAATGATAAACTCCTGAATTTTGTAGATCCTTGACAATTTGTAACCTTTTTACCTTAATAATCCTTTTCGCTTGAAACTTCCTTATAGATTTTCCTTCCCCACGGCTTATTAAATAAAAACAAAAAAAATATTCCTCTTTTTTTTTTTTTTTTTTTTTTTTTTTTTTTTAAACAAGAGAAATATAACAAAGTGAAAATAAAACAAACCGTGGCCGTGGGAGAAGTATTTTACCACTTGATTCTTCACAACTTGTATCGTCTCGAAATCATAAACTTCAACAATTCTCACCTTTTGATTTTCTTCGCTCTTGTGAATAAGTCTTTATACTTGGATATATAATTACCTCATTGTATTATAAGTCCTCAACATATATGTAAAAATCTTCTCTTTGTATGTTGCTTTACTTGAATATGAAATTTGCTCTTTTTCTCGTTTTGTTGCTTGTAAACCTTGAACTTCTTCAACTTTCCTTGTAGATTTTGATGTCGCTCCTTGTTGATGATGATGGTGTTTCTATGGATCCGTTGTTGTGTAGAGAATGGTGCTAACTGTGAATCGAATTACAAGAAGGAGGCTTTCATCTATAGACGTCACCCTCATGATTGACAAAATTAGCACTCAAGAGATCAAAGAGTAGTGCTTCTATTGGTGGGAGGTTGGGTAGCTCACCATTCTACCCGGAATTAACGTACGGTGACACACACTCAAAAGAAAGCTCTTTAGTCAGCTACAAAGAAAATTTGGTCGGTGCCTCACATGATATAAATACGGGTAGTCTCCACTAATGATTGATCAGCAACTCTAATAATGCATTTCTCCCTGCACCAAATTTGCATCACCGGCATGATTAAATCCATTATTTAACACTCTAACAAGTAAGAAATCCGAATGTAGTTCCCTAACACTTCCAAGTTCATTTATGACGGTCAGAATTCTCTATGTAAACATACCTAGAAGTATGCTAGTGACTCTAAAATCTCTACAAGTTGAAGGTTTTATGTAATTTTTTTTTTTTTTAAATATAACCTCTCCCCCACACTTAAACCTTACATTGTCCTCAATGTAATTGAATCGTCCTAGTAAAGTCAAGGTGGGAAATTTTAACATGATATGGAACAAGAAAAAGAAAAAACAAAAAGCAAAAGGATAAGAAATACAAAACCTATGGGTTGCCTCCCATTAGCGCTTGTTTTAAAGTCGACGGCCCGACTTAGATCTTGCAAGATTCATTAGCCCGCATCAATCTCTTTCACGGGAAAACATGACTTCACATCACTAGGGTACCTCATTGTCTCAAAGATATTGAAGTGGATGAGTGTACCATCAAACTCCATAGTCAATGTGCCATTTTGGACATCAATCTTCGTTCCGGCGGTGCTTAAGAATGGTCTACCCAATAGCAAAGGTGTAGACTTGGAAGAATTCTCATCATTCATGTCTAAGACATAGAAATCGGCCGGAAATACAAGCTCATTAACCTGCACCAAAACATTCTCAACAATCCCTTTCGGGTAAACATTAGATCGGTTAGCAAGTTCAAGAACTACCCCGGTCTCCTTAAGAGGACCAAGATTCAAAGAATCATAAATCGATGAAGGCATAACATTAACCGATGCTCCCAAATCTAGTAAAGCTCGAGTAAACCTTGTTTTACCAATTGTGCAAGGTATAGTGAAACTACCGGGTCCTTTAATTTTGGTGGGAGTTTCTTGAGAATGAACGCCGAAGCATTCTCCCCCACACTCATGACTTCATTCCCTTTTAACCTTTTCTTCTTCATGCACAACTCCTTTAAGAACTTTGCAAAACGAGGAATTTGACGAATAGCTTCAATGAGTGGAATATTGACTTGTACTTTCTTAAGGATGTCCCAAATATCCTTGTATTCCAAGTCTTTCTTCGATTTAGCAAATCGACTAGGAAACGGGGGTGGAGTTGTGAAAGTAGGAACCATCTCCTCGGGTTGGTTGGTTGGGGATGTATTCTCCTTTGGTGCGGTTTCAATTTCCTCTTTCTCATCATACACCTCATCTTGTTGATTTGGTTGCTCCACTTGTTTCCCACTCCTCAAAGTAATCGCATTAACGCTCTCTCTTAGATTAACAAATGGTTGTGAAGGAAGCTTTGTGGACGCTTGAGCTTTCAAGAGGTTCACATCGGTCGCTAATTGCCCCACTTGAATTTCCAAAGCCTTGATTGCCGAATCGGTCTTTTGTTGTTGTTGTTGAACCAAAGTGGTGATACCTTGCATACCTTGCATCAATGCATTGAGCTTGTCATCAATTGAAGAATCTCGCTCCTTGACTTGTTGTGGTTGGAATTGTTGTTGAGGTTGGAAGCGTGATTGTTGGAAACCACCTTGTTGCGCATATGGATTAGGAGCCTCCGCTTGCTTGTTTGCATAACTAAAGTTAGGATGATCCTTCCAACCGGGATTGTAAGTATTCGAGTATGGATCTTACCTCGGCCTTTGATTTGGATATAAAGCATTTACTTGTTCGGTCTCATCATCCGGAATAATAACCGCGGCCATCCTTTGAATTATTTTCTCCATGTTACCCATCCTTTGATCAAGGTGTGATGATGAATCACTAACTTCATGCACTCGCCTAACCATTGGTTCATCTCTTGTGTAGAATTGTTGCGAGTTTGCAGCCATACTTTCAATCAACTCGGTAGCTTGGGTCACCGTCTTGTTCATTAGTGCACCACCACCCGCGGAGTTAAGAAAAGATCGATCACTTGGGTGGAGAGCTTCGTAGAAGTATTGGAGTATCATAACATCGCTGAATTGATGGTGTGGATAGCTTGCCACCAACCTCTTGTATCGCTCCCAACATTCATACAACGACTCTCCCACATGTTGCTTCAATCCACAAATCTCCTTGCGAATTTGAGTAGCTTTTGATGCGGGAAAATATCTCTCGAGGAAAAGTTTCTTCATCCCATTCCATGTTGTGATACTTCCGGAAGGTAAATAATATAACCATTCCTTAGCATTGCCCTCCAAAGAAAACGGGAAAGCTTTCAACATTGCTCCATCCGAATTAGTCTCCGGTAGAAGCATAGCCATAACTATGGTATAGAAGTCCATAAGATGTTTGTTTGGATCTTCATTCACCATGCCATGAAACTTTGGTAACTCTCTAATCAACCCCGGCTTGATCTCGAAGGTTGAGTTAGTTTGGATACACCATTGTTGTGTATCGAGCTTGTGAGAAGCTAGGTCCTTGAGTGTACGTTCATCCATTGTTTCTTCCTCTTTGTCCGAATCTGCGAATTCACTTGATGAAGAAGGAGGAAGTGGAGTGTTAACCGCTCGAATGAAATCCTTTAGTTGAGTGCCGGATCGAAGACGTATTGGACTCGGTCTGCCCTTTTTTAAGCATTCACCAAAGGTATAAAACCTGAAACAAGATTCTCAAAAACTAAGTTAGATACGGTATAGAATCTAACAAAGCAAGAATAAAGCAAAAAGAAAAAATAAAAACAACTAAAATCGTCCGCTGCTCCCCTAAGAGCGCGCTAAAAATTTGATGCGTGTCGTAACCACAACAAATTAATTAATATTTTTCCACCTAATTAACAAGTAATATAGTGTAGTCAAGTTCATTCCCACGAGGAGCAAGAGATTCTTAGTTGTAAAAATTGTCACAAAAGGGGGGTGTAAAGCAAAAGAAAATAAACAAAGCAATTCAAATATAAAGTTGAAATCAAAAAGAGAGACAAGATCAAGGAATCCTTCTTCGTTGCAAAACAATGATTCAAGTTATGTTCTTTTCCACTTTTTATTAGTCACAGATTATCATCAACCGTAGGTAAAACAGCTAGATCAGTGTTAAACCCCTAAATCCCTTATATCACCGGATACGGAAGTTCTCGACTACCGGATTCTATTTACCAAACCAACTAGTAGTAGATCACTCAAGATGTAATTTAAATAAACGCATTAAGATTTATGAACTTATTAGGTTGATATTAGTAGTTAGACTCTTAGATCAAGGTCTACTTGCTAACATTGTTTTCACACACAATTGCTCCACGGGATCCCTCCGCAAGGTCTCGTGTTTTCTACTTATGTAAGAGTCAAGAAATGATTACTTATCCCCTAACTTTCACTAGCTTTAGATCAAGTTAACAAATCAATTTAGCGTGCACTCTAAACAATCTATCAATCAACCATGAATGTATAAACATTCCTATTAGTAAAAACAAACGATAATCATGTGAAAAACTTCAAGATAGAATTGAAAACAAAACTCAAATCATATATTAAGAACTAGGAATTCATCCTCAATCAATAATAAAATTAGCTACTCATGTTAAGGAGTTCACACAAAGAATAAAGAAGAGAGAATTGTTGTGTGTGTAAAAGTGTATAGAGAACTTCTCTATTTATAGGCTTCAATGTTCTCCAAATCTTCTAAGGAATAGAACCCCCTTTCCTTTAGAAATTAAATTTCCAAATTAAAGTCTTTCTCAAATCTTCCATCTTCTCTTTCCAAATTTGAGCCAAATTCTCCATCCAATTCCAAACCCAAGTCTTCACACCCATGGGAAAAGTTCACACAAAATTATGTAATTTTGATCGCCTGAAAAGTCCCTGCAGTTCACCGGAATCCGGCCTGAAACGGCACCGCCGACCATCTAAATTTCTGTTTCCGTTGACAGAATATTCCGTCAGATTCCGTTACAGTTAACCGCTGACCTAACGGTCTTCTGTTAGTCAACTAGGTCAAGGCAGATGGTGAGTTAGCTTCTAGTCAGCTCTTGAGTCAGGCTGATTCGGCTTACTCGTTGAGTTGGATCGGAGAATCACTGAGTTAACTCGCCAGTGAGAAAATCTGGCAGAGAACCGTTTGTTTTCTGGTGTTTCCCGGCCAAATTCAGGCCATTTTTTTTCAGTCTTCTCCTGTTAAGAATCCTAACATACATCTAAGGTTTATCAATCACAAACCATTCTTCCCTGTACAGAGCTTTAGACAGCCCTATTCCTAAGGTGCCTTGTTCTTTCTTATCATCTGCATCTGCATCAGTGAATCAACAACAGCCCTGTGAACCATTCCAACATCACTAGCACTACCCTGGTGCATAACAAAGAAGACGGCTCTATCACTTTCTCATTCCCAACTCTTCTCAAAGAAGAACTCAAAGACAATCGACAGCAACATCCATCAATAACCCAGTGGAACTACTTGATTCAATTTCTCCACCACAGTAAAACCCATTTTCGATTCATCAATTCCGTCTTCTCGACATCACATAATCACCAATTCCTCATACCCTGATTTCATTTCGATTTGATTTTCATCTTCCATAATTCAATCACCGCACCATCATCAACCTTCGTCTATCCTTCATCTCGATTTCCCGCACCCAACAAAGAAGATCGATTTACTTCTCTTCAATTACGAGAGATGAACCCTAATTTCTTCATCTTGAACCCATCTCGATTCATCTTCTCCGAGCTTTGAGCATCATCTTCGACTCAGGTATTAACAAAGAAGCAGATACATCCATCAATTCTTCTTCCTGTATTTCAACCATCTCCGACTTTATCAGTTGTAGCAGCGACAACAGATTCAGTTTCTCCAACTCTGTAATTTCTCATTTGAACACAACAAAATCCTATCCTCAATTTCTTCATCTCTGAATCGCACCAAATGTTGACTGCAACAACTTCAGATCGAAACCCATTTTCAATTCCGTCTCTAAATTTCATCGAAACCCCTATTTCCTCTGTCTCGATCCTTGAATTTCTCGGAATGGTTCTCGATCCCAAAAAACGGCAGCCATTGCTTTTAACTCTTCTCTCTCAGGTGCAAAAATGATTGAGAAGATGAATATCTGAATTTATGTTTAGGGTTATAAATTGGGTTTGTTATCCAACACCCGGTCACCTCGATAAGGGATAACTAAGCTGGCTGTTTCTTAACCTCAGCTAGTATATGTTTATTACTCCTCCAAAAGAGAGTTGCCCCTTAACCTTGGCTCAGCTCCAAATAGTGTTCGCCCATGAAATGACAATTTTGCCTTTTTTGCTCAAATTGGGTGATTTCTTCTTCTTCTTCTTCGTGCGACTCCATAGTAGCTATAAAACTCAAAACAAGCGTAAAATACATAATTTACAAGAAAAATAGCAAAGAAAGCATAAACAATAGATAGTAAATAGGATGTATTCTACACCCTATCAATAGTCAATCTGGGGAGAATCGATCATGCGGCATCAAACTCTTCCTTCTCGCTTGTGACCAGCTGAACTAACTTCAGCTTGCAAAATAGAAGACAAATCCGTTCTGTTATCCTATCTTCGCTCTGGCAGTTGTACAAAATTTGTATAAAAATTCGAGTGAGTTGAGAATTGATCTCTTGACACCAAACAATGTTAACTTCGCAAGCGACCATCTGTGCAAGCCATGATTTGTGAAGAAGCGGTATAATTCGCATGGTTTGTTCTTTTGTAATCGCCCTTAGTATAATTCTTGTCTTCATCCTTTCTTCTTCATTTCCTGTTGCTTTGGTTCTGATGTAATCATCTCTTTACTTCGCAAAAACTCTTCTTCGTGCTGTTACTTTCTTCTTATTCGCTCGTGCTGTTACTTTCTTCGCAGAAACTCTCCTCCCTTATCTGTTCATGGTAAAAATCTATGTGATGATGAAATAAGATGTTGCGAATGGCTGGTGCTTCATTCCTTCGCATAAATGTTCGAATATCTCTTTTCTTGCTGCTGGTAATGCTAGTTGCCTCTAAATCGTGCTCCTCTACACGTTAAGAGCTTGCATCTCATTATGTGGGCTTTATTGGTTGATTTTGTTGCTATTGTCATTCCTCGATTCTCTCTGGGCAACTTTGAACTCCTCCTTGGACTGATAGCTCTTGAACTGATCCTTCTCCGTTAATTGCTGAGTTAACTTTGCTCCAAGGTAATGACAAAGTAATATGTCCGTCGTTTCTTTCTGCCATGCGTCTTTCTTCTTTTCTTTCACTCGTGCGTATTTGTTTATTTCTCTCACCTGTGCGGCTTTCTCCTCCTGTTTCTTACACCTGCAAAATTTATTTCCATGCTAACTTTTTTACCTGTCTTTGATGACCCTTTGCGCTTCCTACTATTACATTCTCCTGTAACAAATTAAATCCATATTACTGATGAAGTTCTCCACTAAATTTTGTCAATGATACTTTTCTGGTCTCTCCTCTTGGGCGATGCTATCGCAAGGTCATTGTAGGATTTCAACTGTAATCCGTTGATTTTTTCTTCTCTTTTTTACATCTCACGTGCAGAAATCATCTAATCACTTGTAGCACGATGAAAATGGTTATTCTTCGCTTCTTCCCGTGTTGCTGTCTTCGCATATATCTCTTTTGCCGAGATGTTTTTAATTCACCTCTTTGAGCTATTCTCTTCTTCACAGTTAATTGGTAGCTAATCCCAGCTTATTACTTCTTCGCAGCTTCACAATTTGTTCGCATGAACAATCTGATTAATTCATTCTCCCCTGCTACCTGGTGTTAGGAAAGATATCAAAACGTTTGTCACTAGAAACAACAGACTATTTACCTGATCTAAAAAAAATATTCGCGTTTCAAAGAAGAAAGCCTGGATCATTTGTTTTATAAAAATTCTAAAATAAGATCGAAATTTTAACCCATAGGATTTCTTAAAATATCCTGTGAGTTTGTAAAGCAAGCTTTCTTGGTTGTAAATCTCGAATCCAAGCTTGTTTTGGGTCAAGATTTTGTTTGAAAAACAAGATTTTGCAGAAAACATAAAATGGTTTTGTAATGAACTTTTTCTAAAATTCTTGTTTTAAAACTCTCAGATCTGGATGGTTGGACACGGAATCACGAATATATGGAAGAGATTTGTCCTTTAAACGAGTTGTTGACGAAGATCCGTCTGATTTTACTCTCATGACGGCTTTCTTTTGATCCGCTCCTATTCTCCATCATCTCTCTTTCTTTGTTTCAATTTCGCCTCTTGTCTTCTCTTCGTCCTTCCTCAATTTCTTTCACATTTGCCTTCTTCTCCTGAACATGAAAATTTTCCATTGAACCCTTGGTTTTCTTCCATGAGAGTGTAATTTCTTTCATGAAATTTCCAATTTTGAACCTAAATTTTGTAGATCTAGAAAAATATGAACAGTAGCTAATTTCCAACAAGTTACAGGAAGGATAAATCCTTTACTCGATCCCTGTTTCTAGCGCCAAAAATGTAGTTGTAGGAAATCCTACAACACATCCCTCACAAGATTTCACAATAATCAATACATTTCTTAAGATTAATAACGATACTTTTTATTAATTGAATCTAAAAATTTTACAAGAAGGAAATGAAATCAAGAACACAACATTATTTGGATTTTCTCTCTCCTCAAATCTTGCTCAACACTCTAAAATCATCCCCCACTTTTCTCTCTCCTGCCTTTCTCTTTATATAGGTGTTTACATAGTGGATGACAGCTCACATACAACTCATATTTCCCCTATTTTAGGATCCCGTGCTACGTTCTCTCAGGCTCTCTTTATAATTTCGCAGATTCTCTCTCTATAATTTCGCAAGCTCTGCTACATTCTCTCAAGCTAAGAAAATAATTAAATCTCGCACACTAATAAAATATGTTGTGCGATATTTGTATCCTACAAAGCCAATTTTTTTTTCAAACTTTGGTTTATCATCATGATCAGATCGGTGAGACACTTTATCATTTAGGTTCTTGTTATTTTCCTGATTAATCTTAATAGGATCAATCCTGTGGATGTAAAAACAGTACTAAACTAGGCCAATTATCTTTGAGGAGAAAACTAGGCCATAACATATTGCACATGCTTGTGATTTTCTCATTCGGTACATGGTGAATCATTCTGAAACAAAAGAAAAAAATCAAAGCAAAACTCTTATTCTTTAGATCATTTTAGATGCGATCTGAGATTCATTATTCTTTTGTACCTGAATGTATCATTCATCACATTTAATTACATCTTGGTTAGAATCGGAATTGTCATTTTTATCATTTAATTTGGATTTTTTTTATACGTGGTTTGTATCAAGTCAGATACAATTGATCAAAAGTTGTATTAAAAGTTAAAAATCCATTATTGGGTTTTTTTGTTTTTTTTTTTTCATTTTTTTGTTAATCCACCCCAAGTCCAGCTTTCCTTATTAATTATCTTTTTATTTTATTTCTTTTGGGATTATGGTTCGTTGCACTGATAGCAATGATGCAGTTGCATGCTCATCCATTTTTTAGAAGTGTGTTTTTATCTAGTCTAGTCCTACTGATTCGTGATTCAAGAGGTATTATCTGGTGCTGAATTTTGGTGCTTGCATTTTTATGGAACGTATATAGATGGCAAATGTTTTTTAGTTCTATGTTGTGGTTTTGGGATTCCTCTTAGGCTGTCCTATGGTGTTCTAATCTAGTAGCTAGATTGGAAATCCATGTCAGCTCAGACAACCACCTAAGTCATATGGGAGTGCTAATCTAGCAGCTAGATTAGCATTCCACGTCAGCTGGGACCACTGTTCAACGCTTTAAATCTCAGTCGTCAGATTAAAAGATAAATTTTCCGGCGCTGAACCATTCGGCGAAAAGGTAATTTTTGTAGCACTGAACCATTCAGCGCTACTATCTCACTGCTAGTTCAACTGCGAGCAAATGCTAGGAGGGAGAACTAGTGTTAACAAATAGGCCACACTTTTTTTTTGAATTGCAACACTTAACTGCTAATCTAGGAGTTGAAACTAGCCCATAAGACTTAGCATTAAAACCCAATCTTAATCGTCAAAATAAAAATGTGCAGGGAATTATTATGTTTTCAACAAGGATACAACTTATAGTAGACCGGTGCATATATCTTTGTTTACAGGTTTACGAGTTATTTGAAAGACAAAATGTAGTTAAATATGCAGCTTCGACTTCCATCTCCCACAATGAAATCTTTATCACGAGCCGAGGAGCTCATCTTCCACAACTTGTTTGCGGACTACACACTGCCAGTATTAGAAGACTTCTCATTGGACATCAAAGGAGGACTGAATTTTCTTAGTTCACTGAAGTCTACTATTGTTTAGATTATGATATGACTTTTTTGATTATTTTCTTTTACTTTCGGACTTATCGCGTTGTACTCTTTCCTTAGTCAAGGTTTTCTGCTACGGGTTTTCCTTGTCAAGGTTTTAATGAGGCAATACTTGCGTGTCCAACACCGGATCTATCTAGGGATCTTGGTGGTTTTTATCTTTTGGTTCTATTTTGTTCTTCACTTCCTTGTAAAAACTTTTAATTGAGTACTTAAATTTTCTTATCAAAAAAAGAAAAAGAAAAGAGAGATCTTCATCTTTATTTGTCGAAATTAATGTTGATGTAGCTTTTGCAAATGGGAGTAGTGTTGTAGGTGCAGTGGCGCAAGATTTGTTTGGCATTCATCTGGGTAGTGAAACGACATCTCCAACAGTTGTTGAAGCAACGACCTATGCACTTGGTATACACCAATTGGCGCAAAGACTTCCAAGTTGCTAATGTCATCGTGGAGGGCAATGCTCTGGCAATATAAACTGCAGTAAAAGGCAACACACAAGATATCCCGTGGAGTATTCTCTCAATTATTTTGTCCATCCAAGGTTATTTTTTTGATGGGTTAGTACAGCGGTTAGTTACTTATGGCCCCTAAATACTACTAGCAATTACAGCGGTTAGTTGTGGCCCCTAATTATTTTGTCCATCCGAGATCGCATAAATAAAGTCTGTGAAATTAAGTTTATATTTGTTCGATGATTGCACATGACTTGTGTCAATATGCAATCGCTATAATGTAAACAAACAGTCACCTGATTGTATTACGCCTTACCGTCCCAAATTTTGTCGAGGAGTAATTAATAGATGTTGTTCATTCAATAAAAAAAAAGTTGTACGCTAAAGCATCTCCAATATAAGGGGTCAAGGTCTTAAAATAACATGACACGTAGGATTTAAGACCTTTTCCACCCATAGTTTTTTTCTCGTTGATGATGAGTTGTTTTTAACATCTTCATGGATTTCATGATTGAGTTCACTGATTTCATTAGATCCAACTTTTCACTTTCCTTTTTCCATTGATTTGGAGGTTTTGATATCATTTTTTCCTTATGGATTGTTCCTTGATTGATTTTAATCACCCATTTCTTTTGCAAATTCAAAGATGACGATTTTGATGGTTGATGGAAGATGAATAAGCGAAGAAGATTAAGAGTTTTAAGTGTTTTTAGAATTTAGTTTTTAGGGTTAAATTGATTTAAGAAATGGGGTATACTTTCAAGTTTTATTAAGGCAAGGGTAATAAGGTAAGTTTACCAAATTTAACCATCCCTTAGCGAGGGCACTAGGTCCATTTAAGTTTGGGTATACCCGAATTAATCCGGTATACCCCAATCTGGCCAGTTTATATATAGGCGGAGTTTGAATTTATTTTAGTCCCATTAGATAGGCAGAACTCCAATTCCTATATAAAATATATATATATATATATATATGCTCTTATGTATTATTCACGGATATTGTATTAGGAATGAGAGACAAAGGTTTAAACATGCAATATTAATAGATATTTTGAATACCATAATATATGAGGGACGAAGAGAGTATCGGATGAAGATACATAGATCTAGGAAAATATAATACTTCATACGCCCCTTATATACGTCAGAATTTGAAGGAAAAAAATAGTTTCATTGGATAAACATAACTCCAATTCCAAGATGGTTTTTCTGTATATATACCCTTGTTTATGTACATAGAAAATTGTGTTCGGAAATGAGGAAAAATTAACGAATATTTAAAAAATCAAAATAATTTCTTAATCTAAGAGATTTTTCAAACTCCGTCGTTGTACAGGGGACGGAAAAAGTGTTTGTATTGAGATAAGGTAAGAAAAAACTAGGAAAGTAAGAATAAATTTATGAAAACAATTTTTTTTCTTAATCTAACAAAACACTCTGTCTCCATTCTCTTATGTATTATTCACGGAAGCTCCCAACAAAACCAAATATAGAGAATGAGAGACAAAGGTTTAAACATGCAATATTAATAGATATTTTGAATACCATAATATATGAGGGACGAATTTTATATCGGCCTGGAGAGAATAAAGTTTTTACCGTGGCTCTTGCGCATGTTGGAAATTTGGATACCAGAGGATGGAAAAAAAGAACAGAAAAGAATGTTGTTATTACTGACTTCAAGGCTTTGTGATTATTTTCAGAAATTATTTTCAGAAATTATTTTCGACCCTTCCCAATAAATTGGTGAGTACAATTTGTCAATGAAATATTGCTTTCATGACACAATGAAGCCCTAACAACTTGTTGGATTCAAGAGTTGTACTCCCTTGACGCAACCAAGAACACAACAATATGAGATTCTAATGATGCTTAGTGTAACACCCCGCGTTTTAGCATGGCGCATGATACGCCATGGCTTGAGATGAAGCTTCATCTCAAGTTTTTGTTGCGTTAAGAGGAACACTGGCCTAGATCCAATATAGCGCCAAGTATTGTGCATTTCGAAGGCATATTGGCCAAAGGCCAAGATGGCGCATTATGTTGGTCATACTGGACAAGGGCCAACATTGCACCCTTGATGGTGCATTACACATGTTCTATTGGCCAAAGGCCAATGTGGCACCAAATGGTGCATCTGGACAGTTGGAAGGATGGCCTTGAGCAAAGTAACGATAACATAGCACATTACACAAGTGATTGGCCCATGGAAAATATCGCATCACAAAGATACATAAGGCCAGAGCAAGCTGGACGAGTACAACTATCATGGCTGTAAATATTGGAATTGGCCTAGAGCCAATATTGCACAACAGTGGTGCAATATTCCAGAGCAAGCTGGCTGAGGTAAAACACATCAATCATAGTGCAATATTGTAGTTCGTTTATAGGATAGAACGGAAACACAACTATGATAGCGATTATTCAGAGATACGTGGTAACGGACATGAATAGTGAAGCAAGTACCTCAAAAATGTGACTTGGTGAATGTAACAGTGGTCCCCCGGTTTAAGTTCTAAAAATGTCCTTAAGATATATATAGGGAGGGGATACTTGGTTGAAGGTGTATATGCGGACTATGCACCAAGTAAGCTTTAGAGCTTAGCCGGAAGAGCATAAATGATGCTTAGGCCTCATTTATAGCTGCGTAGCCTTGTCAGTGGGGCATATGATGCGAAGGCATCATTATGCCATGGTGCTGACCAAATTGTGTGCAATCTTTATGCATTTTGCCAGAATGGCCTATACAGACCATGCCATATTGCTTGGCCACGGCCTTGCAACACGAGCTGGCTTAAGATGCATTCACTTCGAGGATGAACTATGGTATGTTCTTGATCCCTTTAGAGTTTGGAATGGTACATAGGCATACGCAATGAGTTGCAGCATTGCTAGTTCAGCACGTTGGCGCTCATATCATCTAATTGCGAGATGATTGCGACATATTGGCCTCTCATATCATCTGACTCGGTATTGCGATGCAAGAGATGATTGTGGCTAAACTTGATGAGGCAAGTTGCATTCCATTCCTTTAATTCTTATATTTTCTATCAAGGCGTTCGACGTAGGCATGCACTAATGGCGCATTGGACATGGCCCGAAAAGTAAGAAATATTGGTATGCAAAAAACGGAGCTTGTATAAGCCTAAGAAAGGTATGGAATGAACTTGATTGATGCACCCTTGGTACGATCAAGACGAGTGCATGATTTCAGCAATGCCAAAGCTAAATAAGGAAGCTAGAAATAGGTTGTAATGTCTTATGCGCAAGTTCAAGGCATGTTTTATGCCTAGAAATGACTCAAAGGCCAGTGATGCATTCACGATACATCGACTAAAGCCTTCAAGGCTTTATACCATTGTTTTGTGGTAAGTTGGAACGGTGTGGAAGCTAAGTTTAGTTGTATCATTGTGATGGACTGAAAAATTATGCCTGGCGCACCTAGGTGCGCAGGCCATAACTTCCTTGATGCGTCATTATTATGCTACTTATCATGCCTCAAAGCTAGGCAAATGCATGTTCATTTTCCCATGCAAGCATGCTCGTGGAGCATGATGAATCGAACTTAGCTTCTACACCATTCCAACTTACCCTTATTCTGCAAAGGGTTTAAAACCATTGAGGCTATGGCCAATGCATCTTGCATGCATATCAAGGCTCAATGTATGAAATTTATCACTAAATTTTCCTATATAGCGAAGTAATTTTCATAATGCCGAGTCTTTTCTATGCATAAGGCATGCCTTGGGCTTACGCATAGGCCATTGCAGGCCTAATACCCCCCTCTTAACTTAGCTTAGGCATTGCTGAGGGAATGCACTTGTCTTGCTCGTGCCAAGGGTGCATCAATCAGGCTCATGTCGTACCTTCCTTAGTCTTATCCAAGATCCGCTAGCTTGCATATCTATGTATCTTACTTTCGAGGCCATGCCCAATGCTCCATTTGCACATGCCTAAGTCGAACGCCTTGACAGGAAGTATGAGCATCCAAGGAATAGAATACAACTTGCCTCATCAAGTTTGGCCACAATCATCCCTTGCATTGAACTACAGATTCAAATGATATGAGAGGCCAGTATGCTGCAATCACCTATAAATTAGATGATATGAGCGACAATGTGCTGGACCGGAAATGCTGTAACTCATTGCGGCTGCCTATGTACCCTTCCCTGCTCTAAAGGGATCAAGCACTGACCGTAGTTCATCATCGAAGGGACAGAAGCTTAAGCCAACTTGTTTGCAAGGTCGTGGCCAAGCAATAATGGTGATGGCCTAGTCCGTATAGGCCATTCCGTCAAAATGCATTCAAGTGATGCATATTTGGTCTGCGGCATGGCATAGTGATGCCCATACTTAATATGCTCCATTGGCAAGGCTACGCATCTATAAATCAGGCGTAAGCATCATCTATACACTTTCGGCTAAGCTCTGAAGCTTAATTGGTGCATGGTCCACATATGCACCTTCAACCAACTACCCCTCCCTATATATGTTTTAAAGACATTTTTACTACTTAGATTAGGGGAGAAAATTCACCAAGTCTCAAGGCCGTGATGGTTGCACATTAACCCTGGCTAACTGCAATGTACGATAGTGATGGTTGTACATTCCGTTCTAGCTCATAGGCCATTCCTAATGTTCGGCCATGATGACTGAAGTTGATGCGTGTCGTTAATGTAACAAATTAATAAAGATATTTCCCATTAATTAAATGGTAATATAGCGGTAGTAAGAGATTGTTCCCACATAGAGTTGTGTAATTGATAGGTTATTTGAAATAGCAAAATAAAGTAAATAACAAAAGGGGGTTTTGGTTGTGGGATAAATAAAAATACAATAAGAAGAAAAGAGATGATTAAGAAATACTTCGCCATTACCAAGCGTTAACATGATTAAAATACTTATATATCTTCCGTTAGAACCACTCATCACCAATCGTAAGATAACAGGTACGCTTAGCTATCCCCAAAACTCCTTGTATCACCGGATAGCAAGTACGCTTAGTCACTGGATTTTATTCAACTGAGCCTCCTTGAGGTACGTTTACAAGGTGTAACTCGATCGAACGCTTTCGGGTTTGTGAATTTAGGTTTGATCCCAACAGTTAAACTCAGTACGCTCGGTTCACTTACTGGTGTTGTCTCCACACACGATTTCTTTACATAATCCCTCTGCAAGGTCTCATGTTCTCTACTTGTGTAGGAGATGCACGACAATTACGGATCGCTCAACTCACTTTTAGCAATAGAATGATAACTAGACTAATCTGGTTGCGCACCCAAACCAATCTAAGAATCAATCATAAACCCTAAATATAATGAAAACAAACGATGATGATTAAAACTTCAAATAGGTTTGTATTATTAATAAAGCTTCACGCTTAGAACATTGAATTCATCCTTAATCAACAAAGGATTTAGCTACTCATATTACAAAGAAGATTAACAATGGTGGTTTCCCCCTAAACGGGTAAACCCTAGGTTTTGATATAGAACTTGTGATATGAGATGATATTCGATATCGTATGTGAAAAGCCTAATACCTATTTATATAGGTTTACATTGCTTGGCCATCAAGTATCTAGTTCGGTTCAAGAACCCGACCCGGAACTTTGAAATAAAGATACTAACCGTGAGTTTTTGCCTTTCTTGAGAACTCAGGGAACTAAGTGTGCGTACCCGTATGCATACCTCAAAATCCAGCAGAAATTCACGGAACTAAGTATGCGTACCTGTAAAGTCTTCGGTATTCGATCAAGAGCTTGTTTTTCCCACAACTTCTTCGTCCGAACTCGGAATGACCTCATTCTTTTTGCATTCTTTTCATATTTCAATTATCTTCACGATTGTGATGAGAAATCCTTAATTTGAATGATTTAATCCCGGTCTTTGGCCCGTCTCTTGATTTTGAGCGTTTTGCTCCTTTTCGTCGCACTTCTTCCACTTCTCTTGGACTTGGGCACTTGGATACTTGGAATATTTCTATTCTTATCTCTTTTCATCACTTTGTAGCTCCTTTTTGGATGATTCACCTATTAGAGGCAAATAAGAGAAAACAATACTAATAATACGAATACATGCAAGAATAATAGCTAAAACAAGTATTCAATGGACACTAAAATCATATGAATTATGCACTTATCAGAAGCCAGGTCCAGTGAAGGGCCGTGATGGTTGTATTTCCGTATTTGGCCTATAGGACACTCCAATGTCCAGCCATGATGGCTGCAAGTTGGCAAGGCCAGCCTGCTTTGCCCTGATGCAACATAGTGATGCGATATTGGCCATAGGCCAATGACATACTAGTGTGTTATGTTAGCACTAACTTTTCTCAAGGCCATCTACCCAACTGTCCTGATGCATCATTTGATGCGAGATTGGTCTTTGGAAAATATATCTTACAACTTACACTCTGTCGGTGTTATATTGGCCTTGATCAATATGCCCACGCAATATGCCATTTTTGGCATGGTATTAGCCTAGGCCAATGCTCCTTTTATTACGCAATGAAAGCTTTGGATGAAGCTTTATTTCAGGACATGGCGCATCTTTGAGCATGCGTCATGCTAAAAACATGGGGTGTTACAATATTCACCCGTTTAAAGAATTTCGAAAGCTCTTCGATTTGGATTCCTAAACAAAAGTCCTATACCAGATGCTCAGAAATCACGGGTTTCTTCAAGTTGTCGTGAACATCAATTTAGACCTTCTGAGTAACCGTCCCATACCATTTACCCGGGGATCCAAAAGTTCCCAAAACGTTACCGAGAATCTCAATTGGCCAGTTGACAAAAGGATATCTCAAGTAAGTATCCTAAATGGGCGTCCCATACCACACACTCCGGAGTCCCTAAAGATCACAAGGTTGGTGCCAACAACATGTAGTACTGTGCGAAACAGGATCCAGTTCCTCACCGTCCCTAAAGGCCATCCAGGTTTTCACTCATAAGTAGGATGCTAGCCGGCCCGACAATGCATACCGTTGGCTAGTTTCCAACATGTATGGATGATCAGTCCCATTGTCGACCTACCATTTCGAACGGTCTTCCATATATCCACTCGTAAGTGGGGTGCTACTTAGGCCTGGCAAACTCACAATACTCACACAAGCTCAACTCGATTCGCAAATTAACTGGCATTGTCGTTACAAACTCTTTCCACGCAAAAGTTGGCATATTCTCCAACTATATTTCCTTTGAATGAAAAATACTCGTTGACGATTCCACTCCGTACATTCCATAGAGTTATCTCAGAACATGCTCTGATACCAACTATAACAAACCAAAAAATTACGCCTGGCGCGCCTGAGCGCGCAGGCCATAAATTCCCCGATACGCCATTATTATGCTACTTACGTACCATGCCTCAAAGCTAGGAAATTCGCGTTCATTTTCCCTTGCAAGCATGATCGTAGAGCATGATGCATCTAACTTAGCCTCAACAACGTTCCAATTTACCCTTGTTCTGTAAAGGGTTTAAAGCCATTGAGGCTATAGATGATGCATCTTGAATGCATCTCAAGGCTCAACGTAGGAAATTTATCACTGAATTTCCTATCTATCTAAGTAACCATCATATTGTCGAGTCTTGTCCAGGCATAAGGCATGCCTTGGGCTTACGCATAGGGCATTGCAGACCTAATACACCCACTTCACTTAACTTGGCATTGCTGAATGCATGCACTTGCTCGTGCCAAGGGTGCATCAATCTGACTCATGTCGTACTTTCATGAGGCTTATGCAAGCTCCACTAGCTTGCATATCGATGTAGCTTACTTTCGAGGCCATGCCCAATGTTCCATTGACACATGCCTAAGTCGAACGCCTTAACAGGAAGTATGAGCATCCAAGGAATGGAATACAACTTGCCTCATCAAGTTTGGCCACAATCATCTCTTGCATCGAACTGCCGAGCCAGATGATATGAGAGGCCAGAATGCCACAATCACCTCTAAATTAGATGATATGAGCGACAAAGTGTTGGACCGGCAATGCTGCAACTCATTATGGATGCCTACGTAACCTTCACTACTATAAAGGGATCAAGCATTGACCGCAGTTCATCATCGAAGAGGCAGAAGCTTAAGACAACTCGTTTACAAGGTCGTGGACAAGCAATAATAGTAATGGCCTAGTATGTATAAGACATTCCTTCAAAATGCATCCAAGTGATGCATATTTGGTTTGCGGCATGTCATAGTGATGCCAATGCTTAATACTCTCCATTGGGAAGGCTACACAGTTATAAATGAGGCCCAAGCATTATCTATACTCTTTCGGCAAAGCTATGAAGCTTACTTGGTGCATGGTACGCATATGCACCTTCAACCAACTACCCTTCCCTATATATGTTTTAAAGACATTTTCACAACTTAGATTAAGGGATCAAAATGACTTCACCAAGTCCCAAGGCCGTGATGGATGCACATTACTACCCTGGCCAACTGGAATGTATGGTCGTGATGATTGTACATTCAGTTCTGGCTCACAGGCCAGTTCCAATGTCCGACCATGATGACTGAACATTTCCTGGGCCAGGTTCAGTGAAAGGCTGTGATGGATGTATTTCCGGCTTTGGCCCAAAGGCCACTACAATGTACAGCCATGATGGATGCACGTTGGCAAGGCCAGCTTGCTCTGGCATGATGTGATATTGGCACTAGGCTGTGCTATGTTAGTGAAAACAATAGGGGTCTAACAACCTCACCCAATATTTCGCTTAGGAAATCTGTATGGGAAAACTCCAATATAATTCCAAGAGAATCAACTAGACAGTCAGACTCAATCAATGGAAATATATCAAAGAGTTGTATCTCTGTTTCGCAATGTAATCAGCAAATCAAACAGATAGAAATCCGCGAGCCTGATTATTATGTGAAACAACTTGAATAGTACCAAAGACCAATGTACAAGTGTCTATCAATTTATATCCTAGCATTTTTAGGGGCGACACTAAAATACAAAAAATGTCACCCAAACGTAAATCTAAGGTACCCCTTATCTTCGATTTTTCGAAATGGCCAATATGCCCTTATATAATCGGGAGCCTACACCATAATCGGTAGGTTAAAGGTGAATCGGTAGGTTAAATTAAAACTATACCTACCGATTATTGTGTAGATACTTCGGCTAATAATCCCTTTTATAATCGGTAGCTTATCCAACTTGTAAGACTACCGATTATAAGGAGCCCCATATTCAACCTTGGCCAAATTCCATAGGTTTTGAGGGGTGCAGAGCCAACCATAACCACTTGGCTTGAGCTGTGGATGTAGCCATAATCAGAAGCCTAATAGGTTACATACACTACCGATTATAAGTTGCCCCAAAATGAGTTTTTTCTAAAATCCATCACGTAATGAATTTTGAAATCTACCATAATCGGTAGGGTATATAATTATATAATCCACCGATTATAACGAGCCCCAGATCCAACCTTTGCCATATTTCATAGGTTTTGAGTGTACACAGCCAGCCATAACCACTTGGTTCGTGTTTTGGATGCAGCGTTAATCGGGAGTTAAATATATTACCAAACCATTCAATTATGGGTTGCCCCAAAATGAGTTTTTTCTAAAATCCTTCATGTAAGGGAATTTGAAATATACCATAATCGGTAGAGTTAACAACTTAACAACCTACCGATTATAAGGAGCCCCAGATCAAACCCTTTCCAAATTCCATAGGTTTTGAGTGTACAGAGCCAGGCATAACCATGTGGTTCGTGATTTGGATGTATCCATAATCGTAAGTCAAATAGGTTCCACAACCTACCGATTATAGGTTGCCCCAAAATGAGTTTTTTCTAAAATCCTTCATGTGATGAATTTTGAAATCTACCATAATCGGTAGTCAAATGAAGTATTTTCACTTCCGATTATACAGTTGCCCCAAATATTGTTTTTGCAGAAATCTCAATTTTTTCGAATTTGAGAACTATATTAATCGGTAGTTAATAAGACTTCCGATTATACAGTTGCCCCAAATTTTGTTTTTGCAGAAATGTCATTTTTTTTTCAAATTTGGGAACTAGAATAATCGGTAGTTAATATGACTTCCGATTATAAATTTGCCCCAAATTTCTTCCTTGACGAATCACCAATTTTGGAAATTTAGGAGCTACTATAATCGGTAGTCTAGTGAGGTTTTTGTTCCTTCCGATTATTATAGAAGCAAGATACGCGTTTGGCACAAAATCGATATTAATCGGTAGTATAATATCGTTACTAAGCTTCCAATTTCTTTATAATAATCGGGCACAAAATAGCTTCCGATTATGTAAGGGCATTAATGCATTCTCCGCGTTTTTGGACATCCCTTAACGGTGTATATGGTTTGGGAATAAAAAAATCTCCCCTAATTCTTTTGGGGTCGCCCCTAAAAATGCCAGGATTTATATCAACAACCAAAGGCTGGATTATCTAATTGATTGAACTACGCACAACCTGTGATATTTCAATTATATAGAAAATATAATGCGGAAAAGAAATAACACGTATTACATCGGAAATTTTGTTAACGAGGAAACCGCAAAAATGCGAAAAACCCGGACCTAGTCCGATTTGAACACCACACTGTATTAAGCCGCTACAGACACTAGCATACTCCAAGTTAAGTTCGGAATATAATGTAGTTATCCTTAACCAATCTCACACTGATCAAGTGATGTAGAACATCTAGACAAAGTCACCCCAGTTTGACATTAGTGTCAAACCGTATTCTATTTCTAGTATTATTTCCTAATTTATGATTTCCCTATTTTAGAACTATTCTAGAACATATTAGTTTCCTAGTTTGGTATGATTTCCTTTTCTAGTTTTATTAATTTTAGGAAATAGTGAAGCCTATATAAGAAGGCCTAGCCTTGTAGAATTCCTACACATTCATATTATTATCTTATTTGATTTATCAAAGATATTTTATTTAGTTATTGTTCTCTAGTTTTCTTATAGCTTTTGTGAATCTATTGATTTCACACTAGTTTTCATTATCTTTTGGATCCTTGATCCAAATTATTACGCTTCCGCTACGTTAAGTGGTACGAGCCTCGATTGAGAGCCTCCACTAACATGGGTGATAAGAAGATTGAAGAGTTAAGAACTAGTTTGAGGAAAGACCTAGAAGTCGATGTGAAAGCAATGGGAATCAATATTGAAAAGAAGCTAACCACAACATGGATGAACGTTTCGATGATATCACAAAAAAAATCGAAAGTATGTTTATTAAGTTCATGGGAGAAGAAGGAAAGAAGGAAGAAGAAGGTACTTGGAGAAAAATCTAAGACCCAAGATGAAATTATCCATCCCCATACTTCCACCCCTCCCAACTCTACTACTAATCTTCAAACCCCCCGACCTCTTCCCAACCTTCTTCCAAAGAATTACGCCTCCCTAAATAAATCATATTATCATCCATTACAATCCACTCCAAAGATACTCTTCTTGTCCACCTTACACAACCCCACAATTTGAATTCTTTGAAGATTTCAGCTCTTACTCTACTCCCCAAAACTTGCTCAAATCTTCTACAAAACAACAAGCAATTGATGTTGAAGATTATGAGCCATATTATTATCCTCCACCACCGCGCCAGCAAAGGAACATGGGAAACCCACAAAACTATCGCCCCAAAGCTGATATAACCCCGTTTGATGGACTCTTACACATTGAAGATTTCTTAGATTGGTTGTGTACAGTTGATCGTTTCCTTGCTTATATGCGCATACCCAAGATCAACGGGTAGAGCTTGTTGCTTTCAAGTTTACTGGACCAAACTTCTTCATGGTGGGATCATCTTCAAATAGAACGAGCCAATCAAGGATTGCGACAAGTTCAATCCTGGACAGTCATGAAACAATTGTTGAAGAGAAGATTTCTTCCTCCGGATTACATACAAACCTTGTTCATCAATTTGCAAAATGTCACGCCAAGGCAACCGCACGGTACAAGAGTATGTAATCAATTTTCCCGTTTGTTATCTCGGAACCAGCTGAATGAGACGGTTGATCAAACAATTGGGCGGTTCATCAATGGACTTGATTGGAATATACAAGAAAGGTTAGCTACTCAACAATATACTTCTCTTCATGCTGTCATTAATAATGCTCTAAAGATAGAATCTTTCATGCTTTCTCCACAACCATACCAAAAATCCTCATTCTCTTACCCTAGAAAACCTTCGTTTCAAAATTTTCCTAATAGGCAACAACCTTCTCCATTTCAGTCCCGTACTTCTCCTACTCCCATCACCACTACCACCCAACCATCTTCTTCCCAAACCCCACCTACCACTAAGACTCCACCACCTCCACCCCAGCCTAGTAATGCTCCACTTATTCGACCAAAACCTCAAAACCCTTATGCATACCCAACTGAAAACAAGTGCTATAAGTGTAAGCAACCAGGTCATACATCAAACCAATGTAGAAGTGGGCGTACATTGATGACCGAAGAAGAGTCTGTTGTGTATGAGGAAGAAAGTGAAGATGTTCATAGAAATATCGAAGATATACAAGCATATGCGGAGGAAGGAGATGAAAGTGATTATGTCTCTTATGTTATTCGAAATCTATTGTCCATTCCTCGTGTTGACTATCCAACCCGTAATCGTCTATTCCGCACTCAATGTCGTGTGCAAGACAAGATATGTGATATGATCATTGACAGTGGAAGTTTTCAAAATATTGTTTCATCTAGATTGGTGGAAAAGCTGCAATTATCTACTCATCCACATCCTAAACCATACTCCATTGGTTGGATTGATGATAACAACAAGAAGAATGTAGATTCTCAATGTTTCGTGTCATTTAAAATTGGAGCATATAACGAGACAGGTGGTTTGTGATGTTGTGGATATTACCGCTTGCCACATATTACTTGGACGTCCATGGCTATATGATGTAGATGTGACTTATAGAGGTAAAGCTAATACGTATTCATTCATGTACAATGGAAACAAATCATATTGCAACCATCGTATGCGAAACCTAAGCCAAGTCTACCACAAGAAGAGACTACAATGCTGGTTTCCCCGGATATCTTAGCAGATGCACAAGAATCAGGTATGATTTATGCTTTAGTTGTACAACCTTCTACCCCGGACCTTCCGACAACTATTCCTACTCAAGTACAGTCCTTATTAGTTGAGTTTGCATGTGTTTTACCATCTGATATGCCTGAGTCTTTGCCTCCTATGAGAAATATTCAACACCAAATAGATCTCACGCCCGGTGCAAGTCTACCTAATCTTCCCCACTACCGTATGAGCCCTAAGGAACATGATATACTTCGAGGACAGGTTGATGAATTGCTTTCTAAAGGTTTCATACAACCTAGTTTGAGCCCTTGTCTTTGTTCCCCGCCTTCTTCTTGTGCCTAAAAAAGATGGAACTTGGCGTATGTGTATTGATAGTAGAGCTCGTTAATAAGATCACAATCCGCTATCGCTTCCCAATCCCAAGATTAGACGATATGCTTGATATGCTCTCCGGTTCCATAATATTTTCTAAGATTGATCTTAAAAGTGGATATCATCGGATCCGACCACTTGGGGATGAATGGAAGACGGCATTTAAGACAAAGGATGGTCTCTTCGAGTGGCTTGTTATGCCATTTGGTTTGTCTAATGCTCCAAGTACATTCATGAGACTTATGAATCAAGTCTTAAAGTCCTTCATTGGTAAGTTTGTTGTGGTTTATTTCGATGACATCCTTATCTATTCTAAATCAAGAGGAACATCGCTCTCACTTAAGGGTCATTTTTCAATGCTCTCAAGGAGAATGAGTTATTTATCAATCAAGAAGTGTCAATTTTTCACTTCAAAGGTTCTGCTTTTGGGTTACGTTGTTTCACCGATGGTATTCAAGTAGATAATTTAAAGATCGCAGCTATTCGTGATTGGCCTACTCCTAAAACAGCCTCCCGAAGCTCGAAGTTTTCATGGTTTAGCTTCCTTTTACCGTCGATTTATAAGAGATTTCGGATCTATTGCAGCCCCTATTACCGATTTGGAAGGATAAAAGGTTTGTATGGACAAATGAAGTCTGAATCGAGTTTTCAATTACTCAAAGAAAGGCTTACTTCCGCTCCTATCCTTGCACTACCCGATTTCAACAAGCTTTTTGAGGTACATTCGATGCTTCTATATTAGGAGTTGGTGTCGTTTTATCACAAGAAGGTAAACCTATTGAATTTCTTAGTGAAAAGCTTACGTAAGCTCGACAAAAGTGGTCTACTTATGAGTTAGAATTCTATGCGGTGATTCGTGCACTACGAAAATGGAGACATTACTTAATACACAAGGATTTTGTCTTGTATACCGATCACCAAGCCCTCAAATATATACAGAATCAATCACCATCCAATAGAATGCATGCAAGTTGGATCTCTACTTTACAAGAATATACGTTCTCTATTCAGCACAAATCTGGTTTGAACAACAAGGTTGCGGATGCACTAAGCCGTTTCACAAATCATAGTGCTCGTGACTTACTCCTTATTACTATCCGTGCTGAAGTGGTTGCTTTTGACTTCCTTAAAGAGTTATATCCTAACGATCCAGACTTTTCCTTACTATGGCAAAAATGTTCCTCCGCACAACAAGGTACGGGTGATTTTGCTCTACATAATGGGTTTCTTTTTAAGGGTAGTCGTTTATGCATTCCCGATGGTTCCATTCGTGAACACCTTATTAAGGAGTTACATAGTAGTGGTCTTTCTGGTCATTTTGGGCGAGATAAGACTATTTCTCTTATGGAAACTCGTTACTTTTGGAATTCTCTCAAAAAGGATGTCCATGATTTTGTACGACGTTGTATGGTTTGTCAACGAAGTAAAGGTCATGCACAAAATACTGGGTTATACATTCCTCTCCCAGTTCCGGATGCTCCTTGGGAAGATATATCAATGGATTTTGTTCTAGGTTTACCAAGAACCCAAAGAGCTCATGATTCAGTTTTTGTGATTGTTGATCGCTTCTCAAAAATGGCACATTTTATTCCTTGCAAGAAGACTATGGATGCTGTGACTACGGCAAATCTTTTCTTCCGTGAGATAGTCCGTTTACATGGTATTCCAAAGACCATTACTTCTGATCGAGACACTAAGTTCTTAAGTTGGTTTTGGAAGACACTTTGGACTCGTCTCCAAACCAAACTCAGCTTAGTAGCACAAACTCACCCACAAACCGATGGGCAAACCAAGTAGTAAACCGATCATTAGGGAATCTTATTCGTTGTTTATCCGGAGACAAGCCTAGACAATGGGATCTATCTCTCGCTCAAGCTGAGTTCGCTTATAATTCAGTTCCTAATCGGTCTACAGGTTATGCACCTTTTCAGATTGTTTATTCCAAGGTTCCTAACCATACATTGGATCTCGTCTCTTTACCATCCATTCCTAGTTCCAATGTTGCGCGCATCACATGATAGAGTCCCTACAAGTGCTACATGATAAGGTAAAGAAAAACTTGGAAGTCGCTAATGCCAAGTACAAGATAGATGCCGATCGTCGACGTCGTTTTCAATCCTATGAAGTTGGTGATCCGGTTATGGTGTACTTAAGCAAGGATCGTTTTCCGACGGGTACATACAACAAGACGAAGTATAAGAAGATTGGTCCTATCCGCATTCTCAAGAAGATCAAGCAACAATGCATATGTTGTCGACCTCCCACTAATATGAACATTTCGTCCACATTCAATGTTAAGAATATCTTTCCTTACTTTCCCAGCGATGATGTTTCTCTTCCAACACCAAACTCGGGGTCGAGTTCTTTTCAAGAAAGGGGGCCTGATGTAGAACATCTAGACAAAGTCACCCCAGTTTGACATTAGTGTCAAACCGTATTCTATTTCTAGTATTATTTCCTAATTTATGATTTCCCTATTTTAGAACTATTCTAGAACATATTAGTTTCCTAGTTTGGTATGATTTCCTTTTCTAGTTTTATTACTTTTAGGAAATAGTGAAGCCTATATAAGAAGGCCTAGCCTTGTAGAATTCCTACACATTCATATTATTATCTTATTTGATTTATCAAAGATATTTTATTTAGTTATTGTTCTCTAGTTTTCTTATAGCTTTTGTGAATCTATTGATTTCACACTAGTTTTCATTATCTTTTGGATCCTTGATCCAAATTATTACGCTTCCGCTACGTTATCAAGGTACAGTTGCGTTCCTTACGCCTCTGAATCCCAGCAGGATTCTAGGCACTTGATTCCCTTAGCTGATCTCACCCACAACCAAGAGTTGCTACAACCCAAAGTCGAAGACTTGATAAACCAACCTGTCTCACACAGAAAAGTCTATTGAATAGATAAATCTGTCTCCCACAGAAATACCTATGAGTTTTGTTCTGTCTTTTGATAAATCAAGGTGAACATGAACCAATTGATACACCGGACTTATATTCCCGAAGAACATCCTAGTAATATCAATCACCTCACAATAATCTTAATCGTATGGTAGCAAAACAAGATATTGTGGAATCACAAACGATGAGACGAAGATGGTTGTGACTACTTTTTATCTTGCCTATCGGAGATTAAATCTCGAGCAAATATAAAAGAAGATAGTACTCAATACGATAGAAAACAACAAGATCATAACACGCAACTACAAAGAAAATAGTTGGGTTTGGTTTCACAATCCCAATGAAGTATTTAAGTCCTTAACCTATAATGGTTTTAGAAAAATCTAAGTTGAAGGAGAATCGACTCTAGTCGCAACTAGTATCACACAGAATATGTGGGGATTAGGTTTCCCAGTTGCTAGAGTTCTCCCTTATATAGTCTTCAAATCAGGGTTTGCAATCAATGTTACCTTGGTAACAAAGCATTCAATATTCACCGTTAGATGAAAACTTGATTAGACTCAAGCTAATATCTTTCAACCGTTAGATCGAACTTAGCTTGTTATACACAAATCAAATGTAACTTCATTTAGGTTTGAGTAACCGTACCTAAACGTGTACACTTAGTTGGTTCAATAATAGTTAACGAATGGTTAGCCATATGAGCAATTTCATATCAACCTTATTCATCTTCACCATAACTAGTTCAAATGACTCAAATGAACTAGTTAGAGAGTTGTTCAATTGCTTAGATCTCATAAAAGTATACAAGAAACAATCGAAGAAAAATCGGTTTTGATTCACTCGAATCGATTCATGAACATTATAGCCACGGTTTGCAAAAGATTGCATTCCTTAATATCGATCTTGCTGTTTTCTATCGTATTAAGTACTATCTTCTTTAAGATTTTCTCGAGATTTAATCTCCGATAGGCAAGATAAAAAGTAGTCACAAACATCTTCGTATCATCATTTGTGATTCCACAATATCTTGTTTCGCTACCATACGACTAAGATTATTGTGAGGTGATTGATATTACTAGGATGTTCTTCGGGAATAAAAGTCCGGTGTATAAATTGGTTCCTGTCCACCTTGATTTATCAAAAGACGGAACAAAACTCATAGGTATTTCCGTGGGAGACAGATTTATCTATTCAATAGACTTTTCTGTGTGAGACAGATTGGTTTATCAAGTCTTCGACTTTGGGTCATAGCAACTTTTAGTTGTGGGTGAGATCAGCTAAGGGAATTAAGTGCATAGATACCTGCTGGGATTTAGAGGCGTAAGGAACGCGACTGTACCTTGATCAGTGTGAGATTGTCTAGAGCTCAACTACATTCCAGTCCGAAGTTAACTTGGAGTAGGTTAGTGTCTTTAGCGGCTTAATACAGTGTGGTGTTCAAATCTGGACTAGGTCCCGGGTTTTTCTGCATTTGTGGTTTCCTCGTTAACAAAATTTCCGGTGTCTGTGTTATTTCTTTTCTGCATTATATTTTCTATATAATTGAAATATCACAGGTTATGCGTAGTTCAATCAATTAGATAATCCAACCTTTGGTTGTTGATATAAATTGATTGACACTTGAACATTGATCTTTGGTACCGGTCAAGTTATTTCACATAATAATCAGGCTCGCGGATTTCTATCTGTTTGATTTGCTGATTACATTGTGAAACAGAGATACAACTCTCGGATATATTTCCATTGATTGAGTCTGTCTGTCTGTCTAGTTGATTCTCTTGGAATTATATTGGAGTTTGTCCATACATATTGCCTAAACGAAATATTGGGTGAGGTTGTTAGCTAGACCCCTGCTTTTTCAATTGGTATCAGAGCAGGCAAACACGTTTAAGACCTTATAAGTCTGTGTGTGTAGCGATCTGACTCTATGGACAGTTGTGTTATCTCTGACAAACACATCACCAGAGAAAAAAATTATGTTTCGATGAAATCTATTAAAGATAGAGACTTGTGAATCTCAAATATAGATGAACATTCTGTTCCTACGAAACAGACATGTATTGATAAGTGTTACCCCAATTACCTTTTAAACGAGTCTGACTCTGTTGAAGAAAGGGAAGTAGCCAAAGAAAGTGAAATGATTCTAAAACTTGTTAGAATCCATGCTGATAAAAACAATCGGTTGAAACACAAAATCAATGTTCTCATTGGTATAACAAGGGATCGTGTTCTTCAAATTAAGGTTCTTCGTGAAGCCAAATTCAAGGAGAATGCATTGGAAATCAAACATCTATTGAGTAAACTCTCAATTCAATGTAAAGGATGTTCTAAAGAGTCCACTATACCAATCACTTTTGTCTCAACTGTGAATTCAATTCCATAAGTTAAGCCACATTCTTTTCCTATCGGAAAAAATTTGCCTGTATCTTCCTCAAATCAAGGAACCACCACATTCCTTGGAAGGAAGAAATCTCCTAACGATGGTGTCTAGACCATGTCTCTCTTTTGTGACTCAAAAGAGCATAATGAACACAAAAGCAAATCTATGTTGAATGACAACTATATTGTTCGACTTCAACACACCTTGGATTCAATTCTTGAAGGTGTAACTGACATTCGTATGTTTAAACTAATCGGTTTAAGCACTTGCCCTGTGAATCCTTCAAGGAAAGTCGGTATAATTTGTTCCTCAAATGTTCATACTGATAACAATAATCTTAGCACAAATCGTCCAAGAAGGTTTCAAGGAGGATCTTATTTGGTTAAAAAGGGAGATGCTATTGTTTCTGGTGTGAATAAGGTATTAGAAGAAGGAAGCAAAAATGGAGATGTGAAAGACAACCTAAATTTGATAATAATTGATGGATACAAAGCGCTCATAAACAGGCTGTCAAATTCCTCTGATCAAAACCCTTCAGTAAGAATATTCCTTACTACGCGTCTTATTTTGAGAATAGTGAGTTTTATGATAACTTTTCATATCAAAAGGTTTATCCTCCAAAAATAAGGGAAAAAGAGGTTTAACTGTAAAAAAAAAAAATGTTCATTTAATGAGCACAATGCTCATACTTGTGCTAATTAATCACAAGGTTGAAACCTCACTCACAAAAATCCTGGTTGAGTGAGATATGATCAGGAATACTTTGTGGCAAAATGTTTTCTGTTTGGTCGAGCTATTTTCTTGTCGTTCTTAGCTGGATTATCCGTTGTAGACATTTTTGCACAAGTATCTTTATCCTTGTTGAGTCTTGTTCTTGTGATTTTCTTTTTGATTAGCTTTATTTCTTTCCCCATATATTTTTAATGGGTTAAAATGCTACTCTTATGCTCTAAATTTTCCTCTTGAGAGAATATAAAATTTATTGAGCTAAGATTTGTGAAATATTCACTTAACAATATTTTGATTTGCAAACAGCATTTCCTGGTTTGCCTTTTTCAGTAGTTTTTGTGTTTATGGGTAAAGGTTGTGTTCGTACGGATACCCATATTACTTTTCACGAGCCAACTATAGAAACCCTTAAATTTCCCTATAAATCGTTTATATGCTTTTCCTTTTGAGATTGGGTTGATAGGATCCGGAGATGCCTATATGTAAAATAACCGCAATCGCAGGGTGTCTAACTAGTAGACAGAGGCAAGTACGGGTCGATCCCACAGGGAGCGGTGGAAATACCGTAATCAATATCTCTAATAAAATGAACCAGCAATAATGTTTTTGGATTTTCGGAATTATAAAAAAACAAAGAAAATAAACTAAACTAGTAGCGTAAAACTTGCAGAGAGAGACGGTAACCAGGGTTTATGAGTTCCACTACTATTTATATTTCGCACCGAAAAGAATTCAAATCCAAATTTATGTATACGTCTTTGTTCTATCGCAACACCTATTATTGGTATATGTTTTTGATCATAAACTCGCATCTCCTAAGTATAGCCCATCAAATTATCTAAGCGTGACCTATCAAATTATAATGACGAGGGAATTATTGAAAACATAATTTATATATTCGTAATTTTATTTGCTTCGTCTAAGCATAACCCATCAAAAGATTTAACCTAAACATGAATTATCAAATACTAACAAATACAATTGCAAACTATATGAATTTATGAATAGAGGCTAATGTATCAAAGCCGGTGTGCAACAACTCGTATTCTAATAAAATCAATAAACATAATTATAGACTTCAAGATTCATTTCTATAGCGTAATACCAAAATAATTCCAATTTATTTCATAATGGTCTATGCTTAAAGTAGCTTTCTCTATGAACCCTAGTTACAAATCAATTAGAAAGACATCGCAATGAATTTCTTAAAAATCATTAAAATAAATAACAAGAGAGGAAAAGATAAACAACCGTCACCGTTGTCACCCAGTGACGAATCGCCCTTCGATCTTCTCTGTTGTTCTGTACAAAAGCCTTCGCAGCAGCACTTCAAAACACACAGTATCCTCCTTCTCAGTCTGTAGCCGCGGCGGCCTCCTCCTTCTGTTCGTTTCTATTCATATATCTAGATGATGTCGCACAGCAATCAAAACCTAGCACAATTGCCAGGCCCAGTCCAGCCCAAGCAAATTCTAAATCCAACCATTACCAAAGTCCGGCAACTGCATGTTTCTGGCCGTCCAACTCCCATCATCTCCGCTGTCAGTTCGTGCCAAGGACCCCCTTCTTAATCATTCGAACGCTCACATCAGCATCTCCAGCAGTTCGTCTCAACACCATGATAGTCCGTCCTCCTGTAGTACTCGACTCTTCATCCAGAAAGAGACGGATCGAAGAAGTAGAGCAGTACAGCAGTGTCTGTTTGCACTACTCGAACCACGTCTTCACGATGCAAAGTTGTTGTTGATTTTCCGGCATAAACTCGTATCTATTTTCTTCATTCCAATCTCGAGACCCTGCACAGCTTCTCATTACCAGCAGCAAATACCCCACACCGGATTCAATACATGGACCTTTGTTCTCTGCCGAATCTCCTTCATTTCAAGACTTTATAACACAACTTCTTGCTCCCTGCACAACTAAAATTCTTCCTCGATTGTCTTTGAAATCCCTCTAAAAATCACGGTAACCATGGCAGCAGCATCTCGTTTAAACCCAACTAATTTCATGGCTAGAACAAGTTCTGGAGCACACTCATCTTGTTCCCTGCCCAAACCGTATATATGAACCGCTTCCGCAGCAAAACTCAACTTCGCTGAGTCCATTTTCATTTACATCTCAAAACTGCTCGACTGCAAACCAGCACCACATCATCACCGTCACACAAAATCTTCATTGTCGCTGCTGCACTATGAATTGTGCACAAACTTACTTCGAACAACAACCATAAGCACCACTGCCTGCAACCAATGTTTCAGCTGAATAAAATTCAGCTTGTATGCCGAACTCAAACTGTTTTATCTCCCTTTCTTCTCGTGACCACTCGAGCTTCCACCAGTTGATGGCATTGACTGCATAGCACAGCTCCATCTTCTCACCGTTCAACTTCAGCTCCTTGCCAAATTCAGGCCACAGCAAACTGCAGTACCACTGCTCATCGTTAGTTCCAACGACATCGGAAAAGCACCAGTTCTGCATCCCTGTTCATCTTCTTACTTCAGGCAACAACACCAGCCAAAAAGTGAACCAAAACATCACCATTTTTCCTCCATTTCGAAACCTTCTTCCCCTGCTTAGTTAATGAGACAATTTCTCGACAAGCCAACACTTCAGCTATGAGAATATAAAACCATCACTGTCAGCTACGACCACAGCAACAACTTCCATTCTCTGACCATCTCGACTCCATTTCGAGGCAAAACCCCACAAATCCATGATCTGTGCTCCTGTAGAGATTGACTGGATGTAGTATTCGCTGCCAGTCAGCTCTTGTTCTTCTCGAGCCTTCAGACACCGATCACAGCACTTTCAAACCTCAGAAGCCGAATTCTCGACCAAAGCTAATGTCCATCTCTGATCCTTGCCAAAACAGCCATAATAATCAATCAAACTCGCCACTCAACTAACACGCATACATTCTTCTTCATTTTCTTATGCACCAGTTTCTTGTCTCGCTGCCAAGGCAGCAGCAACAGCTCACGTTCTTTCTTCCTCCACCAGTAGAACAGCCCAGTTTAAGACCATACAAACACGGACACAGCCCTAATCCTGGTTGCAGCATCAGCTTCTTCATCACCAACTCCACTCGAACACACACCCATCCACCAATCACCGAACACAGCTATCCCTTGTATGTTTCCACGGCAAACAATTCAGGTCAAGTATGACCCAAAACTTATTGCATACGAACCCCAGAAATCAATCCGAATTGTGATGATGGAACACCACACAAAATGTCGTGGTTAGAAATAGACACGTCCCACTTTCTCTTTTAAATTTCTTCTGGCCATTAGTGGCTTTTCATGCTTGAAATAGTTAACAAAAGAATACTCTAGTCCACTCACTAGTGGAATTCACCTGCTTGAGTTAACAAAGAGAATGCTTTGTTTTCTTGTATCACTCTGGCCATTTGAGGATTTAAGTGCTACCATCAACATGAGCAGATAGCAAAGCAGCCCATCATTCGTTAAGCCCGTCTCTTTTGTAAGATGAGTCGCAAACACTAGTAAAAACTCTCAATTTAGCCATTTATCATTTCGTTGATCTGATTCGCTCATACTTTCTACAAAAGCATTAAAATAATGTCGTTAGTCAAAATATTGAGTCCTAGCTAATATAAATATGGGTATAAAATGTAGCACTTGCATGCTTATCAATTGGGTTATCTCTCTCTCAAGGTTTTCTCTTTTCAAGAATGTCTTCTCCTCCTTGTTCTTGGGATTTGCCAGAAGACTTTGTTGATAATGCAATATATTTCGGTTTCAATGGGAACAAGAGAAGAACAGTCTTTGTTAGAGCACTGCTCGGTCGAACTCGCAAGTGTTGTTATCTCAAGCTTGTTTGTCAAGTTTAGTTGCCAAAACTATAAGTCTTTATTTCTAGTCTACTTATAGCTAAGTCTCAGAATAGGATAAAAAGTGTAGTCGAGCTTTAAACTTCACGGCGTTCATCGATTGAAGACGACAAACTACTAAGGGGAGATTGTGGAACTTCATCAACAAAAGGTATGTGGAGACTTGAACTCATCTATCACTCAAAAGTCTATCTACTCTATCTCCTATTTGACACAAAAGTCGTATAGCTATATAGACTTCGATTATACACATTTGATATTTCGAGCTGAGTTTAACTCGCTTACATATTTCTCGAAAATATTTTGGTAAGCTTTCGCTTTAACCAAGTTCATCTTATATTCTTGACAAAAGTCAAAAGATGATCATGTAAAAATCGCCTGGTAACATCTTACACGATTTATGTGAGACATTCATTTGATATAGACTCAGAATGTTTCGTATTGATCATTCGATCACTTAAAGATTGCTTCGAAGCTAATTGTTTGTGTGAGACAGCTATTGTCATCTTCTAAGAATGCTTCAATGATGAAATGAGAGTTTAGAACTATTAACCATGATTAGATATAGCACATTATGCGTACTTGTATGCTAACTGTTGCAAGTTATTCCAAGTCTGGGAACCATAGTATGCATACCCATATGCGTACTGATTGGTTTAATGAAAGTCCGGGAACTTATTATGCATACCCGTATCGTACTAGCGTAAAGTTCATGTTCGGAAAATTCAACTGAGTTTGGATGGTATACGTACCCGTTCGCATTTTGGCGAACCCAAACTAAGTCCGGACACTTAGGTATGCTTACCCGTTTGCATACTTGAGTAGGTTATGTTCTAAAATCGGTTTGTTCATGAACTAATACATTTATATAATAAGGAATGCAATCTTTTGCAAACCGTGGCTATAATGTTCATGAATTGATTCAAGTGAATCAAAATCGATTTTGCTTCAATTGTGTCTTGTATACTTCTATGAGAATATAAACAATTGACCAACCCTAGAACTAGTTTTATTTGAGTCATTTGAACTAGTTGTGTTAAGATGAACAAGGTTGATATGAAAGTGTTCATATGGCTAACTTCGGTTAACTATTGTTGAGCCAACAAGGTGTACACGTTTAGGTACGGTTACCCATATCTAAATGAAGTCACTTTTGATTTGTGAGTAACAAGCTAAGTTCGATCTAACGGTTGAAATATATTAGCTTGAGTCTAATAAGGTTTTAATCTAACGGTGAATATTGAATATTCTTTGTAACCAAGGTAACATTGATTGCAAACCCTGATTTGAAGACTATATAAGGGAGAACTCTAGAAACTAGGAAACCTAATCCCCACACCTCATGTGTGATACCAGTTGCGACTAGAGTCGATTCTCCTTTAACCTAGGTTTTTCTAAAACCATTATAGGTTAACGACTCAAAGACTTCATTAGGATTCTGAAGCCAGACCCAATTATTTTCTCTGTAGTTGCGTGTTCTGATCTTGCTATTTTCTATCATATTGAGTATTATCTTCTTTAAGATTTGCTCGAGATTTAATCTCCGATAGGCAAGATAAAAAGTAGTCACAAACATCTTCGTCTCATCGTTTGTGATTCCACAATATCTTGTTTCGCTACCATACGATTAAGTTTATTGTGAGGTGATTGATATTACTAGGCTGTTCTTCAGGAATATAAGTCTGGTGTATCAATTGGTTCATGTTCACCTTGATTTATCAGAAGACGAGAACAAAAACTTATAGGTATTTATGTAGGAGACAAATTTATCTATTCAATATATTTTTTGTGTGAGACAGATTGGTTTATCAAGTCTTCGACTTTGGGTCGTAGCAACTCTTAGTTGTGGGCGAGATCAACTAAGGAAATCAAGTGCGTAGAGTCCTGCTGGGATTCAGAGGTGTAAGGAACGCGACTATACCTTGATCAATGTGAAATTGGTTAGGGCTCAACTATATTCCAGTCCGAAGTTAACTTGGAGTAGGCTAGTGTCTGTAGCGCCTTAATACAGTGTGGTGTTCAGATCTGGACTAGGTCTCGGGGGTTTTCTGCATTTGCGGTTTCCTCGTTAACAAAATTTTCGGTGTCTATGTTATTTCTTTTCCGCATTATATTTTCTATATAATTGAAATATTACAGGTTGTGCGTAGTTCAATCAATTAGATAATCTAACCTTTAGTTTGTTGATTACATTGTGAAACAGGGATACAACTCTTGGATATATTTTCATTGATTGAGTCTGACTGTCTAGTTGATTCTCTTGAAATTATATTGGAGTTTGTCCATACAGATTGCCTAAACAAAATATTGGGTGTGGTTGTTAGACCCCGTTTTTTTCATCTAGGCTCCGAGTACAGCCAACAAATACAAAATAGTCTCGAGTATGACTAGATTCCGTGCATGATTAATGAAGTACATTATAGCCCCGAGTACGGCTAGGCTCAGAAGAAACAAAAATAAATAGCCTCGAGTAAGGCTAGGCTCCGTGTACAACCAACAAATAAGAAATATTCTTGAGTATGATTAGGCTCCGTGCATAATCAATAAAATGCATTATAGCCCCGAGTACGGTTAAGCTCCAAGTAAAGCCCGCAAAATAATCTCACATATGATTGAAACGCTCAAAAAATATCGAATATGATCGAGCATCATGCGCGACTAACAGGGTCATTCCGCGTAGACCTAACTCTAAGGCGGGCAAGCAATGAAATAAATAGCGGCATTTATGATTAAGACTCGAGCATTAAAATTGAAAACATAGTTTATAAAATCGTTAAGTACAGACGAAACCCATACATGATCAAATACACATTCTGCATATCCATAATCGAAATGGTATAGACGAAACTAAAAAGACTATTATGACTCGATACACGACACCAGCACGGAACGTGCACATTTCCATCGTTCACTTACAATAGATAACATGCGCTCTCGAAATTCCATTTGCGAACGGGCACTAATAAATAACTTAAGAGCCCAGCCGAAGTAATAGAGGTCTCCGCTGAAGGGGCAATCTGGTGAGCACCCAACCGATCTGCATATAAGTCCATAGCTTGAAAATAATGCGCTTGGCTAGCATCAAACATATCCTCACATTCCCGCATAAGTCGAGCATTCCCAGCCACAGTGACTTGAAGTAACTCTAACTTTTAATGTTTAAGCAGCATGGATAACTCACAAACCGTCTGCCCCATATTTTGAGCCATAATAACTCTTCAGACACATGAATACACTTATTTAAATAATAATTAAAAAAAAAAAGGAAATTACAGAAAGCACAGAAAGCACAGAATGCTTCATAAACATCGCCGAGTGCCAACCTAACAGACTCTATGGACCGATCCGCCCCAATATGCTGAAAAGGAGTCTCCAAACGCCGTTCACGACAATAACCACGATATTCAAGTAATGCCATATCGGTCAATTCACCCTTGCTACGCGTCTCCATTACACGCTGATCAGTATCCGCCATCCGCTCATGCCAACACGAATTCTTTATATTCAATGTATCGCGCGCAATATGCAGCACCTCCAATAAGCGATCAAGATGCCTTATCTCCAATGCCAGTCGCACACGTCTCGCCATCAAAATGGGTTACCCAAAACTTACACTCAACTTACCATGAGCTTTCTTATTGTAAGAAATGAAGCGGTTGACATATATATAAAAATCGGACACCGTATCCAAAAAGTCGCCTCACAGAATTCAAAAATATTTTTAATTAAGATAAGATTAACATAAATTTCAACTTCCAAAAAAATAAAAAAATAAATATATATATATATATATATTAACTTCAAGATCGCTCAGCTATAAACGAACGATAACGGGTAATGTCCTGATCCGAATCTTGCATCATCAAAAGCACCTAGTCATATTGAGTAGCAGTTACAGACAAGATACTACACCCCCACCCCCAAGTACTTGATGCACCTCATGTATAACCTTATCAGACGCACGAGCTTGTCGCGCTATATTAAGAGTTTCATTATGCTCTTCACAAGATCTGCATGCCTTCTCAAGGCTAATCAACCTATGGGTCCGCAGCACTCCCACTTCATCCTTTAACACTAATAACTGCGCCAACTCTACCTGCTTATCATAGGGATGAACAATAGTGGATACAACAAATAAGGTCAACACACACCCGCGCAAGCGAGGAACCGCTTGCTTGGCACCATAGGTGCGACAGTCATCTATCGCCTTATTAATATCATCCATCATAATGGCGGATTCCTGGAGTAATCGCTCAGCTTCATGACGAGAGGAGACAACATCATCCAAAACACGTTGAACCTCAAGTGCCACTCTCCCGGAAGCCTGTGCCTTTCGAGCCGTCGAATACGTTTCATGCTGCTCATAAAATTACGCGCGGGTGGTTTCCCTATTCGCTGTCCAGATCTCTCTAAGCATCTCCACTTCAGTTCTCACGAGCAACAAACGAGCTAATTCAAACTCCGTCCCAAAAGGATTAACCAGTGTAGGCACAAGAGCCAACGATAATACATAACCATGTATAGTGGCGAGCCATTGGGAGAACTGAGATGCAACAAAAAAAGAGGGGGGAGCAATGGAAGAAAGACAAAGTACCAACCAAAATACCTCACACATTTCTATTTATAGACACAAGAACATTAATTACTCACTAACTATTACCTAATCGCAATAATAATCTAAACAAGACGATAATGACAAAGAAATAATAATAATAAATCCAAGATTATAATAACAAGATGATAAACCAATCCCCAAAAAAAGGAGAGAGATAGAATCCAAGAAGTTATAACAAACACAAAATAAAGAAGTCACTGTTTAAAAACCACCCATGCGTGAAGCAAATTCAAAGAAAAGGAAAATGAAACATCCAAAGCGGCTAACTCTGCTTTCTTCTTGTCAAGGCGCACACGAACCTCCTCAGCAGCAGTCTGGGTAGTCTTTAGCTCGGCAGTAGCACGACCAACGCCCGTCATCAATTGATCATACATCTCTTTCTTTGCCTGGGATATTTTAAGCAGACGCGCATACTCATGTTCTAAGTCCTTGATCTCCTTGGGCAGAACATGGCGTACATTATGTCTCGTTTTCACAGCGATTAGCAAATCCTTTAACCATTGAATAGGAAACTGAAGAAGCAAATACGTCTGAATAATATTGTCTCACCGCCTCAACATGGATGGCTCAATATGAACCTCCTACGCACGGGCAATACCATCCACAATATCCAATAAATCTTCATTCGTCACAACTAAGGCGATGACATCATCTACTCATGTAAAGACATATGATCAACCTCTCCATTATGCGACAATAGTTCGCAACTTTGGCAGAAGATACCCAGAACCCATGCACTAGAACAAAGCGACTATCAACATCGGCTTCCTCAGCATCAACAACACGAGGATATATTGAAACCAAGGATCCTTCAGGGCTATTTTTTGCCGCTTTTCATTAGCATTTCCCGATTCGAAACCCTTGGCGTGTACATTCGAGTTATTCCTTTAGCATGCGCATCTTTCGCGCTTTCCCGTATCCCAAAAAAAAGGGGGGGGGGAAACGGAAGCAATAAGGGAAAGATTTTAAACTAGCCCAAAGAGAAAGGTTTTAAACTAGTTGGGCCTCATTCCAAGTAAGGAGAAGGCCTCTTACGGTTCTTTAATAAATTGGAAGAGAAGGAAATGACAGTTTTGTAATATACTAATCTTATCGGCCCTTATCCATAAGAAGAGAGATAAAGATAATTATAAAATAGGAACAATGCATACTAAAGAGACACAATTAATCCACCTTATCTCTCTGTAGATGGGGAAAAACGAGTTGCTAGTTTTTAAGGAATTGAGGAGACGACCGTGCGGAGGAAATTCCTTGAACCGAGCGAACTGTCAAACCTCACACAGATGCACTGCAAAAAGGGAGTGCTTTGAATTCGAGAGATCAATCTGTAGGACTCCGGCCTAAACCAAGAAAATTGTCGTTCCAGAGTCAATTCGTTCACAAGAGAGGATGGGTCGATCTGTAGGAGGGAAGATGAGAAATGTGTGAGATCAATGGTGATCGAAATTGTAGGTGTGTTGTGTATTCTGCGTGAAGAAATAAGATAAGTTTTGATTGATTGAATTTGCTCTGTTGAGAGTAATTGCTCAGACGTTGAGTTGTTAATCTCTTGATGTCTGTTTGACGAAAGATTGTCTTGTTTTTCAATCATGATTCAGAGACTAATTTATATTGCTAGAATTTTAAACACCTTGATCCCATGAAGTGTGACAGTTGCTGGAGTCAAAGAGTGAGGAAGTGGAAATCGTGTTAAAACCAGTTGCTCATCGTACGGAGACTTGGTTGATTTTCCATCCACTACTTTGCTAACTCCTCCAACTGATTGCACGACTTTCTCACATCTCATCGTATGTATGAACACACATGTCGTAGACCGCCAGACCAAAACCCTAGTTAATATCCCCCCATGTGACACGATTGATGTCTCGTGATTGTGGTGTCTCGCAAGCGCGACGTGTATTTAGTTAGTCGATTCTTGACTTCGTGGGACGATGAGTCCTTGTATTGCTGAGTCAAACGTGATTTGCAAATGTTCTGAGACTCATGAATCGAACGTGTCTGTTGAGACAAAGGTATAGCTCTCAAGTAAATGTTGATAGTTTAAGGTAGGAAAATATTTCATTCGATGGATTGTTGAATATTGATAGTTGAACCAATATTCCTTAGTCTGAGCAAATATTGCTCATCTGAGCAAATATTGCTCGTTTGATCAATTATTGGTAGCAGGACCAAAATAAAATGTTAATTTAAAATACTGAACCGAGTATAATTAATAAAAGTGTTGATCATGGGATCAACATAAAATTATTAGCATTTGAATCTGGAGTTATGAACCTTGGATTCGAAACCCTAATTCGATATCAATTGATGATTTATTGAAAATCAACCACGAAGTGAAGGAGGGACCGGCTACTTGGGATGCTGGATCGACCATGTAGCGCCCAGATGCTCGAGTGAGCAAATACCAAAGTCTCTTGAAGACCAGTTGGTGAAACGATGATTAAATGCTGGTTTAATCATTTATTAAATTAATGCTCGTCTGAGCCTTAGGTGATAAAACCTAATTATGGAGAGGTGAGGGACCGACCAAGGGATTAATAAACCAGCCCTGGTTGGTCACGGGACCGTACGACGATCATTTTATGAAATTCCAAATTGTTTGGAAGGATTTGAACCTAATATGAACAAATTAGGTCAAATGATGAAAGTATGTGGGACCGGCCTCTTGCAAGCCAAAGAGCCAACCTTGGTCGGTCAAGGTAATATGCTCGTGTCGCCAAAATGCTCGTGCCTCAGTCTTGAGAATTTTGATATTTTCTGGCGTGCGTTTGAGCAATCATTTGAGAAAATATGAAGAAATCAAGGTTTTTGCTCAGACTGAGGAAACTTCATAAGATGAAGGAATAAATAATAATAAAATTAAGGAATCATGAAGTGTGGGACCGGATATGGCCAAGGCATGGCCGGCTGGCCAATAAGCCCGGTCCTATGTCACTTTTCCTAATTTTATATTGTTTTCATGATTTTAGGGAAATATCATGAAATCAAGGAGTTTGTTGAAATAAAGGAGTTTTTCCTTAAAGTGAAGGAGTTTCCATGATATGAAGGAAATAAATAATAATAATACTAATAAAATAAGGGCGTGTGGGACCGGCCGACTAGGGCATGGCCGGCTTGGGCCCGGTCCCGTGAGCTTTTCCTAATTTTATGTATTAGTTTCATGATTTGAAGGAAATATCATGAAACCAAGGAATTTCATGGGATGAAGGAAATAATAATAAAATAATAAGGAACGCAAGGTGTGGGACCGGCCACAACTAGGGCATGACTGGACGGCTAATAGGCTTGGTCCCGCGACACCTTTCCTAATTACTTATTATTTCTTTGATGTGAAGGAAACACCATGAAACTGAGGAGTTTCCTTGAAACGAAGGAATTTTGTTCAAATGAGGGAATTTTCATGAGATCAAGGAAAAATAGTAAAATATGATAAATATAGAATTGGGCATGGGACTGGCCACGGCACGACCGGCCAGACGGTGGACCCAATCTCCCAGCGCCCTGATTAATATTTTATTATTTATTATTTTTCTTCCTATTTTGCATAGGTTCATCGTTCCTTTGTATTTTGGAATGCTCGTTCGTGCATTCAGGTGCTCGTTAGTGCATTATTGCTGAGTACACTTACACCATTTTAGTCGGGGCTTACTCGTAGCGGCTCAAATGCCCGTACGTTGAATATTTATTACTAACCCATGGAATTCTGCTGGGAAGAACCATGAATTGAAGTAACGAAATATTATGAATAATGTAGAATATTTTCCAGGGATTCAGATAATGAATCTAATGATTTAGAAATAATTAATTGATGGCTCTATACTAGTACGATCGTCTATGAGCATTAATTATTCAGGAATTGAGTGATATGAGCTTGTTGAAGCGTCATATTTCTTTTATATAGTCAGGGAAAACATTGTTACATCCTGAAGACGTTATTGCTCTATACTAGCAGGCAAGTTGTCTAGGAGCCGTCCAATCTTTCGATTCTATATAGAAGTAATTACTGAAATTGCTCAGTATTCATGAGATATACTTTGAGAGACAGTATTCTCAGTCAGGGATTCTTGTGGCATGAGCTTTCATGCTTCGATGAGAGACGTGAGCCTCAATACTCATATGATTGCTGGATCAGGAGCATATACAATTATGGTTTTACGATTTTAGACCTTGTCGAAAATCCACCATCTACATTAAGTCCCCTGCTTAGTGAGGGACAATCATGTTCCTCAGTCAGCACTGGATGGTGATTTTCCAGTTACAAACAAAATAAGTAATTGAACTTAGTCGTAAGATAAGATGTTACCGGATTTTCGATTGCGCGAGCAAACCACGGCTTGAACGAAGATCCCAGTGGCATGATAGAACGTCATCTAACGAGCATAAAATGGTGTAGCACCGCTGATTTGGTGATGGAACCTTGGTCGGTTTAGGATTCGCGGGTCCGGGCCCAAGAAAGGAAATCCGTTTTAGCGCGAACGTTCGTTCGTTCGTTAGTTTAAGAAACAAACGAAATAGACCTGAGTCTAATGATAAAAATTTTGTCTATGAGCTTTCACGAAAAAACAAAATTTTATTTTTTAAATATGTGAGATTTCACAAAGTGGAATAAACTCTCGTTTCAAAGGTGGATGCTCGTACGAGAGATTTTTTTTTGAACAGACGTGCGTCTGTTAGTAATAAAATTTTGTTTATGAGTTTTCATGAAATTTTTTATCTTCGAGCTTTCAGAAATCTTTGAAAATATACTCTCGCTTCAAAGACATATGCTCGCGTGAGGGATATATACATATATATTATTTTTTAAAAACTTACGTGAGTTTCACGTTAAATATATATATATTTTTGTAAAACCAATGTTTTGATTTTGAACAAATGTTGAAAGTAGACAATTATACATGGTGAAATAATGTTTGTATGTAAGTTTTCACAATTGTAGAATGGACGCCTGTCCAATTTTTGAAAAACCAGTGGATGTTAAAATTCACGTGAGTTGTTCACGGTTTTATGACCATCAAGTCATGATTTTGAATAATGAACTTTGCTCGTCTTTGCAGGTTTGAAGGAACGAGCAAGTTTTTGAAATTCTGACGTTATAATCACTACAGCTTGTGAAATCGAAAATAGGCAAGAGTTGGATTGTTACCGTTTTTGTTGCGTGTTTGTTATTGGTATATCCATGACTCCATGTCTTTTGCCTCAGGTAGTGGTGACTTTTGGTTACAACCACTCTTCTGGCTCTTCCGGGGAACGTTCCAAAAATATCAAAGATGAAGACTTCTGCATATGCTCATACCGAGGTAAATCAACCTTTCAGAGACGCTGGAAACTTGACACATTGTATGCCTCTCGATCATTTGGGAGTCGTCCCTCATCAGCAGAAGCACCGCCGACTTCAGCAAGTGAGACTATCGGCTAAATATGAAGTTCGGCTTTGCGCTAATGGTGTAGCTCCTGATCCAATGTGGATTGTTAAGTGCATATTTTGCACATATTTAGTGTCGAATCCATGCTAGTAATTGCTATATATTCTTGCGAATTATTGTATATTACTCTTGTTTTCTCTTGTTTATGTTTTGCTAGGTGAATCATCCAAAAGAAGCGAATTGACACTTAATTGTGCAATAAAAGAAGTTAGCCGCAAGCTGAGAAGGGCCAAAGACCAATTGTAACTCATTCAAATTGAGGAGTTCTTGCTATCATTTCGAAGAGGACGAAAAGACGAAGCCAACGACGAAAGAATGGAGTCAATCCGACATCGTATGAAGAATCTAAGAGCAATTAAGGCGAGCCAAAGGTTCGAAAGGGGAAGAAAGCACAGAACTGTTAAAGGCACCCCTATTTCTGTTAGGGGCTGTCACCTTCTTCCCCAAGCCAGTCGACTTTGTCTTTTCTCCATGCAGATGGGTTGATGGAATTGTCCGAGTTTGAAGAGAAGTGAATGGTTCAAGCTGTCATTTTCATTAATAGATTGTAGTATTGTTGATGATGATCGAGCTTGGGGTAGTAACTGAAATAAAGATGGAGAAGGAACATCACCGAGGGTTGAGAACAAGGAAGGCAGTGTCAATGGAGTTTTGCCGGTGATTGAAGCTCGAGAGGTTGCTGTGATGGACAGAGAGTCTATTGGCAGATGATATTGACGATGGAATGGGATGGAGCTCGACGGTGATGTGGTTGAAGGAATGACGACGGAGGAGTGGGACTCGATGAGACGTTGCTGCCAACGACAAAAGAAGATGGAAAGGATGATAATTTTTCGTGTATCTGAATGTTGCTCGAGCTATGATGCTGGTAGTAATGCAGAGGTTGAAGCTGTGCCATTATCGAAAGAAGAATAAAAGTCGTGTTTGTTGGCGAGAGACGATGATGCTTTGTGGTGAGCTCGGGGTTGTGATTGATGGTCTCTGGGTTGATATAAAACAGAGAAGGTGGAGCTCGAGATGCTGCCGGCTGGTGATGATGTTCGAAGGGTGTTGCTGTAGAAGTTTTGGGCTCGAGTTTTGGAGTTGAAACTCGAGTGATGATTGCTGTCATTCATGGCAGACAAGAATGAAAGATGGAGATGCTATTAATGGATGAGGAACTGGCAGTGGACGACGGAAGATGATGATGCTCTCGGCTCTCAAGGGAGTTTGCTGTTAGCTTTAGAGTTGAGATGATGATTACTCGAGGCGGGATCCGGACTGGGTTGAGATTCGAGTGTTGTTGCTGCCATTAAAGGTGATCGAGATGGAGGATAGAGTGAACGGTTCTGCTGCCATTGGAAGTTATGGAGTTGGGTATTGTTGATGAAGAAGCTGGTGAGGAAGTGAATCAAGTGACGCTGTGGTGCTGGGTGATGCTTGTCTACAGCTCGAGATAAAAACAGAGAGTGACTAGTTGCATGATATCGTGAGTTTGAGCTTTATAGGGGAGTTGCGTGTCTGAGTTCAGAGAAGTCAGAAACTTTGGAAACTCACGGTTACCAGGCTGTCCGTGAGATATGAATCTTGAAAACCAAACTCAGGGAGTTATAAAACTCACGGATGGTCGAATATCCGTGGCTCTCTGTGGTCGAACAAGAAAATCCAGGTAAAAACATTTTTCACGACGACCAGAGTGTCCGTGATTTTGATCGGAGAAAAATAGAAGTCATGGGAAAATAAAACTCTCGGAGAGAGGAGTATCCGTGAGTTTGTAGATAGGAAAAGAAGAAAAGCCTTTTGGGCTGGATTTCGCCAGTTATGAGCGCAGCCCATTAGCGGCTTACACAACTTCTTTGCGCGACCATGACTTGGACGTGAGCTTGTTTTGGGAATATTGGCGAGTTTTGGCAACCATTCGACCGGGATTTTGGCGCACGGGTCACGACAACAACTTGGATACCTATTTAAGAGAACTTCTAATATTTTTGAAGATATATCATATAATCTATTATCAAGTTTTGGAGAGGAGAACTCAAGAGAAGAAAAGCTAGGGTTTGGAGCTATTTCCATCACCGTAACTATTTCTTTACTATTTTATCATATGAAACTCATGGGTTTTGTTAGTACCATGAGTAGCTAAACTTCTTAGTGATTGGGGATGAATTCTAAGTTCTAGACATGATTTGAGTTATTATATAAATCTATTTTGAAGTTCTTCACATGATTATTGATTGTTTATACTAATTAGAATATTTATGATTGATTGATAGATTGTTTAGGTGGCCAACTGAATTAATTTGTTGATACAATCAAATGCTAGTATTGAGTTAGGAGATAAGTAATAGTCGAATGATTCATACAAAAGTAGAGAACACAAGACCTTGCAGAGGGATTCTGTGTAGTGATTGTGTGTATAAACAACACTAAAAAGTGGACCTTGAGCTAAGAGTCTAACTACTAGGATCAATCTATAATTCACAAAAGATAAAGCATTCGGACAAATTACTCCTTGAGTGAGCTACTACTAGGTGGTTACGAAGAATAGAATGGTATTGGAGAGCTTAGTACCCGATGATTTAAGGAATTTAGGGGATAAGCACTGAGCTAGTTTATTATTCCACGGTTGGTAATAATTTGTGATTAATTGTATTAATGGATGAATATAATAACTTGATGACGGTTTAGTAACGAAGAAGGATTCCCGATCATATTTCTCTCTTGCTTGCAACTTAATTATTTTCAATTGCTTTGTTATTTACTTTAAATCAAAAACAAACCCCCATTGTGACACTTTTTGACAACTAAATCTCCCACGCTCTTCGTGGGAACGAACTTGACTTCCATTATATTATTTTTAATTGAGTGGAAATAAGATATTAATTTGATTGCACCTACGACACGCATCAAATTTTGGCGCCGCTGCGGGAGCAAATCGGTAGCTTTTAGTTGTTATTTCTTTTTGTTTTTAGTCTTATTTTTAGTTTTTGATTTAGCTTTTTGAGAATTTTGTTTCAGGTACTTAATCTCTGGCATCAAAGGATTGGAATTATCCAAGGTGCGGAATTCAAACTCGCAAGGGAACGGTACTACAAGCACGTCCACAGTCGCAACAAGAACTCTCTACAGAAGAGATGGTTAATACAGACGACGAAAGAGATACTCCACCTCCGGAGAGGAAGTTAGGAGAGTTAACATCTCCATGCTTAGATTCGCAACCACTGTGCATTTCAATCACTAACCCAGTGGAGCTTAAGTCGAATCTACTTCATCATCTACCAAAGTTCAAGGGACATCCAGTGAAAATCCAAATCGACACCTTCAACAGTTCCAGAACACGATGACAAGTCTGAGGCATACAAACGCAGCAGAGATATGGCTATGCTACAAGCCTTCCCGTTCTCATTGACAGACTTAGCAGAAGAATGGTTGTATTGTCTTCCTCCAGGGAGTGTTACAACATGGACTCAGATGAAAAAGCTATTTCTGGAGAAATATTTTCCTGCTTCCAAAGCGGCATCCGTTCGGAAGGAGATTAGTGGCATTCTACAGATGTCAGGGGAGTCTCTATATGAATATTGGGAGAGGTATAAGAAGTTGCTGGCAAGCTGTCCACATCATAATATATTCTCAATACTTCTACGAAGGATTACTTCCAGAACAGAGGAATTTGATTGATGCGGCTGCCGGTGGTTCACTTACTGAGAAGACAATCTCACAGGCAACCAGTTTGATTGAGAGTATGGCTTCTAATGCTCAACAATTCTACACCCAAACAACTCTAATGTCGAAGAGTTAGCGAGATGGGAGAGTCTCGCACGGTCGAGCAACGAATGAACAACATAGAAAAGGTAGTACAACGAATGGCAAAGCAGTGATTATTCCTTCTTATGAAGAAGAGTCCGAACAGGTGAATGATGTGTTCCCTAATCAGAGGCCAAGGTATGATCCCTACTCTAATACTTATAATCCGAGGTTGGAAAGATCACCCAAATTTCGGTTATGCAAATCAAAAGTCTGCAGCTCCTAATCCTTATGGGAGACAAAGTGGTTTTCAACAACCACGGTTCCGACCACAACCTCCACCTCGGCCTCAACAACGGACTCGAGTTCCAGTTTAGAGGAGATGATGAAAATGATGATGCAAAAGCAAGATGCCAATGCTCGGCGTCAAGATACAATCCTGCAGAAACAAGACATGGCTATAAAGGACTTGCAACTTCAAATGGGACAATTGGCTACGAGACATGAATGAAATAAAAGCACAGAATTCAACAAAGTTGCCATCACAACCTTTTATGAATCCAAGAGCGAACGTCAATACCGTGACTCTAAGAAGTGGAAAGCAAACCAAGAGCCAAAACAACAAGAAAAGGTTAGTCACGACTTGGAAGAGGAAGTAGAAATGGAAACTGTTCCAAAGGAAAAGCCAACCTCAACTGGCCAACCTAAGGACACGGTTCCTACTTTTACCACACCACCTCCTTTTCCTAGTCGTTTTTCCAAGTCAAAGAAGCAAGCTCTAGACAAGGAGATTATGGATATTTTCAGCAAGGTGCATATCAACATTCCATTTATTGAGGCCATCGAACGGTACCCGGGTATGCCAAAGTTCAAGGATTTGTGTACAAGGAAGGAGAGGTTGATTGCTAACGAGATCACTCGGGTGGGCGAAAGTGCTTCAGCTATGTTGCTAAAGAAGATGCCTGCAAAGTGTAAAGATCCTGGTGGTTTTACGAATTGCCGGTTACTATTGGTGAAAAACGGTTCGAGCGTGCTTTACTCGATTTGGGAGCTTCCATAAGCGTGATGTCCGATGTTTATGATTCATTGAATCGGGACCTTTAAAGGAGACAGGGATTATCATTCAATTAGCTAATAAGTCTAACATATATCCTAAGGGACTCGTGGAAGATGTGTTGGTGCAAGTGAATGAATTAATCTTTAGGTTGATTTCTTTGTTGTGGATATGCAGAATGGGGACAATTGTTCGTCTACTTCATTACTTCTTGGGAGACCATTTATGAAGACTGCTAAGACGAAGATTGATTGTGATACTGGAACACTCACTATGGAGTTTAACAAAGAGGTTATACGCTTCAATATTTTTGAAGCCATGCGTTATCCAAGTGATATCCACTCTGCATTTTCTGTTGATGTTATTAGTTCGTTAGCACAACAGATGTTTGATTTGAATAGAGAATATGAACTTGAATCAAATGCTACAAAAATAGCATTGATTTGGACGTCCATGGCATGCCTAACTTGGACGTTGATATTTCCAAGGAGTTTGTTGAGACATGTGGTGCTTTAACAATAGATCACAAGAAGTTAGAAGAGGTAATATTTCATATATCTCTTTACATGAATCGATGAAGTTCCTTTACCTTCATTGTGCAGGCACCTAAATTAGAGCCGAAACCTCTACCTGATCACTTAAAGTACGCTTACTTGGGTGATGGGGAAGAGCTTCCGATCATTATTGCAAAGAATCTCACAAAGAATACAGAAGAACGCCTCCTTAGGGTTCTCGAAAGAGCACAAAACGGCTATTGGGTGGACAATTGCTGACATAAAAGGCATTAGTCCATCCATGTGCATGAATAGAATCCTTATGGAAGATGATATCAAGCCGAAGACGTGATGCTCAACGTAGGCTTAACCCCCCAATGATGGAGGTCGTGAAGAAAGAGATCCTCAAATTACTAAGTGTGGGGGTGATTTACCCAATTTCGACAAAGAAATGGGTTAGTCCAAAGTGCAAGTGGTGCCTAAGAAATCAGGTGTCACTTTGTTGTTAGAAATCAAGATGATGAACTTGTTCCTACAAGATTTCAAACAGGATGGCGAGTGTGCATAGACTACATAAAGCTCAATTCGGCAACCCGCAAGGATCACTTTCCTTTGCCTTTCATTGATCAGATGTTAGAGAGGTTAGCGGGACATTCATATTATTGCTTTTTGGATGGTTATTCGGGCTACAATCAAATTGTTATTGCACCGGAGGATCAAGAGAAGACTACTTTCACTTGTCCTTTCGGTACATTCGCATATAGAAGAATGCCATTTGGTCTTTGCAATGCGCCTGCCACTTTTCAGAGATGTATGGTTAGTATATTTTCTGATTACGTGGAAAACATCATTGAGGTATTTATGGATGACTTCAGTGTTTATGGTGATTCATTTGATATTTGTTTAAATAATCTTGAACTTGTGCTTAAAAGATGCATAGACACTAATCTTGTTTTAAACTGGGAGAAATGCCACTTTATGGTAGACCATGGAATTGTACTTGGCCACATCGTGTCCTCTCAAGGGCTCGAGGTAGACAAGGCAAAGATAGACTTGATTAGGAACTTACAATACCCCACTTCGGTGAGGGAAATTCGTTCGTTTCTTGGTCATGCAGGTTTTTATAGGAGGTTTATCAAAGATTTCTCCAAAATCTCAATGCCGATGTGCAGATTGTTGCAAAAAGAGGTTGCCTTTAACTTCGACCAGGAGTGCAAGGATGCCTTTAATAAATTGAAGGAATTGTTGACTACTGCACCAATTATTAAGTCACCTGACTGGAGTTTGTCGTTCGAGTTAATGTGTGATGCAAGTGATTATGCAGTCGGAGCTGTTTTGGGTCAAAAAGTAGACAAGAGGTCACATGTGATTTATTATGCATCAAGGACCCTAAATGATGCTCAAATCAACTATTCCACTACTGAGAAAGAGTTGTTGGCTATAGCATTTGCATTAGAAAAATTTAGAGCTTATTTGGTGGGTACTAATGTGATTGTATATTCGATCATGCAAAGACTACGGTATCTATTGAAAAAGAAGGAGGCTAAGCCAAGACTCATACGTTGGATTCTTTTGCTGCAAGAATTCAATATGGAAATCGAGAGATAAGAAAGGTGTTGAGAATACGATTCTTGATCATCTTAGTAGACTTGTTGTTTCCGAAGAAGAACTCCCCTTACAGGATCGTTTTCCAGACGAACAACTTTTCTCGATTGAAGAATCAACACCTTGGTATGCTGATATAGTGAACTATTTGGTTACAAGGAAAGTACCTAGTACGATGTCTAATTTTCAAAAGCTAAAGCTTAAGAAAATAGCCAAGCAAAGATGTGGGATGAGCCCTACTTGTGGAAATATGGTGCTGATCAAATTATCCGCAGTGCGTACCAAACTACGAATTTCAATCAATTCTATCTTTTGTCATTCTTATGCTTGTGGTGGTCACTTTGGTGCAAAACGTACCGCTCTCAAAGTCCTTGAGAGTGCCTTTTATTGGCCTACCCTATTTGAGGATGCATATGCTTTTTGCAAATCTTGTGATAGATGTCAACGAACGGGCAATCTAGGTGCTCGAAATCAAATGCCACTCAATCCTATTCTCACTGTCGAGATTTTTGATGTGTGGGGCATTGATTTTATGGGTCCTTTTGTTAATTCGAATGGAAAATTTTATATACTTCTTGTTGTGGATTATGTTTCTAAATGGGTGGAAGCTAAAGCCACCCCTACTAATGATTATCAAGTTGTTTGTGAGTTTGTGAAGGAATATATTTTCTCTAGACATGGTACACCAAGAGTGGTTATCAGTGATGGAGGCTCGCACTTTAAGAAATCCTTCCATGCTCTCCTCAAGAAGTACAACATTACACACAAGATTGGTACGCCGTATCACCCACAAACTAGTGGGCAAGATGAAATTTCAAATCGTGAGATTAAGTCCATCCTTGAGAAAACCGTTAATGCTACACGGAAGGATTGGAGTTATAGACTCAACGATGCACTTTGGGCGTATAGAACGAAGATATAAGACACCAATTGGTATGTCTCCATATCGGTTGGTTTATGGCAAAGCTTGTCATCTCCCGAGTTGAACTTGAGCATAAGGCTTTATGGGCGTAAAGATGTGCAACATGGAGTATGATAAAGCGGGGAAACATAGGCAACTACAAATTAATGAGCTAGAGGAGATACGTAATGATGCTTACGAGAGTTCTCGTATATACAAGGAGAAGACTAAGCTTTTCCATGACAAGATGATTTCTCGGAAGAATTTTGTTGTGGGACAGAAAGTTCTTTTATTTCATTCTCGTCTTAAACTATTTCCTGGTAAGCTAAGGTCCAGATGGATTGGACCATATGTTGTTACTAATGTTTATTCTCATGGTGCAGTTGATATCACTAGTCTTAGAGATGGGACTAATTCTAAGGTCAACGGCCATAGATTGAAGCCATACTATGAAAACATCGCTTATGTGAATGTGGACGAGATAGAGCTTCGCGATTTGCTCCCTCTGGAGGAGTAGCATAAGGAGAATGCCAAGTCGGGCTGACGACTTTAAACCAAGCGCTAAATGGGAGGCAACCCATAGGTTTTGTATCTTAAACCCTTCTATTTTTGTTTTTTATTGTTTCATATCATTTTTGCATCCCCATGTTTAATTTCATTGAGTCCGTAATCTATTTTAGAAGAAAATTATGACGAATACCTTTTCGTCAGAAAAATTCAGACTGCGCGTAGTTCAGTCCAGAGACCATAACTGTCCGACCGTTTATCGAAACACTGTTCCCTTTTGACACTTTGTAGAAAACACGTAGACGAACAACTTTTGTGAAATGGAGTTTTTCTAAATTCCTTACCAATTTGCACAGTTTTTGCGTTTTATCTGCTGTTATATCAGAATTCAGAACTTTTCGATTTTACACATTGAGGACAATGTGAAGTTTAAGTGTGGGGGAGTATTTTGCATATAGGTTTTTCAAATTCTTTGTATATATTTGAATAAAACCTCCAACTTGTAGAGATTTTAGAGTCACTAGCATACTTCTAGGTATGTTTACATAGAGATTCTGACCGACATAACTGAACTTGGAAGTGTTAGGGAACTACATTCGGATTTCTTACAAATCGGAGTGTTAAATAATGGATTTAATCATGCCGGTGATGCAAATTAGGAGCAGGGAGAAATGCATTATTAGAGTTGCTGATCAATCATTAGTGGAGACTACCCATTTTCATATCAACCAAGGCACCGGACAAATTTTCTTTGTAGGCGACTAAAGAGCTTTCTTTTGAGTGTGTGTCACCGTACGTTAATTCCGGGTAGAATGGTGAGCTACCCAACCTCCCACCAATAGAAGCACTATTTTTGATCTCTTGAGTGATAATTTTGTCAATCATAAGGGTGATGTCTATAGACGAAAACCACCTTCTTGTAGTTTGATTTGCAGTTAGCACCATTCTCTCTCTCGACAACAACAGATCCATAGAAACACCATCATCATCAACAAGTGGAGCGACATCAAATTATACAAGGAAAGTTGAAGACGTTTGAGGTTTACAAGCAACAATACAAGGAAGAGCGAAGTTTGAAATTCAAGTAAAGCAACATATACATGAGCAGATTTTTATATACATGTTGAAGACTTACACATAAAGAGCGGAATTCTATATCTAAGTATGAAGACTTATTACAAGAGCGAAGAAAATCAAAAGATGAGAGTTATTGAAGTTTATGATACGAAGGCATTACAAGTTGTGAAGATCAAAGTGGTAACGTACTTCTTTCATGGCCATGTTAATTTTATTTCATATTTATTGTTTTAGTTGCAATCTCTCTTCAAAAAAAATAAAAAAATAAAAAAATAAAAAAATAAAAAATATATATATATACAAAGAGATTTGCATTTAGGTTGTTATTTTTTTTCAATAAGGCCATGTGGAAGAAAAATATATAAAGAAGTTTCAAGCAACAAGGAAATTGAGGAAAAGAGTACAAATTGTCGAAGTTCTACAAGTTCAAGAGTTTATCATCAACAGTTGAAGACCGAAGACGAAGATCAAAAAGATGAAGAAGACGAGCCGAAGGAAGACGTTTCTATTGGATGCTGTGAGAGTGGTGCTTTCATCATTGTAATCGGGTGTGAAGGTGGTAAGTACTCTCATCCTTGCTATAACGGTTGATTTCCTTTCGTAGAGATCATCAGAAAAATATCTTTATTTTCCACGATTTTGTGGAGTCTCCAGAAATACTTCGGAAGGTTTCCTTCCCACCATTCAACGTGTGTATGATTCTCTCTTCATTCCTACCTGCACACATGTGAGACCCATAAAAAAGCCGTCTTATTGAGTGCAATTATCATAAAATCCTTTTAAGTGAGGTAGAAGTCGAGGCGAAATGCTTATTGATCGCTCTCAAACACGCATTCTCTCATTATGGTGTGGTTATTTCTCACTCAAGATTTAAGAATGAATATGTTCTTTGGTATTTCTAACTTCTTATTACTAGCATGCAGAAACTCTATGTCCTCATAGCTCTTTGGATGCTTGGGAAGCTGGAACGCTTTGAAGTTGGAGTAGGTTTTGTGGGTATACCTCTCGTAAGCCCTCACGAGACTATAACTCGTCCACTAGGGACACCTAGGGGTTTAAAGGCCTGTTATTCATGCTAAGAGTAACCGTATCCTCGGCGACATGGAGTTGTTGTATTTTAGATAGTTTGCTCGAGGACTAGCAAAAGCCAAGTGTGAGGGAATTTGTTAAGTGCATATTTTGCACATATTTAGTGTCGAATCCATGCTAGTAATTGCTATATATTCTTGCGAATTATTGTATATTACTCTTGTTTTCTCTTGTTTATGTTTTGCTAGGTGAATCATCCAAAAGAAGCGAATTGACACTTAATTGTGCAATAAAAAAAGTTAGCCGCAAGCTGAGAAGGGCCAAAGACTAATTGTAACTCATTCAAATTGAGGAGTTCTTGCTATCATTTCGAAGAGGACGAAAAGACGAAGCCAACGACGAAAGAATGGAGTCAATCCGACATCGTATGAAGAATCTAAGAGCAATTAAGGCGAGCCAAAGGTTCGAAAGGGGAAGAAAGCACAGAACTGTTAAAGGCACCCCTAATTCTGTTAGGGGCTGTCACCTTCTTCCCCAAGCCAGTCGACTTTGTCTTTTCTCCATGCAGATGGGTTGATGGAATTGTCCGAGTTTGAAGAGAAGCGAATGGTTCAAGCTGCCATTTTCATTAATAGATTGTAGTACTGTTGATGATGATCGAGCCTGGGGTAGTAACTGAAATAAAGATGGAGAAGGAACATCACCGAGGGTTGAGAACAAGGAAGGCAGTGTCAATGGAGTTTTGCCGGTGATTGAAGCTCGAGAGGTTGATGTGATGGACAGAGAGTCTATTGGCAGATGATGTTGACGATGGAATGGGATGGAGCTCGACAGTGATGTGGTTGAAGGAATGACGGCGGAGGAGTGGGACTCGATGAGACGTTGCTGCCAACGACAAAAGAAGATGGAAAGGATGATAATTTTTCGTGTATCTGAATGTTGCTCGAGCTATGATGCTGGTAGTAATGCAGAGGTTGAAGCTGTGCCATTATCGAAAGAAGAATAGAAGTCGTGTTTGTTGGCAGAGACGATGATGCTGTGGTGAGCTCGGGGCTGTGATTGATGGTCTCTCGGTTGATATAAAACGGAGAAGTTGGAGCTCGAGATGCTTTGCCGGCTGGTGATGATGTTCGAAGGGTGTTGCTGTAGAAGTTTTGGGCTCGAGTTTTGGAGTTGAAACTCGAGTGATGATTGCTGTCATTCATGGCAGATGAGAATGAAAGATGGAGATGTTATTAATGGATGAGGAACTGGCAGTGGACGACGGAAGATGATGATGCTCTCGGCTCTCAAGGGAGTTTGCTGTTAGCTTTAGAGTTGAGATGATGATTACTCGAGCTGGGATCCAGACCAGTTGAGATTCGAGTGTTGTTGCTGCCATTAAAGGTGATCGAGATGGAGCATAGAGTGAACGGTTCTGCTGCCATTGGAAGTTATGGAGTTGGGTACTGTTGATGAAGAAGCTGGTGAGGAAGTGAATCAAGTGACGTTGTGGTGCTGGGTGATGCTTGTCTACAGCTCGAGATAAAAACAGAGAGTGACTAGTTGCATGATATCGTGAGTTTGAGCTTTACAGGGGAGTTGCGTGTCTGAGTTCAGAGAAGTCAGAAACTTTGGAAACTCACGGTTACCAGGCTTTCCGTGAGATATGAATGTTGAAAACCAAACTCAGGGAGTTATAAAACTCACGGATGGTCGAATATCCGTGGCTCTCTGTGGTCGAACAAGAAAATCCAGGTAAAAACATTTTTCACGGCGACCAGAGTGTCCGTGATTTTGATCGGAGAAAAATAGAAGTCAGGGGAAAATAAAACTCTCGGAGAGAGGAGTATCCGTGAGTTTGTAGATAGGAAAAGAAGAAAAGCCTTTTGGGGTGGATTTCACCAGTTATGAGTGCAGCCCATTAGCGGCTTACACAACTTCTTTGCGCGACCATGACTTGGACGTGAGCTTGTTTTGGGAATATTGGCGAGTTTTGGCAACCATTCGACCGGGATTTTGGCGCACGGGTCACGACAACAACTTGGATACCTATTTAAGAGAAATATTTTTGAAGATATATCATATAATCTATTATCAAGTTTTTGAGAGGAGAACTCAAGAGAAGAAAAGCTAGGGTTTGGAGCTATTTCCATCACCGTAACTATTTCTTTACTATTTTATCATATGAAACTCATGGGTTTTGTTAGTACCATGAGTAGCTAAACTTCTTAGTGATTGGGGATGAATTCTAAGTTCTAGACATGATTTGAGTTATTATATAAATCTATTTTGAAGTTCTTCACATGATTATTGATTGTTTATACTAATTAGAATATTTATGATTGATTGATAGATTGTTTAGGTGGCCAACTGAATTAATTTGTTGATACAATCAAATGCTAGTATTGAGTTAGGAGATAAGTAATAGTCGAATGATTCATACAAAAGTAGAGAACACAAGACCTTGCAGAGGGGATTACGTGTAGTGATTGTGTGTATAAACAACACTAAAAAGTGGACCTTGAGCTAAGAGTCTAACTACTAGGATCAATCTATAATTCACAAAAGATAAAGCATTCGGACAAATTACACCTTGAGTGAGCTACTACTAAGTGGTTACGAAGAATAGAATCTGGTATTGGAGAGCTTCCGTACCCAGTGATTTAAGGAATTTAGGGGATAGCATTGAGCTAGCTGTTATTCCACGGTTGGTAATAATTTGTGATTAATTGTATTAATGGATGAATATAATAACTTGATGACGGTTTAGTAACGAAGAAGGATTCCCTGATCATATTTCTCTCTATTGCTTGCAACTTAATTATTTTCAATTGCTTTGTTATTTACTTTAAATCAAAAACAAACCCCCATTGTGACACTTTTTGACAACTAAATCTCCCTGCTCTTCGTGGGAACGAACTTGACTTCCATTATATTATTTTTAATTGAGTGGAAATAAGATATTAATTTGATTGCACCTACGACACGCATCGTGGATGAATGAAGAATTTCGTCATAATTCATCAGAAGATTCAAAAGTTAGGTCTTCATTAAAATTGTTGTAGAATCTTAGTCCGATGTCGGATTTTTGTGATCTACCCATGTTTCTTCATCACTAGAAAATTTCCAAGCTTTAGCAAAGAATATTTTCGGCTTTTGAGCACGTTTAAGGGCCGAAATTGACGAAACAGTAAATTTCCAGGAGGTTTTCAAGAAATTTTCAGCTGTCATGCAGTCCAAATTTTTGGCCACATCTTTTTGATCGTTTCTCCAATTGTCGTGAATTTTGGATATGTTGTAGAGGACATCCATACGAAGAGAATGGTACATGACTCATCCCTAAATTCTTCACCAATTTCTCCCAGCTCGCTGCTTTGTGCGGGACAGTGTAAAATCATCTCAGACGAGCTTGTTGTAAAACACCCATGTTATGTGTTTAGATCATTCACTTGTGTCTTGAACGGTTGGTGAAGGATTTTAAAGTCATTGACTCATTTGATATCAAGATCCCTTAATTGATACATGAGCATGGTGCTTGCAGTGCCGTCTTGTTTCTGTCAGTCGTAGAAACATCACTTCTGAAACCCTGGTCACAGGACCATAACTGAGGTTGCTCTCAAGAGGGGATGATGTAATGACCATGGTTGCATGTCCCGGTAGTAGTTCCTTTTAAGATGAATGATTAGTACTGGAGAGCCCGGTGCCACGAGTCTTGGACTGTGAAATTGATCGTAATGATCAGTGGACCGTCAGTCCCCAGTATTTTGTTAAATCTCTCCTTTTTGTTTTCCCTTCTTCAGGCAAGACCTAGATAGAGGACCCGGGTAGAAAAATTGATGTAAAGACCCAGGTGGTAGAAGTTGGAGGTACCTTGATGAAGGACTTAGCGAAAAGACCTGGTGGACATCGATCGACTGTAGAGGTTATGAATCCCGTCCACGAAAGTCTGCTTGCATGTTGTATGCTCTGGAAGCTGTAGGAACCTCATACGACGTCGGAATTCGGTGCTTGACCCCAACTTTTGAATCTAAGAGACTAAGTTATCATATGAGAAAATAATCACTCAATTTGGAGTTATGTAGGTCACCCAACCAAGCATGCACATTTATAATTTGTAATCCCGTACAGAATTTTCAGATTTCATAGACCTGGCAATAAAGGCCATATCTTTCAGCTCGTATGTCCGATTGATGCGCCCTTTTGGTATGTTGTATAAGAGACATAGACGAACATTTTTTGTTGAGGAAGCATTGTCCTATTCCTCACCCATTGGTACTTTTTTGTAAACCCATGGCCTGAAATGTGTTGTATCTCCTTTGTAGAGGCGATGAGAACATCTTGTAGAAGACTTTGGCTTGTGCCCGTCTGTCGTGCAAACTTTGGGAAGACGTTCATGTTAACATGTTTTCATGTATACACATATTGATATAAAACGTTAGGGCTTGAAGAAATATGATCCATCGAGTAACGCTTCAGAGAATAGATAGTTGATGAAGCGTTGCTCATAAAACCGTTGTAGATGCTGAGATCACGAATGATTACGCTCCAGAGATCCTTGTTGATGCTGAGATCATGTATGGTGTTCCTCTAGAGATTATTGTTGATGCTGATATCATGGTTGAAGTTGCTCCAAAGACCGAAAAGGCTAGAACCATGATTATAGATATAATCTTTGCTCCTCCATCCAGTGAGCCTTTTACATTCACGAACTAGTTGATGAGTTGAGCGTCCCTAAGATGAAGGTGTACTGAGAGTTCAACCTGAATGCTTCTGAAAGCATAACTTACCATGAAATGGCTTCATCAGTGAGTCGACGTTGTTGCGGTCGATAGCAGCAACAGTTTTCATATTGGATGTGATTGGTGAAGAGAGGAAGTTCCTCAATCGTGCATGGGCTTGTGATGTAGAGAAATCCCATTGATGAAGTTTCACGGAATCACCTCAAGTTGCCCAGTGTATGTTGAAGGAGTTAGTGCCGTACATGTATGAATGATGTTGCATCTGCTTTAGAAGTCTTATCATGGGATAATGAAGACTTATCGATTGTAGTTTAGTTACACTTTGATCGTGCTGGTGTTGAATCAGTGTGGCATCATCGAGATATTTGTGCTGAAGCTGTACTCTTTGATTGGGAGTACAATTTGATGACTTCTTAGATGCTTGAGCATTGAAGCGTATATTCCTTAAGCATCGAATGTCTTAGGTTTGATCGTTTCGACCCTGAGTATCTTCTGTTGATTCAGCATTCCTGTCGTTGCGGTAGTGGGATTCAACACTTGTGCAGACATTAGAGCTTTTTAATTTTGTGGGACACATGGACACTCCTGCAAGCCTATGGAGAAACGCCCAAAGCGTTTTTTGCCGAATGTCTCAATGCTCGATTCAGAGAAATGTCATATTTGGTAAAATACTAATGCGGTGAAGCTACCATTCATAACGTCGTGCAGAGTTACTAGCATAATTAAGTCCTCATGCTAGGATAGCATGTGATGAAAAACGACATAGACATGGAAGAAATAAGACTTGCCTGTGGAACCTCTTGATGAATGTCTATGCAGGTTCTTGCTTCAACCCCGTCAAAGTTCGAAATTCCCCCAAGTGCTCTGATAATGGAATGTCCACCAAATCCTCTGGATAACTTTCTTCGTTGGAGAGATGTGCAACCAAATGCGCTTTGTCAGTAGCTATCTTTTCAGCGTGGATCCACGCTCGTCTGAAGAACATGTCATATCCTGGATCTTCCTGATTATGTGAAACTTGATTTCTGTCCAGGTTGAACTTATGTTTACTTTGAGAGTGATGTAGCCATAAGTATTTCTGAGCGTTCATTCAAGGTATCTGATTGAAATAGGATTACGAGCGGCTCTGTGGGATTTCAGTGGAATGATGTTAATGGAGGCGTCGGCATCGATCAACATTCTTCCGAATTCATTTCCTCTGAGATGGACTGTGGTAAGAAGTCCCCAGTCGTGCATCTCCTTGTCTGTGGATGAGGGTTCAATAAGTATTTTCGGGATAGACAGATGTCTGACACAATGTAATTCGGTGAACTGATTGTGTTTTGTCTTTCCTCGATCCTCCATGAAGCGTTCCAGGTCTTCACGGGCGATGAAGCTTGCAGGTTCCTTCGTTGGTGGATTATGCAGCCTTGTGGACTTCATCATCATCTACTACATGGATTGGAGTGACTTCAGGATCAGTAGTCGAAGATGTTTCTTTATATTTTTCTTTCTCCTGAGTTTTCTCTGACATCTTGTCTGTAAGAGTCTTGAGATAATTGCATAAATCCTTCTAAGTAGTAGCCATATCAATTTGATTTTTGGCGAGAACTTCCTGGACCTTCATGAGATCAGCTATGGTGGGTGGATTTTCTCTAACTTCCTCGGGATGCCGGCCGGAGAGAGGATGATTTCCAGTGTTGGTTTGAGGAGGAGTAGTATCACCACCATTATTGGAAGCAGGAATGGTTTCTGTATTACTATCATTGTTATGGTTGCTAGTGCTAGCGTCGTTTGCATTTGTAACTAACCCAGACCTAAGACCAGCCATCTTGCGAAAATGCGAGATTGCAACTAAGAGATTAATCTCCCACTGTGGTCGCCAATCTGTAGATGGGGCAAAACGAGTTGCTGGTTTTTAAGTAATTGAGGAGACGACCGTGCGGAGGAAACTCCTTGAACCGAGCGAATCTGTCAAACCTCACACAGATGCACTGCAAAAAGGGAGTGCTTTGAATTCGAGAGATCAATCTGTAGGACTCCGGCCTAAACCAAGACAATGGCCGTTCCAGAGTCAATTCGTTCACAAGAGAGGATGGGTCGATCTGTAGGAGGGAAGATGAGAAATGTGTGAGATCAATGGTGATCGAAATTGTAGGTGTGTTGTGTATTCTGCGTGAATAAATAAGATAAGTTCTGATTGATTAAATTTTGCTCTGTTGAGAGTAATTGCTCAGACGTTGAGTTGTTAATCTCTTGATGTCTGTTTGACGAAAGATTGTCTTATTTTTCAATCATGATTCAGAGACTTATTTATATTGCTACAATTGTAAACACCTTGATCCCATGAAGTGTGACGATTCTTTGGAGTCAAAGAGTGGGGAAGTGGAAATCGTGTTAAAACCAGTTGCTCATCGTGCGGATACTTGGTTGATTTTCCATCCACTACTTTGCTAACTCCTCCAACTGATTTCACGACTTGCTCACATGTGACACGATTGATGTCTCGTGATTGTGGTGTCTGCAAGGCAGACATGTATTTAGTTAGTCAGTTGCTGACTTCGTGGGACGATGAGTCCTTGTATTGCTGAGTCAAACGTGATTTGCAAATGTTCTGAGACTCATGAATCGAACGTGTCTGTTGAGACAAAGGTATAGCTCTCAAGTAAATGTTGATAGTTTAAGGTAGGAAAATATTTCATTCGATGGATTGTTGAATATTGATAGTTGAACCAATATTCCTTAGTCTGAGCAAATATTGCTCATCTGAGCAAATATTGCTCGTTTGATCAATTATTGGTAGCAGGACCAAAATAAAATGTTAATTTAAAATACTGAACCGAGTATAATTAATAAAAGTGTTGATCATGGGATCAACATAAAATTATTAGCATTTGAATCTGGAGTTATGAACCTTGGATTCGAAACCCTAATTCGATATCAATTGATGATTTATTGAAAATCAACCACGAAGTGAAGGAGGGACCGGCTACATGGGATGATGGATCGACCATGTAGTGCCCATATGCTCGAGTGAGCAAATACCAAAGTCTCTTGAAGACCAGTTGGTGAAAGGATGATTAAATGCTGGTTTAATCATTTATTAAAATAATGCTCGTCTGAGCCTTAGGTGATAAAACCTAATTATGAAGAGGTGAGGTACCGACCAAGGGATTATGAAACCGGCCCTGGTTGGTCACGGGACCGTATGACGATCATTTTATGAAGTTCCAAATTGTTTGGAAGGATTTGAACCTAATATGAACAAATTAGGTCAAATGATGAAAGTATGTGGGACCGGCCTCTTGCAAGCCAAAGAGCCAACCTTGGTCGGTCAAGGTAATATGCTCGTGTCGCCAAAATGCTCGTGCCTCAGTCCTGAGAATTTTGATATTTTCTGGTGTGCGTTTGAGCAATCATATGAAGAAATCAAGGTTTTTGCTCAGACTGAGGAAACTTCATAAGATGAAGGAATAAATAATAATAAAATGAAGGAATCATGAAGTGTGGGACCGGCTATGGCCAAGGCATGGCCGGCCGGCCAATAAGCCCGGTCCCATGTCACTTTTCCTAATTTTATATTATTTTCATGATTTTAGGGAAATATCATGAAATCAAGGAGTTTGTTGAAATAAAGGAGTTTTTCCTTAAAGTGAAGGAGTTTCCATGAGATGAAGGAAATAAATAATAATAATAATATTAATAAAATAAGGGCGTGTGGGACCGGCCGACTAGGGCCCGGTCCCGTGAGCTTTCCCTAATTTTATGTATTAGTTTCATGATTTGAAGGAATGCAAGGTGTGGGACCGGCCACAACTAGCGCATGACCGGCCGGCTAGTAGGCTTGGTCCCGCGACACCTTTCCTAATTATTTATTATTTCCTTGATGTGAAGGAAACACCATGAAACTAAGGAGTTTCCATGAAACTGAATTGGGCGTGGGACTGGCCACAGCACGACCGGCCGGTGGGCCCAGTCCCCAGCGCCCTGATTAATATTTTATTATTTATTATTTTTCTTCCTATTTTGCATAGGTTCATCGTTCCTTCGTATTTTGGAATGATCGTTCGTGCATTCAGGTGTTCGTTAGTCCCGATGGGGAATTCACTTCTCAGAGTTTTCAAAAACTCCTCCAGCAAAATATTGGTGAACCTTCTGGCAGAGGCGAAGATAACTTCCCTTGGAAGAGATTCTGGAAGAACATCAAAGCTGCCCCAAAAATAAAGACATTCATATGGAGGGTCTTACATGATGGTGTTGTTGTTGCAAAAAAGATCGGTAGATTTGTGGAGGGAGTTTCGACAGAATGCAGTATGTGCAACGATGCAGATGAATCGGTTGATCACATGCTTCTCAAGTGCGTGCAAGCTCAAGCAATCTGGTTTGCATCTCCGTTTGGCTTAAGACTCCAGGACAATGATGATCTAACCATTTCAGGTTTTCTTCAACAATGGCTGCCGCGAAACGACAATTATTACTCGATATCTCTTGGGATGGCTTTTTGTTGGGCTCTATGGAAGACAAGAAATGAGAAGGTGTTTGAGAATAGACAACCCACTGTTAACGGTACAATACAACTGGATCTATTCTGGTTCAATCTTTAGTATTATCCTGAGATAAATGAACTAGAAGTAGAAGACATTACCATCCACACTACATCAGAAGTTGATCGAGAATGGAAAGCTCGTACACATCCGTTTGTCAAAATCAATGTGGATGCGACATGGAGAAATGGTCTCTATGCTTGCGCAGCTGTGGCTAGAGATCATAACAAAGATTGTCTAGGGGTTGGTACTCGAGTTGGCAGAACTGATTCTCCCATTTTTGCAGAGGCTGAAGGATTTCTTCTTGCAACTGAACTAGCTGTTTGGTTAAATATTAAAGACATCATCATTGAAGGTGATTGTCAGATGGTTGTTAACTGCTGCTCTGGAGTCATGAAGAGAACATCTTGGAGACTTTGGAAGACCCTTGATGACATCAAAGAAGCTATAACCTCTTTTGACAACTGTGACTTCAAATATGTCCCTGATGAGACAAATTTTGTAGCTCACTCCATTGCTGGTTATGTTTTTTCACACAACGTCCAAGCTATGTGGACAAAGCAGCTCTTGCCTGCTGATTTACTTCCTCTTCTCTTTGAAGAGGAAGGCTAGTTTTCTCTTCCGTCTTTTATTTTTCTCCACCAAAAAAAAAGGTGCTCGTTAGTGCATTATTGCTGAGTACACTTGCACCATTTTAGTCGGGGCTTACTCGATAGCGGCTCAGATGCCCGTACGTTGAATATTTATTACTACCCCATGGAATTCTGCTGGGAAGAACCATGAATTGAAGTAACGAAATATTATGAATAATGTAGAATATTTTCCGTGGATTCGATTAATGAATCTAATGATTTAGAAATAATTAATTGATGGCTCTATACTAGTACGATCGTCTAGGAGCATTAATTATTCAGGAATTGAGTGATATGAGCTTGTTGAAGCGTCATATTTCTTTTATATATAGTCAGGGAAAACATTGTTACATCCTGAAGACATTATTGCTCTATACTAGCAGGCAAGCTGTCTAGGAGCCGTCCAATATTTCGATTCTATATAGAAGTAATTACTGAAATTGCTCAGTATTCATGAGATATGGCGTTGCCTTAGCTGAGAGACTACACATGTACATATACTTTGAGAGATAGTTTCTCAGTTAGAGATTCTTGTGGCATGAGCTTTCATGCTTCGATGAGAGACGTGAGCCTCAATACTCATCTGATTGCTGGATCAGGAGCATATACAATTATGGTTTTACGATTTTAGACCTTGACGAAAATCCACCATCTACACTCTCCTAACCTTTCGTCATCTTGGGAGTACTTGTTGTGATTAGGGATAATTCCTCCTTCTCACTTTTACCCTATCAACATTGGTTCATGGCCAATATCGCATCACAATGATGCATCAGGCCAGAGCAAGTTGTCCGAGTATAGCTATCATGGCTGTAAATATTAGAATTCTCCTAGAGCCAATATTGCACAACAATGGTGCAATATGCCAAAGTAGGTTGACCGAGGTAAAACATATCAATTATAGTGCAATATTGTAGTTCGCTTATGGGACAGAACGGAAACACAACTATGATAGCGATTATTCAGAGATACATGGCAACGACCATGAATAGTGAAGCAAGTACCTCAAAAATGTGACTTGGTGAATGTAAAAGTGGTCCCCCGGTTTAAGTTGTAAAAATATCTTTAAGACATATATAAGGGAGGGGTACTTGGTTGAAGGTGCATATGCGGACTATGCACCAAGTAAGCTTTATAGCTTCACCGGAAGAGCATAAATGATGTTTAGACCTCATTTATAGCTGCATAGCCTTGTCAACGGGGCATATGATGCGAAGACATCATTATGCCATGCTGCATACCAAAATATGAGCAATCTTTGAACATTTTGATGGAACAGCCTATACAGACCATGCCATATTGCTTGGCCACGGCCTTGCAACACGAGTTGGCTTAAGATGCTTTTCGAGGATGAATTACGGTATGTGCATTATTCTTTTAGAGTATGGAAGGGTACGTAGGGAGCCGCAATGAATTGCAGCATTGTCGGTTCAGCACGTTATCGCTCATATCATCTTGCGAGATGATTGCGGCATATTGGCCTCTCATATCATCTGACTCGGTATTGCGATGCAAGAGATGATCGTGGCCAAACTTGATAAGGCAAGTTGCATTTCATTCCTTGGATGCTCATACTTCCTATCAAGATGTTCGACGTAGGCATGCACCAATGTCGCATTGGGCATGGCCCGGAAAGTAAGCAGTATTGGTATGCAAGTAGCAGAGCTTGTATAAGCCTAAGATAGGTACGATATGAGCCTGATTGATGCACCCTTGGCACGGGCAAGAAAAGCACATGATTTCAGCAATGCCCAAGCTAAATATGGAAGCTAGAAATAGGCTACAATGACTTGTGCGCAAGCTCAAGGCACACTTTATTCCTAGAAAGGACTCAAAAACCAATGATGCATTCACGATGCATCGGCCACAATGTTGAATTAAGAGAAAATCTTCATAATTTACAGAAGAATACGTGTCTTTTGGAAATGTTTATTCATCTCCAACAGACGCTTTCAAAGAGCATCCACAGATGAGAAGAGACCCATCAGCAGGAAATTCTGAAGAAAAAAAAAACAAATAAGTTTTGAAAATTCAAAAACAGAAAAAGTTCCACGAGAGCCGATGGGGCTGCCGCCGTTAAAACCAAACCTTTTACGTATGAAACCTAGAAGTGAATATGCCTCGTTCTTATAAGATTCCTTAGCTATATGGATAATACAGTATATGCCTCGTTCTTATAAGATTCCTTAGCTATATGGATAATACAGTATATGCCTCGTTCTTGTTAGATTCCTCTAGGCTAGCTATGCTTTTGACAATCAATTCGGGAATCAAAACAAAAATGTATAGCTCGAGGGAATAACACGTGATCAAGAAATATTCATCTTCATATCTATCATTCAGAAATAATTAATGTTTGGAATAAAATAATAAATCTTGTAGTAATTTCATAACTTTTTTACCCATTAAAACCAAAGTACTTGGCAGTAGAAAATAAGGAAAAAGGACAAGTGTGATGAGTTCGAGCAAAATCAAATTTGCAACAACAACCCGCACGAGCTTCTTTTCATTGGATTCTCTTACAAATGTTAGGGGGAAATCCAACAAACCGACACCCACACCTGACACCATGATCTCAACTCCCCCAACCACCAAATAATATTAAAAAAAAATCAAATTAAGGTAAAAATACATGAAAGAAATAGTTAAAAATCTATGAATGCTAATGCTTTTTCCTATCCTTTTTGTCTTAGGTTATGTTTGTTTTGGTAATTTAGAAGAATCCTATAGAAAGGTATATTTATCTTGGTAAAAACGAAAAGGAAAAAAATAAAATAAAATCGACAATCACTTGCCCTTTGGGCCAAATTCGGAGAGTTCAATCCCGTTACCTCTTCCTCCGTCGAAATAGTTGAACGGAGTCGGCATAAAGGAAGAAGTGCACTGGAGCCAACCCTACCAGTTGGGTCGGTCATATAAATAATACTGTCACTTAGTGGGGCGATAATCTGATTTTTCTTTTCTTTTTTTTCCACTAATTTGAAAAAATTTGATTAGCCATCCCATTTTTTATTTGGTGAAAGTTAAACCCCAAGGAGCATTTTCTTATTCATCGCCGAGGCCATTTTCAATTTGAGCCCTGTGGCATTTAAAAACAAGACCTTATTTAACAATTGGGTGTAACTCATATGCTCATTCCATAAAAGTTAATTTTTCTTTTTTTTTGTTACGAGTCGTGAGATGTGCTTGCTTGAATGAATCTTTTGCAATTATTTAACAATTGGATGGTGAGCCTGGGTCCCCTCACTCCCATCATTTCTTCATTACATTTGAGTGTGCTTGAGTAAGTCCCTTGAATGAATCTTCACTTTCTTCTTCTCACGCGCACCGCTCCACGTATTGGAAGATATAATTTGTCTAAGATGTAGGGTCTTGGGGTAAGTCCCAAAGAAATCATTTCTTTCCTGCCAAATTACATCTCCATGTTTATATGTGGTCTTAAGTAGATAGGGTCTTGGAATAGCCATTTATGGTTATCGATGTATCTTTTTGAATTATATAACAACCATAACAAGGTTTTTTCAGGTAATGGTGAGTAAAAGATACCTGATAAATAGAATACGACAATGACCGGGAGGATAGAGTAATGGTAATTATTTTCTTATTGTTAACCAAGAACTATTCCCGACACCCACATGCCATGCCTATTCTCTTCCATCCATCACCTTCTCTCACGCGTCCAATCAAATAGTTTCTCCCCTTCAGCACCATTTTGCTAACTCCTCCCTTGTCCATTAACCTGTTTAAACGTCATCAGTTGGCGTAGGGACTCAGACTCAGTCCTACTGACACTATCCACTACCCACCAGTTCCTGTTCATTTCCATTTGTTTACTCATAATAATAATAATAGACTTTGTCATGTCTATTCACACTTCCTCTTATTGCATGCATCCTTCCTCCCCGGCAAGAGGGTGTAATCCCCATTTTACTCTCTCTCAATTTTGGGTATCTATATTAAGTCCCCTGATATCGAAGGCAAACATCCCAAAATTATGCTAGTTGTTCTCATAAAGTCCCCTGACATAAATAAATTAAAATATTGCTCCATAGCCGTTAAGGATCACTTTGGTGGTACTCTTCTTTCTAATTCCTTTGTCTCATGTTGTTTAGTCTCAACCATTCACGAGACCCATGTAGGCATATTTTTAACCGGAACATTGTCGCACTTTATATTAATTTAAAGACCTTCTCTCTGTCTCCTCTCGTCTACCAAACTCACTTACTTATTTTTCCAACTTGAACAAGTCTCCATTACCATTAGACAAGCCAATGATTGCTTGATAGGCTAATGATTATGAATAATTAATGGGATTTGGTGCTTTATGAAGTTTATATGGGACAAACCATGTCATTTCCCTCTTCATCTGTCTAAGTTATTCATTCGGGTTGACGAGGACCTTCACCTTCACTGCCAAACACTCTCTTCTTCCTCTTGTACTCACCTATCATGGACACCAACATTATTTAGCGCTAAAAAGGTCATCGGTGATCCGCGCAAGTCATGCCTCTTCTTCCTTCCTAACCTCTGTATATGAACAAGATCACTTGGCGCGGAGACCTCTTGCCTTCTCTCGTGTAGTACAGACTCTTATCCTTGAGTTGCACTTTCTTAATGACACAAACCTTGTCTCAACGCTCGTCTATTATATTTCTTGGTCGTATCAAATCTTGCACCTTACATCTTCATTCCCATAACACTCACTCTTTCTTTCCTTAGGCAGGTGATCAATCTAAGGTGTAAGTTCCTTCAAAATTTTGACCCCTGTTAGGCGTCAGTTATCCAGCAGTCATATGTTCAAAAATTATACTTAGGGTTCAGTCCTAGATCTGTGCTCATGCCCGAGGTTTTGCTGTATCAAATCATTTTTTGCTAAGTCCCAAGATGGAAGACACAAATCTTGGTTACTAAATTTTGTTCTCTCCACCATGTGTTCTGGGCAGATTTCATGAAGACAATAATCATAGAGTGTTACGATGCCACCATACTCTCATTTGGTCCAAAACTCTTACCTATGCCGCATGAAGGCTTGGCCATTTTTCCTCCCTTTTTTTTTTCTAGGATGATAAATCCTTCCCAACTTTCATATTTCTTGAAGATGGTTTGTTGAGTTAAACATGTCATTTCTTGTTTTAATCATTTTTATTTTGACATTGTCTCACCTTGTTCATGCATGTGGACGCCTCTATAATTGCTTCCCGGGAAAACTTTTTTTTTTTTCTTTTTTTTTCTCTTTTTCTTATTAAACGTTGAGTCTCGCTTCTTCTATGTCGCTCAGACATCCCTCATTTATTATTCATGTATTCCCTTCTCTCCTCTTTTTTTGTCAGTGATTTCTATCTGATTGAGTGATCACATTGATCACTCACTCTTGGTAACGTAACGTATTCTTGTTTTTCCGGAGAAAACTAAACCCCTTTTTTTTGATAAACAATCTATGGTGTTAAGTCGTCTTGAGTACGGCTTATTTTTTCAATCTGAGCCATGGGAGAAATTTGTCTTGCTGTAGGCTTTCCCCTTTATCTTATATCGTTTTTCATCATAAGTATGAACCCATCTTAGAGTATTTGCTTAAGAAGAATGCATTCGAAGGTATGCGTTCATCTTATACGTACTTTTCTAAGGTATTTGCTTATTGTTAATTCCACTCATCATGTATCTCAAAATCCTGCTTGTCCGAGAGCCCCTTCCCATCCTGTATTTGTTATAGAATATGCACTCAAGTACCTGGATATGTATGTTTGAGCTTGGGTTTTCCATTCTCAAAGATTTTCGTTACTACAATAAGATTTGCTATTTTCCCTGTGATGGACTTTTCTAGTCTCTATTTATTTATTTTTTAATTTCAATACAAATAAGAAGATCTTTCTGGTATCATGTACAAGGCAGAAATCTCTTTCTTGAGATGGTCGCCTCCACTATTTTTGGGTTTTTACTAAGTGTGTGGTCTCTTCCCCTCTTTAGTTTTCTCTCATGGAGTGAATAAGAAAAACACCTTTCCTTTTTTTTTTTTTTTTTTTTAAGGAATGTCTAGTATTCAACTATGGAATATCGTTGTTCTTCCTCAGTTGTATAATCGATTAGAGATGTTAGTCATGTTGAGGGTATCGTATTGTCTCTCATATCCCGAAATGTTCTCCTCAAATTGGAGTATATGATACCTTCGTTGGAGTGCTCATGCGTCTAATTCTAACCTGAGTATATGGTTGCTCCATTCCTCATCCCTGCTCCGAGGTTTTACCTCATTTTGATGGCATTTTCAATGGTGGTGAGCCTGGGTGGTGTAAGAAATATAAGGGCCTGTGGCATTTAAAAACAAGACCTTATTTAACAATTGGATGGTGGTAAACTCATGCTCATTCCATAAAAGTTAATTTTTCTTTTTTTTTTGTTACGGAGTCGTGAGATGTGCTTGCTTGAATGAATCTTTTGGCAAGTATTGGAAGATATAATCTAAGCCCAAAAGAAATCATTTCTTTCGCCAAAAAAGTAGATAAATAGCCATTTATGGTGATCGGTGAAGTAGGAATGTTCGGATTCCTATCTCACATGATCAATTTTTGGACTAAAATATATAAGTTGACACAATCTGGCCGGATACTCGGTATCTGCAAGGTTTTTTTTCAGGTAAAGTAAAAAACCTGATAAATAAATACGACAATAAGAGAGAATTATTTTCTTTTGGGCAGACAATAAGAGAGGCTAACTATTATGGAAATGCAGACTCAGACTCAGTACTGGGTTTGTTGTTTAAACAGTTGACTAACAAGGCTGCTAATTAATGCAGTTTGAAATTACAACCAAATCCAAATCCAAACCTTACATTTCACACTTCCAAATACCAAAACCAACACAAACTAATTAGCTGACAAACGAACAAGCAGCAAAATTTTGGTTGATTAGTATAACAAGAAGAAAAAGAGCTAAAATTAGCAAAACAAACTTTTCCTAAATTGGACCTAAATCACTCTCATTCAAACCTCAAATCTCTATCTTCTCTCAAACTACAACTAAATCATCAGCTACTAGCTAATCAAATCCAACTCTAACAAATATATATATATATATATATATTATATATAAATTAACTAACTAACTAAGATAATACACATCCTCACTTTAAAAACTCGTGGAAGTATTTTCTTTGAACTAATCTACACACCCAAACATTTCAAACAGCAGAAGAAATATCATGGAGTGCAAAAAAGAAGAAAACTTCAATGTCTGGATTAGTAAAGAAAGATATTGGTGACCTTTGTAACGATGAACAATTTGTCATTAATCTTCTTGCTGCTTTCTTCATTGGAGCCGGCGGACACGAACCTATCTTCGGTATCCGATATTTTTGACCTTTAGGTGTCAAACATACTTCGGTACTACTTGAAACCTCAACAATTTTATCCTTCTCCTTGCCCTTGCTCGCTATCGAAGAATTACATGGTAACTCCATTGAAGAAGAGGATGATGATCTTGACAGCAATTTCTTCGATTGTAAAAGGTTTCTCTTGTATTGAGTTCTTGTTATTCTTCTGCTGCAGCTACTAGATGAAAAATCTTCCAACTCTATTGATGATGATTTTTTTGATTGGACATGTTTTGGCGATGATGATCTCTTGTATTGAACTTTTCTTCTAGTATAGTACCCATTATTTGGAGCCATATTTTTCATAAACTTGAACTTCTCACACTAAAATTAACTTATTTATGTGTCTACAAAACTCATACTCCTCACTTAAAACTTAATGAATTTCTGATCACAAGGTTCTCTATAACAAAGTTATGAATATTTCTAGGGTTTAAGCTGACACTCAAGAGTGACAACAACTAATAGGAACTAAGGAACTGAACTTACCCAATGATAAGAGTCTAGCAGCTAGGGTTGAAATCACAAATGTAAAATTAAAAAAAACAGTTGAAAGAAAACCTTAAAAGATACAAATTAAAAGCTCACTGTAACCTAGGCTTTAATTTTCAAAATAAGAGAAAGAGAAAAGGAACCTGCAGAGAATCTCGAGACAGCAGTAATGAACCCTAACTTCAGTTTCTTCACTGGGGATCGGAAAAACGACTATAGAGAAGGAGTTATGAGAGGAGAGAGGGAAAGGAAAGCTAAAAAGAGTAAAGAGTTGATTACGGTACATACAAGAAGTTTTATCATTTCTAACATCCTTTTTCTCTTTTTTAACGCGTTTTACCGTTAGATGTGTTTAGATTTTATTGGATTCATTGCTATGGATTAATAGCCGTCGATTCCTAAGGAGTACGGTATATCAACTAGGTTAAAGTAATGTTAGACCGGCCATGTGTGTGCAGAATTCGAAACAGTGGGATGTGGGAATTGGCGGAAACCGAGTTGTGTTCTGCACGAGTTATCTCGGAATTACACAAGCTTTTCCTTGTCCAGTTCATCGTGAATAGGCACGACATTTTAATCAAGTTTTGGCGAGTCAATTCGGAAGCCACACTGAGTCAGTTGTTTAAAAATGGCTCTACTTTGCCTGACATGAATTTCATCAACCTAAAATCGTGCTGCCCACAATCTCTCGAAACAGGCTAATTTTCCCCAGTTAGATAATCCTTGTGCCCTAAACCACTTTTGTTTCGGGAACATCCAAGACATGTCACAACTCACCAAGACCACTCATGCACACTGACTCCCCCTTTGCACATACGCCCACGATTCATATTTGATGAACTAAGGGGCGATACACTTTCCTATACTTGGCCCTTCACACGAAAACTAACAATAATACTCGTTCTAACGCTTAAATTTTGGCAACCCCACGGTTCTATTTCATAAATTGTTGACACTGACTTTACTTTCATTATTACATTTGAATCCTGCACCAATGAAAAAGGCGCATTTGGAAGCACTAGTAACTTAGTGGGAAGATCCTCTTAAGAGGCTATGGGTTCTGTTTCTCAATTCATTCTATACAAATTTATTCCATGGGGTTCCATACGGGTGATCTCTTCTGTAGGGTTTTTTATGGCTCTTTTCATACCCTTGGAGAAACAATCTCCATGTTCAAAATGAGAGCAGTTGAACTATACTTATCATATCATTGTCCAAAATCAGAGCAGGAAAAAAATATTCTTATGGACAGGGAAAGAACCAAATGTTCTATGCAAACGTTTAGTTATACATGGAGGAAAATGGGTGGAACCGATTATAGGAAAGAGTTAACCACAACCATATTGATGGAGGAAAATGTTATATGCAAACGTTTAGTTATACATGGAGGAAAATGGGTGGAACCCATTATAGGAAAGAGTTAGCCACAACCATATTGATGCATTAGAGAGGAAATATTTCACTCAGCTGAGATGATCATGGAAACATGCCCTCGAGATACTCGTTGAAGTTCTCCTGATCATCAACCTTTTCGTCAGCGGTTGAAGTTGTAGACTTTTTCCCTGTTCACACATACAAGTCATTAATGGAAGGCTGAAGAGGGGAAGAAAAAACACAAACACCTAGGAAATACCGACACTAAGCAAGAAAGGTAAGTTGTAGATTGGATGACATGATTGAGAGAGATAACTGTGGGTGCAACAACCCCCTTTCTTAGCCAGAAACTCACCAGATTAGCCACAATTTAGTAGAACTTGAAAAGTCGATACCTAGTGTTCAAAGGCTCAGTTTTGAGTCTTTTCACCTAGTGCACAAAGTTGCTAGTTTGACCATTTAGCATGTTGGTCGATACAAGGTGCCCTCCAAATGTCAGTATACATGCCTTAGCACGATTCTCCAAGAGAAAGATGGCAATATAGTCGTACTTCTATCCTCGGGGTAAAACCGGTAAAATGGTGAAACCGCTATAATCAGTCATATCAGAGCTGTTTTGAACTTTATGAGAAAAGAAGTATGTTTTCTGAGGACTTCCGTTTTCCTTAAATTTATTTTAATTGATCTATCTACCCTGAATTAAAAAATGATTTCAGAGCTCCATAAATAGTACTCCGTAACAAAGAATTTTCCAAAGCCCAAGTTACTGAGCTCGAGTTCGTTCGGAACCCAACAAACTCGAGCTCAGTGTGTAGCAGATTTTAACTAAGGAACCAAACACGGCAGAAACAAAAGAAGTTCAAGCTATGAAATATTGATGTGGCAAATGATTTAGTCTACCTTTGTTTAACCAAGTTGGAATTGAAATGTTTACCTAATCATGAAACCATTGATTTTGTTCCACTGATATAGGATGCATGTAAACCTAATACTAAACCACTAATCTAACAGGCTACGAAGAAGCTCAACAACACATGTGGTTCTTGAAGAGACATAATCAGTACAGCTGGCAAATAAAAGAGATAATGATTCCAAGCCAAGTTAAAAAACTATTGATGAGTATATAAATGTAAAAGCACAATAGTAGGAAGAGACCACCTTTTCTGCTTTTCCTGTGGCTCCTGTCATACTCATCATCCGTCTCAATATCACTTTCAGATCTTCCCCTGAAATTAAGAACCAAATCCAATTATAGCAGAACAAAAGATTAAGCCACTTACCGTACTAATTTGCTATAATATGCACATAAAAGGTGTAAAAGAAAAACGCAGTGGAGATATTGTAGTTACCTCTTCTTTCGGTGACTCTCTTCACCTAGTTGCCCTTTATCCTTGTGGTGCTTGGTATTCTCATGCTCATCATCAGTATCACTACCACTTTCACTTGGTCTCCTAAAATTTGTTCTGAAAGTCAGTTCTTACAATAACAGATTTTAGGCCACACAGAGAAATCAAAACAGAATTCTACTATATTACCTCTTCTTCTTGCGACTCTTAATTTGTTCCAAGAGCGCTTTTTCTTTGTGCTTTCTGTATACAAGCTTCTCTGCACATCTTGATGAACAATACCATCAAAACATAATGGAATTAGGGATTAATAGTTTAACATCAACAATATGTCAACCTAAACACCCTTAAAAGTCAAAACCCAAGATAAGAATTATAACTAGCAATTCCATGCAAATTTATGCAACTAAATTGCCTGACAAATTTTGCCATGTACCTAATTATCAACTTCGCCTTAATTATTCTGACTAAATATTGGCGATCTCACAGATACAAGTTCATGTTGATTACTGACTATATATTTGAAAGACGCTGATCTCCCAAAGATTGTACAAAAACTCCCGTTTTTGCACATCGCCACAACCTCCAACCTTTTTAACAGGTACAATATTTAGAAAAATAAGAATATTGAAACAATGTTTTGATTAAGAGCAGTTTGAACAAAATACAATTAGGCTCTACTTTGAACTAACCACTTGTGCCAAACAAATTAAAAGTATCAAACATGCAACACAGATATGGCCACCTTGAACTGGGCTTTTTACATATCATATACCCCTATGCAAAATGCAAATAAAATATTTCGTTTGGTGGCCAATAAAAAAGATCAAAGGAGAAAGCTAAGAGCTAGTCAATGAATAGATAAAGTTTCAACTTTTACAGGATGATATTGAACTACAACATCACAGGTGAAACAGTAGCAGTTCAGAACTACAACATCACAGGTGAAACAGTAGCAGTTCAACTCACCTCTCGCAAGCAACCAGTTTTACGAGAGCCTGTTTATTTTCTCCAGCTTCAACATATGAGAAGTTAACCTGCAAAATTAGTGGAGGGATATGGAATGAAGATTTTGCACGACTATCGATAATAGCACCAAAATAACAATAAACGCTGAACAATCATGGCAAAAACAAGCTAGTTGCTCCTAAAATGCATTCTACAGCAATTGTTTTCAGTTTACCCACATCTCCTCATAGTTAGTAACTAAATTAGTACAGATTTGAAAGAATTTCTTTGGAATCCTCCCTTGGCATGACCAACGAGTTTCGGTCTAGTGACCTTCTTACATATTATTTCAAACCTTGCATACATTGTTCTCTCCACTAGATCAGCGCATGTTTGTTAGGATTAACCGCCAAACCCATGGATAGAAGTTTCAAATAGGAAGATAACTAAGACAGGTGCTCACCTCATAACTTGCTAAGCTGTCCTTCTCATCGCAATGTTTATTGCCGCAGATGAACTGCCCTGTTGAACAAGTTTAGGAGTCAAATCTAGATCTTGCCCATTAACAACTAACTAAAACATTTTTCAGAGCTCAAATATAATAAAGGATCAAGAATAATATAGGGATACTAAGACAGGAAATTATAGTAGTAACCAGCAGCAGCAGTAGCACTGGTGTATTGCCGGCATCAGTAAGACACAGTATACTAACTATAGTATACCTGTCATTGATCATAAAAAAAACTATAGTATACCAGTCCATCTAAGCACTAAACGAGAGTATTTGTTGTCACACCAAAACATTTATATACAGAATAAGCAGTGACTTAGATATATACAGCATCGAAATTTACGATCTATTAACATCAATATAAGTGCATTCATTCACTCTAACGACAGCGTTTGTGTGATACACGGTTTAAGAACTTAAGACTTTCGAGACTTTGAGGACTGCTGATGCAGGTGTTTACCTCATCTGATAAAAGTTTTCGTAACGCTACACTAATTTTTTACAACACTTACGTGTTTATTCAAATGCTTATAGCAACCATCCAAATCCAAATTTGGTACATAACAACAGACACCAACTAACATAGGATCAGTGTTGCATGAAAGAAAATGATATATAGCAAAGAACTGAAGTCACCTTTCCCAGATAAAACCTCCTTTTCTGTCCTCCATCTTAAACCAACCTATCCAGGAAAACCGAAAATCATATAAGATCCGTTCCTGTGAAGCGTGTCACACATATGCAGCAACTTTCTGTGTGGTATATATCACAATATATCAAGCTAGGAGTCTAGGACTCCATTTAGAACAGGTTAAAAGGACTTGATTAGTACGTAAATCAGCATACAAATCACTCAAGTAAGATAAAGAAGAATTCAGTAATATAAGCAGATATACATAGAAACACAAACGAGGAAACAAGATCCATATTATAATGGATGATGTTTCAAATTCCTAAGATTGCTTAACTTAATTAGTTGGGAGACCAAAAAGAGCCTAAGAATACAATCTGCTCAATGCCTAAAAATCCAATCTGTAGGTATATCAAAAGAAGTTAGGGAACTAAAACTCGTTAGATTCGCATTCACTTTCCAAGTCATCTTCATATCTAGAACAAAGACTCACCCCACATCACGAAAACTAAAGTATGGCTCATCGGAACTCAACCTCGAATGTAAAGTAGCTCAAGTTTTAACAAATAATGTATTGTATCTTCCACCTAAAACTGATCACTTTAACGAAATCTCAATACAAACATCCAGACTAAATAGCCAAGGTTGACTCTTTCCCTTCGAATGGGACACCCAGGGCTTAAAAATAATAAAAATGAAGAAAAAAAAGTACCCGAAAAATTACCTGTACAAGAACATATACATATAATATGAAAATATGTTTTCAAAACCGCTTTGACAGAAACGATTATTAGCCGTCACAGTTTTCATTTGACAATGTTAAAAAGGTACGAAGTGGTCGTCATTAAATGTAAAAAAAGAAGAAAAAATCCCCCTGCTTTCCATTTTAGATGACAGTCACAAATTCTTGCATATGCCCTCACACAATTACAGCTCTATACCGCTATGCATTTTAAAATAGTGTCAAATACTACCAAGTGAACATTACATTGTACAGTTTGAGAAGTACCCATAAACATATAAATCAACGTGAACAGGTTCAATTTTTTTGCATGGTATCTAAATAAATGCATCTCACACTGCATAAAACAGGTTGGCTAAGCTGTACATGTAATCACTACTACATACAACAATGACGACCACTTAAAAAGAAATATAGCAACTACTAGTGATGCTGAATAGACAAAGTAATATTCTTGTACGATGAGCACGTCAATAGAGCAGGGTAGATTATATATACAAGCGTGTATAGGTCCAAAAACTTGTAATAAAAGTGGCAATTACCTTTCCCTTCTTGTATTGTGACATATCAGCAATGCAGTATCTTGAAGAATTATTAAGGTCAAAAACATTAAAAATGTATTTGGAACAAGCTGGTAAATGAGGAACTGAAGATAAATGGAGAGTATCACTCAAAGCCATTTTGTGTGTGTATACATATAATGTGCTACTCAGGAGCCTAGCCCAGCACAAGGGCTTACGCCAACACTCATGTATAGCCAGTCAACTGGAAGTGAGGCAATGTGGTTGGTGCAAGTTAGCCTTAAAATGACTAGATTTGTTTACTTAAAGGGACCAAGAGCAGAACTTCTTCTACAAAGATAAGGGCCCTTCTGAATCAACATATAGCTTACAATGATACAATCAGAATGCTGGAACGTAAATTGCAAAGGATACTCTTTAAAAAGCTTGTCATAGTAACGTTTGACCAGCCTTTGTTCCCATGAGCGGTCCATGTCATCTTCCTCGGAGCGGATGAACCTGTCAAAAGTCCAAGTGACTAGCCATGACCAACCAAGATTTGCTAATTAAAATACTAAGAAACACACCAAGACTTGCATAGACACGATTATGTTAGCATGCCAAGGTACAAAACTGTTGGATAAGTAGCATGTCCTTTATGGTTATTGTCAAATGACACTCGTTTTACTGGTTTGAGCAGCATGAGGTTAAATAAGACATTATTTTAAGCATCATATCTAAAAATCAGCTCATTCTATAAAATTCACCATCACAAGCACATAAATAATTACCATTTAAAAAAACCATTTCAGGACTCATAGTGATCTTCCACGGTTAGGTCAACAGAACCCAATACAGGCCTCAGCCCTAAAATCAGGTTATGCAATTCATGGACAGTCAGGAAGGATGTATTCATTATTTAGTTTGTCTTAGATTCTAGATGGCATTCGTTTCATCCTTCTCAGCACAGTCAGGTCCACTTCATCTCTAAGAAGACATGGTACGATTGAAACAAGAAATCATGACAAAATTTATGTTTTTCAACCGACGAACAAAGTACTGATATAAATGACAAGATAATCGAACCTGTAACCTTCTCTAAGAGTATCTTGATCAGTTTTAGAAGGCAAAACAATGTCTACTTTTCTTCCAGTACCGTAAAAATCAACTGGCAAAGGAACAACACAACAACTGTATCAAAACATAAAATCATCAGGGACGTAATTTCTATTAAGAAGGTATTAAAATTTTAAAGGAACAGAACGTGTAGTTGCCAGTGATTAGACCACAGAAATTTATCCCATAGAATCATCATATAATTTGCTTAAGCAAGGACACGCATACTAGAACAATTTTTTTACGAGATTGGCAAGTTTATAAGGCATAGTTCAGTATCTCTTTGAAATATGATACTCGTCTTATCTAGTTCACCAACATTGAATCAAAATTTTAAGTCAATATTCTTTTTTGAGAGGCCGGTAAAGAATTTAAGAGGTCAACAAACTCTGATCCTATCAAGGATTGAACCCTGACCTAACTGCTATCCACAGTTTACACCACTAGGCACCAACTGTGCTACTTGGCACTTGTCTGTTTTAAATTCTTTTCAAACACAAATTTGTGAAAAGGCACCTACCAATACAATAATAGCAAAGTTGCAACTGACAAGCACATATTTAGTAACCTAGACCTGAAACTGTTACCGAAATTCAAATTTCCTTGTTGGGAGTAATCTCATCATTAACTTGGTAACTGTTCATAGTTCACTCATACATGAGGTAAAATAGAGAGCAAGAGAAAGTGGAATTTTGTCGTCACATGACAAAACTAAAGAGAGTTCAACCTATAATTCTTTATTAATGTAATCTTATTATTTCGAAGCACACATATGAATGTAAGGATGTGTGTAGCCCCCTTCCTTCTTGGACGAAGGAGATTGTTCACCATCCTTTTGCTTTAGGAAACTGAGATCCAGCAAATAAAAATCTCATTATCTGCATGCTTTCTCAGTCTCCATTTTCTAATAGTTAGACTAATGCAATGCAATTCTCCAGCACTGAAGTGAAAGCTCATGAAGACATAAAGGAACACAGACTTACTGGTAGAGGGTAAATAAATAACCAAAAGATAAACTAATTAATTGCTTAGTGGGCAGCACCATGGGCAGTGCTTTCTGGATGGCTGAGTATACCTAAGAGCCCCCTTGGTCCCATGCCGCCTCATGTTTAGGATCTCAACCCCTCATGTGACATTTCTGGACATAATATTGTTCATAACATTTTTTGGTCATAACATGGCAACAAATTCTGCTCAAGTGGTTTGCTCTCACGCATGATTTGTACAGATAATTTCTGATATAAACTCCAAAGACTACAATCATAAAGATTCAACCGAGAAAGCAACACACAAATTCATAATCAGAAGGAAAACACAAAAGGAAATAAAAAATGTAAAATTACGAAAACGAGGGTTTTATTCTCACCATAATCCTTCAAGAACTTCTTATGACGATCGAATGCATTTAGTCCTCGAATATGAGATTGATATTGTCTGTAAGAGAAGATAAACAGGTGAGTAAGTAATTAGGTGAGTTCAGGAGTTAAAGAGTCTATGAATACTTACTGTTTTCGTTCTTCTTTATCGAATACCGCCGATCTAAGAGCGCCAAATGAGGTCATTGTTACTTAACAGAAAGGGATGATAGAAACCCTAAAACCCTAATATTTATAATTTACTGGTCTATTGAAGAGGAAAACAAGTTTCACCAGATACCATCTGCAGTTTCCTTTTTCTAGGTTTTCTGAAAAATTCCTACTTCCCTGCAGTCGCTATGGTATATAAACTTTTTTTTTCTTAGGGAAGGCGAATGATTTTTATTTTTAAAACAATGATTTTTAAAAAGCGAGTAACACGGAAGAAGAAGAAGAGCATGTGAACAATACGTCTAAAACAATGAAAATTTCTACCCGGCGTCATTAGGGCGACCTTCAAAGAATTAGGGGCGACTAATAAGGTAAATTAGGGTCACCTGAAACTAAAATTAAGTCATCCCTTATCGGTGATTTTTCGAAATGGTAATTATACCCTCCATAATCGGTAGATAAAACTACAATCGGTAGTTTCCCTCCATAATCGGTAGATGTTAGGATAATCGGAGGTTATTGTGTACATATGTAGTTCGAAAGTTTTGTTATTTTGAAAAAACCCTATAATCGGAAGGTATTTAGTTACCATGTCTCCCGATTATGGAGTTGCCCCAAAATCGATATTTGAAAAAATCTCAAGTTTTTCGAATTTGGGAAAACCTATAATCGGAAGGTATTTAGTTACCATGTCTCTCGATTATGGAGTTGCCCCAAAATTGATATTTGAAAAAATCTCAAGTTTTTCAAATTTGGGAACTACCATAATCGGTAGATTATGAAGTTCACCTCATCTACCGATTTTAAACCCCACGTTAATCGGTAGACAATGATAAAATGTTGTGTCCGATTATAAGACTATTTAGGTTCAGAAGAACAATAAAAATGAAGCAACTATAATCGGTAGAAATGTTTAACATTTGTACTTCCGATTATGGACATGTCTGACTTTGTTTTTGAAAAGTCACCAGAATCGGTAACATTACTACCGATTCTGAACATATCTCAAAAAATTTTGAAAATGTACCAGAATCGGTAGTTAAGGTTGATATGTATCCTCCGATTATGGTGAAAATTCAGCAGTTTCAGACAATCAAGTAATAAACATAACTCAAAATACATTCATAACCCATAAACTTAAGAACATATAATCCTGTTGATGGGTGAAAACTACTCCTGTAGAATTTGGTAATTTGGGGTGTGGATGAGGAATGAATTTAAACCTTAAACAAATGCACTGCGCGGTGAGTGCTTGTAGATTCGAGAGATCAATCTGCAAGTCCTACCTAAACCAAGAAATGGCCGTTCCGGACTTGTTTCGGTCACAAAGTGAAGGAGATGGGGTTGATCTTAGGGAGGGAAGCGAAGAAGGTGTTGAGATTGTGAAGGTGTTGGCTTGCTTATGACTTGTAAATGAGAAAGGTGAGCAGACTTGCGGTTGATGCAAGCAGCCCCAGGTGTTTGAATACGATTTTTGTATTAACACTTGATTTTTTGTCTCGTCAACTTGTGCTGTTGTTTGAAATAGGGCGGAGAACCTATTTATACAAGTCATTGAGCCTCATTCACGTCTCTCGTGGGAAGTGGAGGAAGTGGAGTGATGGAGTAGTGGAGTTGTGCGTCGATCAGTCTTGCCCACTTCTCCTGTTCATCTCTAACCGTCCATGACTTCCTAACACGTTCTTGTGATGGCGCGTTGCACGCTGCACGCTGTAAACCGCCAGACCAATACCCCGATATGTATCCCCAGTTTGTGACATGATTGATGTCCGGAATGTGCGGATCGTGGATCCACGAAAGATAGCATGTAATCTTTGAATTGAATAACTGCGTTATTCGAGAAAGTCGATACTTGTGAAGTATCGTGTGTATTTTATGCAGTGCTTGCATTGTGGTGTGGTAAAGTGATGGGTAATGACGCCTCACTAACCAAATAACTCCCGACCGGGGTTGTATAACCAAGTCTGGTGAAGTTGAACGGATGAGATGATGTTTGAGACACTCATCTCGCGACCGTTAATGAATACTAGGGTTTTTGAAGAGGTGCGCAAGCATCACTCTTCGACTTGGTCGAAACCAAGCATGGGAAGGGCTTTGAGAGGACCGACCGGTCATGCATGTTGATGGCATGCCGGTGTACACGTCCATGTCTCACTTTCCCAACAAGGCGCGATCTAGGCCACTCAAATTGACCGCAGCACGCTTGAGTGGTTGAGATCGGTTTCATGCAGAAATTTCTTACCGCAAAGGAGTTGATAACCGCGTGATATTCCCGCACGCGTTCCAAGACAACCGTCCTTGGTCGGTCTTGGTCGATCACTCCAGCGTGTAGGTGGTAGGTTGATGTTCACACCTATACCTGACTATCCCATGAAAACGTGATCTAAGCCATTCAAATCATCCCAGGTGAAGTTGAGCGGTCGAGATCAATTTGCAATTTGGGAAGTGTAACCACGCATGTTTGGGCGGGCGTTTTGGATTAGCCGGGCATGATATGCTTTGGCCGACCGCATGAGGAGATAGATGGGCCCACGGTGATCATGCTGGTATGACTGGACCGTTTAATCTAATCTGTGACCCTCCATTCGTAGGAGAAGATGGACGTGCGTGATGGCTTGAAACCCTAATTTGGCTTTCAAAGCCGTGCGCCACCTCTTGTTTGGGTGACGATTTTGTCACGGCCAAACCTTGTTGGTCTTGACCGACTGGTCAAGTGTGTAGGCGGTCTCACGGTGATCGTGTTGACATGCTCGGGGCCCTTTGAGTCTACATCTAGACCCTCCATCTATACCTGCGAAGATGGATGGTTGAGACTACTTTGCAACATATGTAATATGCCGCAAACCCTAATTTAGGGTTTTCCGTCATAATGTTTGGTATGAACGGTTTTCTTTTGGCAAGCTAAGGCCGATGGTCGACCATGCGGGGTCGGCCGTGGGTATTCCATACCTGCTTGGGGGTGATGGAAATTGATTTGGGTCATCCAATCATGCTTACGGAGTTGGATGACTGCGATCAGATCATATCCGGAGACTGATACAGTCAAGTCCGGATGCTCAATCGAGCTAGTATAACACACCGAGAGGGGCTTAATCGGGCTAGTATAACACACCGAGAGGGGCTCAATCGGGCTAGTATAACACACCGAGAGGGCTCGGGCTAGTATAACACACCGAGAATCGGCACACGGGTATTTCGTACATGGTTTCATTATAGTGCTTGGAGGTTCGTGTTACTCTATATGAGTAACACTCAGTCATCATGCCACACTGATAATGAGTACAGGAAATACAAGGCTGATATGAAATTCACAGAATGGGAATGTTGCTACAAGTTCCATTCTTGGTGAATCAAGTGAGGGAGTATCCAACACTTATAAATGGCTTTATCTTTTACAAGATGTCAGCGCATGATTTTTTATGGTTTTTTACAAATTTAACCTTGAACGAAAATCCACCATCAACAAATCCAAAACAAGTATTTAAAACACCATAATCCGAAAGAAACTGTTAAAACAACATAATCCATAACATCGAACAACACATTATCACCTAATTCCTAGTTTTCTTCTTAGTATTGTCAGCTAGAGTTTTAGAACGCTTCGGACGACCCGCACGACCCGCATTATCACCAGCATCACCTTCATCTCCCTCAATATTTCCTTCAACATAAGAGCTTGAAGAAGCCTCGGATCTTTTGTTCGTCTTTGATGCTTTTTTCTTGGGCGGGTTCTTCGTCACTTTCTCCCCAAACTCGGCTGCATACTCTTCATTATCAACATTATCAATTGTGACGCCCCAACCTAATCACCTGCTTAGCTAAAAAAGGATTACAACCTAATCGAAGCATCAAACCTAGATTAGCGATTCTAAGAATCGCAATTACATGAAGTACTAATAACAAAACCCAAACTCTCTGATATTATACAAATGAAAAATCTCTCAGGTGATATGAATATATTAATGTGTTGTTTTACAAATAAATAAAGAATACATATATAAAAGATTCCCAACATCTCTAACAGCGCTAAAAGCTTTAAGCTACGAAAACGGATATCTTCACGCGCACCATTTCTTCTGATTACTAAAACTAAAGTGGGAACGAGTGAGCACATCATCCCGAAGGGTGCCCAGTGGAAAATATATATCTTTCAAGTAATCACTAATATGCTTCACAGTTCTAAAGAATGGTAACTAAACATGTCATCGTGCATAATATGCATAAGAATGATTTCCCCAAATACCTCGATATAATATTTCCTTATCTGGGTCTTAACGACATAAATTAGGTTATAAAATAAAAAGTAATAGTATTTCGCTTTACGCGCTAGTACTACAACAAACAGACGCATTTGTGACATTCTGTTTACGACAATACAAAAAACGTCAAAAAAAAATATTCATTTGTGACATGTTCTATGTCACATATATATTATGTTAGCTAGGTATTAATATGGTGTCAACATAATAATTCTTAACACGTATATTAACTGTCACAAAATAAAATTTATGTTAAACAAAATGTTAAAATAAATAAAAGTGATATTCTCAACGTTTACAAGTATGTAAAAAATGTTTCTAAAACAAAATTAAATCGAAAATAGATTATTCCCTAATAAAAACCGTCCTGGAGACGGTAAATGTTACACGGCTACTTATTTTCCTACAAATCTGCACGCCTTTAATGTCGGTCAAAATATTTAATTTTCCTTTAAAAGAAAAGATATTTCGGTCAACATATTTAATGTTCATTGGAAAGAATATATTTAACTTACCTTATAACTGACCACCCACCTTTCCGTGTAAATATAAAACAGAAAGTAACCACCCACAATCCTTAATTTTGTATATTTATTTAAGAAAAATATTTGGATTAATCCTAATTTTTAGCCATTGTTCTTCATCTTCTTCTTCTTGTTTTTTTGTTCTTCTAAACAGATTAATGTCTTAGCCTTTTTTTTTTTTTTTTGGTTCTTCTAAACAGATCGAACTAGTGGCCACCACCACAAAATCTTGTTTACCTATTCTACTTTATTCCATGGAATATTTGGATGAAACATCTAACAAGGTAAGTTTTTGATACAACTGCACTAGATTTTTGATTTTTGAGGGTGCATTTTTTTTTAATGTATTAATCTTAGGAAATCTCTGTTACAGCGTCTTTATATTTCAGGGATTTTATTTTTTGTATATAATCAAGAAAAGGGGGAACCAAAGAGTACTCGCAGGCTATGAAGTATGAAGATCATATCGATAGCTCAAAGTAGTATTCCTTGGATCTGTTACATTAGATGTAGGATTCCTTTTACAGTAAAGAAGGCAATTAACCTCCAAGAGATGGAAGATATTTTCGAGTCTCAAGTCAGCTTCAACTCAGAGAACAGATGAGAAGATATTTTCGAGTCTCAAGTCATCTTCAACTCAGAGAACAGATGATCCAGATACACAATAATCAGGAACTAAATGTTGTTTGTCAAAAGCTAATATGCTTCGGTATTGAGAGATCCAATTTAGATCTAAAATGTACACTATGTAAATATGGTTCTACAACATCGATTTGTAAAAGATATTTTGGTTAAATTGTACATTTTGTTTACTAGAAATATATGATAATGTTTGGCCATTCGTGTTCAACTTGTTTAATTGCATACAAATTTATTTATCGATCTCAACTACAAATTGGTGTAAATACAGTAAAATCTTATAATGCGACACATATTTTATTTTTTAAAACAGCCATTTAATTTTTTAATTTAAAATTGGAAAAATAAGTAAATAATTTATTAGTAATATGGAAAAAAAACAGCTTATGTGGCAAATGAGTTATATGTGACGCTAAAATCATGCTACAAATCCCTCTCAGCATAAGTGACGCTTTTAGCGTCGGTCGAATTATTTGCAACACCTCTTTTTATAACGCATTGACCGATATTAAAAAAACGTCACATAAATATATTTGTGACGTAAAATCAAATATTTGTGACAATATTTTCCATTGAAAAAATCATGTTTTGTTGTTATATGCACTTCCCATGCTATGTATTGCCTCATCTGGGCTATAAGACTTAGCAAGGAGCTGTGGGGAGACCACAGTCACTCCTCGCGGGGATTTCACTCAAACACGCATCAAATTATTCACTCAGCAATCATCAAGCATCGTAATATATCATTCATGAAAGAATGTTATTCTAATTCCACTTCCTCGGGTATTGCGTACCATAATAACAATATCCGTGAACGACCACCACCGAATGAATCTACAAAAGTGAAACTAGAACAACTAAGATATGTCATTCGGACCTCGCCAAACTCATAGGAGAAAGCGAAAGCAGAATAAGTCCAGACTCGAATGATAGCGCCATCCACACAGAGTGCCCATACAAACCATGATTCAAGAACTACCATCATAAGTCCCGAAGGTTTTACAATCAAGCATAATATGCAAACGAATGGATTCTCACAAGAAATTGTAAAAGGTAATATTCCCATATATAACGATATTGCCTAATCCGGTCTATAATAAGCATAAAAATAGATATAACATTTGGAGAATCCACACAATGCATATTACACAACATACCCAATCATTTACACACAAATATGCTCATAAGAAGTAATGACTCATCATGCTCGCATTTGAAAAGGAACTTAATGATTACAAAAAGGTTACAAAGTTCCCACCTGTTTTGATGACAAGACACGCCTACCTTGAAACCCCAATCCACTGGTCCATCCTTTGAATCGATCGTTGTTAATAAAGAGTAACTGTTAATCACACAAGTACTCTAAGAATTTAGCCAAAAGGTTCATACAAGGCTCATAACATAATCTTATACAAGTCTCTAATTATAGGTTAAGTGAGCTAACTAATGGTTCTAAGCCCATTCATAGATTTATACCTATCCATTCTCTATTTTTAACATATCTAAGGTTTACTAATTCAATTAGGTCTGGTTCTATAGTCCATTAGAATAATCTTAAGAATATCTACAACTTTGTAGAAAGAACCAAAGGCTAATTCGGACCATAAGGGTCCAATTCATGTTCAATGGGAAAACTGTCTCTAAATCCAAGTCCATCAAACCATCCCATTAACAAAAGGTCCAGTCATCTGAGTCAACTAACAATCAATAACAATCTCTCTCAGTCGAAAGGTCATCTAACAGTCAACGTTTTAGTTAAGGTCAAGGTCCAACAAATCGGGTCAACTCGGTCGAGACCGATTCAGGCGAGATAAACCGACTCGAAGCGAGTCGACTAGATTATTAATTGGCCAGGCTAAAACACAAGTCCTGAGCCATTAGCTCATGCCACAAACTAATGCATTAAAATACACAGACACACACACAAATCATACTAATACTACATTCCTTCCTTGATTCAGTTCAATTGATTCTAAACACATCCCATATTCATCTAAACTTCAGATCATTTATAACTCAACACTACACCACCAGACTTCACTTAAGATTCAAACCACCATAATCCAGTTAATTATTTCACTCAGCCACACCACACTATTAAGCCTCGACTAAAACTGCCAATTCAAATCATCCTTGCAGTTTCATTATTACAACCATTCCATGTTCCATTTCCATTATGCAGTTGCACTTCAACTAAGACTACCAGATATACCTCTTCAAAGATTCTTCTCTGTCTAACATTCGTCTAGTTCCATATCAACTAAACTCTGAGCTTCACAAGCATCACCAGTTCAACAACAGACCACCAACAACATCATCATTTACTCCCATTATCTGTTGAACCAAACTCAATTGCCCAGCTACATAGTAAACTCAACCTCAGTACAACACCTTCATTTGTAACTCAACTCATAACTTTAATTCCATTCAAATACACCACCGATTTGTCTCTTCCAACAAGATCACCACTTCTCATTTGCCTCTATTCATCTCAGTTCAACATGAATGCAACTTCCTCCATTAGCTTCATTAGCTACAACTTTAACTTCAGTATAACTATACACAACCAAAACAGATTCTCCACTATGCAACATGCATCATCATCTTTCATTCATTTGAGCCAGTTATTAGCAGTTTCTCCATGAATCACCAACCATTATGCATAGTGAAACCCTTACAGTTTCTTCATGTTCTTAACCAAAACATAATCCTAGTTCCTGGCTTGCAATAATAATCTAAACTTTCATAATTCCAGCAATTTAACCACACCCAATAACATCAACGCCTTAATTAACTCAAACCCCATCGAATTAACACAAATTCTTCGGCCAACAACAATCTCAATTTAATAGAAACCCTAATTTCCAAATTGATAGACTAGGAACTAAAATTAAACCCTAAATAAACATCTACACCTCAATTAACAACGAACCCACCTAATAATCTATCAAAACATTTCAAATTCAAAGAACAATTTTAATTAATTCGAAACCCTGATTTAAATCTTTGTTTACCTTTTCTGTTGGGTTTGATTTCACCAGATCAACCAAAAACTACCACCATCAATTAACCTTCGATCTCTACAAACTTTAAATCAACCCAGAATCATGAACTGATTCTCAAAATCGTCAACAGACGAAGAACATGGAAGAAAGAAAGAGAAGAAGAATGAAGAAGAAGAAAGAAAAAGAAGAAGAGAAAATAGTTTTCTCTCACGCAAGGATTTGAGATAAGACCAATGAGTTTTAATGAAACACACGCTCAGAAGGATAGGGGCAGCCAGGTCGGTCTAATGTCAAAAAGATAATTTTGCCTTCCACATATATGATGATATCATCTTCTTCCGGTATCTGATTGACACGTTCGAGTAGGCCATATCGCACAACTTTTCGAGATCTATTCAACGATACTGTTTTTGTATCTAGATCGTTGTTAGATTAATTTCTATTAATTAAGGTTCATCTCTAATTAATCGAGTCATTAGCGGCTTAGTTGCATCTTGACTGGTCTATTTACGTTGACGAGCTTGCGTATCCTTACATTCTCCACCTTACAATAATTTTCGTCCACGAAAATTAGATCGATCTACCTCTCAATGCAAGTACAGCTCATACTTACAAACACGCGAATACTAACTCATTTTAAATGAGTTCGAAACAAAATGAAACAAAACACAAATCCATATGTCTTTCTACCACTAATATTTACAATTTGTAGTTCTAGGTTCGGTAGACTAATTTATGTATTAATAGACTATTGGTTCTTAGTTCATTGGAAGATACTCTATTATACAGGTTATATATGAATCTGTAATCTATCAATCAAAATTATCAACCTCAGGTATACTGATCTAAACACTACTAAATAATAAGTCTAAGTTCTTCACACTAATTTTTCTATCCCAAAAAATTAATATCTCTACGTACCAGTCAAGGTACTCAATTAATTTCTATTTGACTTTTGGGATATATCAAATATACTAATGTCACTAATTTTGTTTACTAGTATTGGATTGTCTACATGCTCATACATTTTACACTAATTATTCTCTAATCTCTATTAGCTTTGCAAAACATAAGATAATTGGTTTACCCTATAATTTTTACTTCACAAAAAGAACACACAACCAAACAAAAAAATTAGTCAACACTAGACAAATCAATCTACCAAATAAATCTTTTAGTTCTTGATAGATTTTAGTGATTAAAATTTATCTCACACCCAGTCCGGTTCTAAACTAATCTAATTATATATTTGGCACCGAGTACTATCTATTGTTGCCCATGTAAGATCTAATAGTGAGCTCTGATACCAACTTGTGACGCCCCAACCTAATCACCTGCTTAGCTAAAAAAGGATTACAACCTAATTGAAGCATCAAACCTAGATTAGCGATTCTAAGAATCGCAATTACATGAAGTACTAATAACAAAACCCAAACTCTCTGATATTATACAAATGAAAAATCTCTCAGGTGATATGAATATATTAATGTGTTGTTTTACAAATAAATAAAGAATACATATATAAAAGATTCCCAACATCTCTAACAGCGCTAAAAGCTTTAAGCTACGAAAACGGATATCTTCACGCGCACCATTTCTTCTGATTACTGAAACTGAAGTGGGAACGAGTGAGCACATCATCCCGAAGGGTGCCCAGTGAAAAATATATATCTTTCAAGTAATCACTAATATGCTTCACAGTTCTAAAGAATGATAACTAAACATGTCATCGTGCATAATATGCATAAGAATGATTTCCCCAAATACCTCGATATAATATTTCCTCATCTGGGTCTTAACGACATAAATTAGGTTATAAAATAAAAAGTAATAGTATTTCTCTTTACGCGCTAGATAGCTATTATATGCACTTTCCGTGCTATGTATTGCCTCATCTGGGCTATAAGACTTAGCAAGGAGCTGTGGGGAGACCACAGTCACTCCTCGCGGGGATTTCACTCAAACACACATCAAATTATTCACTCAGCAATCAGCAAGCATCGTAATATATCATTCATGAAAGAATGTTATTCTAATTCCACTTCCTCAGGTATTGCGTACCATAATAACAATATCCGTGAAAGACCACCACCGAATGAATCTACAAAAGTGAAACTAGAACAACTAAGATATGTCATTCAGACCTCGCCAAACTCATAGGAGAAAGCGAAAGCAGAATAACTCCAGACTCGAATGATAGCGCCATCCACACAGAGTGCCCATACAAACCATGATTCAAGAACTACCATCATAAGTCCCGAAGGTTTTACAATCAAGCATAATATGCAAACGAATGGATTCTCACAAGAAATTGTAAAAGGTAATATTCCCATATATAACGATATTGCCTCATCTGGGCTATAATAAGCATAAAAATAGATATAACATTTGGAGAATCCACACAATGCATATTACACAACATACCCAATCATTTACACACAAATATGCTCATAAGAAGTAATGACTCATCATGTTCGCATTTGAAAAGGAACTTAATGATTACAAAAAGGTTACAAAGTTCCCACCTGTTTTGATGACAAGACACGCCTACCTTGAAACCCCAATCCACTGGTCCATCCTTTGAATCGATCGTTTTTAATAAAGAGTAACTGTTAATCACACAAGTACTCTAAGAATTTAGCCAAAAGGTTCATACAAGGCTCATAACATAATCTTATACAAGTCTCTAATTATAGGTTAAGTGAGCTAACTAATGGTTCTAAGCCCATTCATAGATTTATACCTCCCCATTCTCTATTTTTAACATAGTTAAGGTTTACTAATTCAATTAGGTTTGGTTCTATAGTCCATTAGAATAGTCTTAAGAATATCTACAACTTTGTAGAAAGAACCAAAGGCTAATTCGGACCATAAGGGTCCAATTCATGTTCAATGGGAAAACTGTCTCTAAATCCAAGTCCATCAAACCATCCCATTAACAAAAGGTCCAGTCATCTGAGTCAACTAACGGTCAATAACAGTCTCTGTCAGGTCAGAAAGGTCATCTAACAGTCAACGTTTTAGTTAAGGTCAAGGTCCAGTCAAATCGGGTCAACTCAGTCAGGAGACTGATTCAGGCAGATAAACTGACTCAGGCGAGTCAGACTAGATTATTAATTGGCCAGGCTAAAACACAAGTCCTGAGCCATTAGCTCATGCCACAAACTAATGCATTAAAACACACAGACACACACACAAATCATACTAATACTACATTCCTTCCTTGATTCAGTTCAATTGATTCTAAACACATCCCATATTCATCTAAACTTCAGATCATTTATAACTCAACACTACACCACCAGACTTCACTTAAGATTCAAACCACCATAATCCAGATTAATTATTTCAGCTCAGCCACACCACACTATTAAGCCTCGACTAAAACTGCCAATTCAAATCATCCCTGCAGTTTCATTATTACAACCATTCTATGTTCCATTTCCATTCTGCAGTTGCACTTCAACTAAGACTACCAGATATACCTCTTCAAAGATTCTTCTCTTTCTAACATTCGTCTAGTTCCATATCAACTAAACTCTGAGCTTCACAAGCATCACCAGTTCAACAACAGACCACCAACAACATCATCATTTACTCCCATTATCTGTTGAACCAAACTCAATTGCCCAGCTATATAGTAAACTCAACCTCAGTACAACACCTTCATTTGTAACTCAACTCATAACTCTAATTCCATTCAAATACACCACCAGACTGTCTCTTCCAACAAGATCACCACTTCTCATTTGCCTCTATTCATCTCAGTTCAACATGAATGCAACTTCATCCATTAGCTTCATTAGCTACAACTTTAACTTCAGTATAACTATACACAACCAAAATAGATTCTCCACTATGCAACATTGATAGGTGTAGAATACACCGTATTTAATATCTAGTATTTATGCTTTCTTTATGAGTTTTCTTGTAAATTATGTATCTTATGTTTGCTTTTGAGTTTACTAGGTGCGATGGAGTCATTACAGCGAAAGGAGCAAGGAGAGCGTAAGTGTTCAACAACAACATGTGGAGTCAACCAAAGGTTAAGGGGCTGCTAGCTCTAGTTCAAAGAAGAGCTAATGGGCTGTCATCGGGTAGCCCGTATCCATCGATCGTGAGCCTACATTCTTACCAAAAGCTTTGGGTTCTCGAGAGTCATTTCTCCCAATTCACTTTCATTCCCTAACTCAAAGAGAAACCATGGTAGCTGTGGGTCTCCGAATCGAATGAGCCGTTGAGGAATCAAGGAAGGCAATCGAGTTAGCAATCTGTGATGTTCTTTGTTGAAGAAGCGAGGAATTGATTAGAGCTTTAGTTGACAAAAGTTGGGGTTCTCAATTAGTAGATTGAGGAAATAAGGCTGGAGATGGAAGAATAGACTAGGGTTTGTGGTTGTCCGCTGGGTGGAATTATAGGATGATTTGTGTGCATACTACGAAAGGAGCTTGAATCTCGGAACCAAGGTTAAGAAAGAGGTATTGGTCGCTAAATTAAGATTGAGAAATAGATTGAATCGATAGAATCGTGATGGAAAATAAGAACTATCAAGATGTTGATGATGAACTGAGTGTGAATCGGAGAATGGGTTCACCGAATTCCGAGATGGGGTGAAATGTCAAGGAGCTCAGGGAGATTATGAGATTGAATTTGCAAGTCAGGTCATTATTTGGTTCTATTGATTCGATCATGGTTATGCGAAATGGCTTGTGAAGGAGCTGTTGGTGATTTGTTAAGTATGGGTTTTGATTTGAGGTAAAGATGCTACAGCTGAACTGAACCAGAGAATGGTGTTGCAATTGAGAGAATGGTGGCTAGGATGGAGCTACATTGTAGTTTTACTGAGAGGAGTCGATGCCGCAACGAGCAACGGATATTTTTGCGCAGCTCCTGAGAAAAGGGGAACTTCTAATGTAATGAATTGAGGCATATTTGCAAGCCAGGTGTTAATTTTTTGGCAGGTGATGAATGTTGAGTTACGGTAGATTTGCGTGAAGCAAAATTTGAAATGGATTTATAGGTCTATGTCGTCAATTGTTGCAGGAGTACATGTTTTAAAGCCGAGAGGGGCTGGTCTCAAGGTAGCTATGCGGCTGGGGAGTGTGGTGGTGCCATGAAGCCGAGGTAGTACAATTAAGTCGGTTCCGTTGCGGTTACAGATGATGATGAGATATTGCAGTGATGTAGTTTCTGGCAGGGGCTGAGAACCATTGGTGGAGGAACTGCAGGCAAGAAGCTGTGAGATGAGCTTGAGGTGTGTTGGCTGTTGTAGCTGGAGTGAGGAAATTGCAGAGGGCTAGGATGAAGTTGCAATTTTGCAAAGTCTGAAGTGCATGAAGAGAGCTGAGAATGGTTGAAGCGACGCAATTGCAGGGAATTGGCAGAGATGTGGGTGTTGCTGGTAGGTGTCGCTGTTATGGATTTTGAGAAGACTGAAGATTGCACTTGCAAGAAGGTGGTGCTAGTGGAGCTGTAAGGAAAGAATGGTGAGATAGGCAAAGATGCTTTAAGGGCCGTTGTTGGAGCTGTGGGCTGCGAAGGAGTTGTTGCACGATGGTGATTGATAGAGTTGTTGCAAGGGAACTGAATTTAGGTGCTGTTGTAGAGCTGAGATGTTCTGTAGCAGTACACGGAGAAAGCTGTGTCAGGTGGAGTTGCAATTGGTGTGCATAATTGAAGTCGCAACTGAAATGGCTAAAAGGGTGACAAAACTGGGAACTGAGATGGAAATGCTGTGGTGGATTTGAGCTACAGGGAGATGGAACAGCCAAGATGGCTGAAGTGGAGTTGTGATGCACCACAATGGTGCAACACAGATGTTATGGCTCATGCAATAGTCTCCGCGTCTGCAAATAGCAAAGTGGGTCAAGTGAATTAGACTGACTTAGACCCTGATTCAGGTCTGATTAGCCAAGAACCCAACTCAGCCTTGTCACCCAGCTGACTCACCTGACTTGACCCGTTTCAACTCAGTGCCTTGACCCGAGTTGACTGACCGTTCCGACCCGTTGACCGGTTTGACTTTGCCGGTCACCCGAGACATTTTCCGGCGACTTTTCCGGCCGGATTCCGGCCACAATCCCAGTTTTCCGGCGAGCGTTTTTGGGACATAATTTTTACACGGGTTTCTCTCCATGGTGGGCCGGGTGAATTTCCAACTAATGGACTTTGAAGACAAAACCTAATTTTGGAAGGAGTGGAGCTATAAAAGAGAGGACTTTTACCTAATTGGGGGATCTATATCTTTACCACGTTTTATTATCTTCTTCTACTTTATTCTAGGGTTTAGAAACATGAAAATTCTCTTTCTTCTTGTGATGAACTCCTTGAATATGAGTACCTAATTATCTATTGGATATGGAATAGTTGGATTTCACAAAGCATGATTTTGACTCAATATATTAGTTTTGTCTCATATATATCGTTTGCAATTCTCTGGAAATATTGTTTTATGATTGATTGATTGTTTTGTCAAGTTGCAAATTGGTAGAACTTCTAATCACATCTATTGCTAGTTTAGGGTTTATTATACGCAAAAGTGATATTCCTTGATACAAGTAGCATAATATGATTATAGTTTGTAGTGATATATTCTTATGATCATATGTGAATCGTAACCTTTGTTAAATTGAATTAGTGCGCTTTCCACGCTTCAATTGCTTTGATTGGCCTGATTTCATAGAACTTAACGATCTAGGGAATTAAACTTGATTAGTGCTTTTACACGTTAGGTTGTTCCTTTAGGTAGAATTCATATTCGCATCTTTTAATGTGTTTGTTGATGACATGAGGAGATTTGCGGGATATTCTTGCGATCAAGGTATTCTAGGGTCTTTGATAAAAGTTGAGATTAAAAAATCAATTCTAGTTATTGTGAAAAGCATGTTAGTGAATGAAAACGAAATCCTTAACCAATACTTTCTTATCCTTGATTACTTGTTTGCTTATTTCTCTATTTTATTTTATTTTATTTGCTTTTTGTTTATTTTTATTTACACAATCAGAAATTCTTTCGGGTGTTTTATATAGGAAACCATAACAATTTGACAACCTAGACCTCTCTGTGGGATCGATCCTTTCTTGCCCTTGCTATATTTATATTTTGAGTAGTAAGAAAGTGTAATTATATTTGTGTCGCTTACGACAACACAAATTTTGGCGCTGTTGTCGGGGAGGCAAATGTTAATTGTTAATTGTTATGGTTTCTTATTTTTTGTATTTAGTTTTTGTTTTATTTTTATTTTTTTTTATTTTCTGGGTTTTTAACCTTGGTTTGGGAATTATTTCAGTGTCTTATTTCTATGGAAGGAGCATATTGGAACAATGGATACGGGTTTCACCTCAACAATATGATAACTACCAATTCCATGGGTATAATCAAAACCAATTCATTGGTTATGACCAATATTCCATGGAACCTTGTGGTTTTCCTCAACAACCTTATGGTGAGCTTCATTAGCTACAACTTTAACTTCAGTATAACTATACACAACCAAAACAGATTCTCCACTATGCAACATGCATCATCATCTTTCATTCATTTGAGCCAGTTATTAGCAGTTTCTCCATGAATCACCAACCATTCTGCATAGTGAAACCCTTATAGTTTCTTCATGTTCTTAACCAAAACATAATCCTAGTTCCTGGCTTGCAATAATAATCTAAACTTTCATAATTCCAGCAATTTAACCACACCCAATAACATCAACGCCTTAATTAACTCAAACCCCATCGAATTAACACAAAATCTTCGGCCAACAACAATCTCAATTTAATAGAAACCCTAATTTCCAAATTGATAGACTAGGAACTAAAATTAAACCCTAAATAAACATCTACACCTCAATTAACAACGAACCCACCTAATAATCTATCAAAACATTTCAAATTCAAAAAACAATTTTAATTAATTCGAAACCCTGATTTAAATCTTTGTTTACCTTTTCTGTTGGGTTTGATTTCACCAGATCAACCAAAAACTACCACCATCAATTAACCTTCGATCTCTACAAACTTTAAATCAACCTAGAATCATGAACTGATTCTCAAAATCGTCAACAGACGAAGAACATGGAAGAAAGAAAGAGAAGAAGAATGAAGAAGAAGAAGAAAGAGAAAGAAGAAGAGAAAATAGTTTTCTCTCACGCAAGGATTTGAGATAAGACCAATGAGTTTTAATGAAACACCCGCTCAGAAGGATAAGGGCAGCCAGGTCGGTTAAATGTCAAAAAGATAATTTTGCCTTCCACATATATATGATGATATCATCTTCTTCCGGTATCTGATTGACACGTTCGAGTAGTCCATATCGCACAACTTTTCGAGATCTATTCAACGGTACTGTTTTTGTATCTAGATTGTTGTTAGATTAATTTCTATTAATTAAGGTTCATCTCTAATTAATCGAGTCATTAGCGGCTTAGTTGCATCTTGACTGGTCAAAGCATACCTCTGAGGCCTTAAGTGAGTCTAATTTCTCCCTCAAGCTAACCAACTGCTGCTCCTTTGACCTTGAACGGTTCTCTGTGAACTTGTACTTTGTTCCTCTCGGTGTACCTCTCTCCCACGCTGTGTTCACTTCTGCCAATTCCATACTGGGGTAGTGGTCATAGATCCATGTTTACATAGATATCAAACCAAGTATTAGAAATTGATTCTTAAATTAGAAAAAAAAATGATCAATGGATTAATAGAGTTGAGAAAATACCTGGAATAGACTCACGTTCCCGGCAATTTGGCTACTTCTAAGCCTCGACGCTTTTCTCAACTCTGCCATCAAGAATGCAATGGTTGTCGTGCCCCAGGAGTAGTCCGGGACCTTATTGAGAGGATGCAATAGTTGTAGAAGGTTGGCGTCTACTCGATTGCCACTGGTATTGGGGAATATGACAAATCCCAATACAACCAAGAGATGGGCAGTGGCCGCGGCATCACTTAACGGTCCTTTCTGTTCTTTCTCGGCTGTGCCTTTGAACATGTTGATCAACTGACTCATGTTAAACTGTCTAGTTTTGTAAGAGATGCACCTGTTGAACTCGATGTTTGATGTCTGTTTATCCCAACCAAAACACTTTTTACACAAATCATAAAGTTGTTCCCAGGTTAACTGCTTTGTGTACTCATACTTGACAGCTACACCATGGTCATTGAGATTAAGAATCTGCTTCGCATCATCTGGAGTAATGGTAATCTCCCTAAATGACATATGAAATGTGTCAGTCTCGGGATACAATCTCTCCACAAAAGCCGATATCACGACCCGATCATGGTCCAACATTGAGTTCTCGGCAGCACTAGCTAATCCAGAGTTGGATATAGTTCTCTTGAACCTCTCACATTCACTGGATAAAGGCCAATCTTTCAATACTTTTGTTGGTGTGGCAGTGGGCTTGAGTAGACGAATCGCATCAGAATGATATTATTAAACACACAACATATTACAAAATTAATAGAGTATTATTACAAATAAAACGACAATACGTTAGTAAAAAAGAATACGATTATTACCTCGGTTTCGTAGATTTCTCTGGCCCAGGAGTCTTTGTAGCCAAATAACAATGCTCCTCCATCTCTAGGTAGCCCAGGGATTTCTTCTTCAAAGAGATGGGTATAAGGTGTGATGCTTTCTTTGCGATTGGCTTCCTTGTAACTCCTCCTTCTCCTTGTGTACCACTTGGTTGTCCTTTATCTTAAGTGATTTTTGGAGCGCTTGCTTGTACTTATTCTTCTTGAGTTCCACTTGGTTGGCTCCATTCTCTCCGCGCACTAGCGCTTAGTTTCTTACCCCCTTTTTGACGAGGCCCTGTAACAGTTGTATCTTGGTTTTTCTTACCTCGCCTGTCCCTAAACAATAAAATTGGTTCGTAAGAATCACATTACAAACTCCAGAATCGAAAGTCATAATTAAATATATAGACTTCCGATTATGCACAATCGGAGGAAAAGGTAAAAGCTTTTCTTCCGATTACAAACAATCGGAAGTAATATTCTAGTTTTATTCTTCCGATTATGCATCAATTTGGGTTTAGAAACTGATAAAGTCATGAGACATATATAATCGGAACAAAACAATATAACATATCAACCGATTGCATATACTCGGAAGTAAAGAAATAGCCTTTGGCTTCCGATTAAAACGTAGCCCCAAAATAGGATTTTGCTAAAATCACAAAATTTTCAAATTTTACAACTTACATAATCGGTAGTGTGTTGAATTCGTCTAACCTACGATTATACACAATCGGAAGACAAATACTCTATAGTATCTTCCGATTCCGGGTACCAATTGTGTGTCCCTACATGTTATAATTCTCTGTTACAATCGGAGGGCAACATATAACCTAGCTACCGATTATGTCAGTTTTATGGTTTAGTGGCAAACAACTTTGTATAATCGGAAGTAATCTATAAACATTAACTCCCGATTCTGGTCGATGTAACCGAAAACCCTAGAAAATGGACACAATCGGTAGATAAAGTTTAGATCTAACTACCGATTTTGGGAAATAACTGAAAACCCTAGAACTTATTTTCATGGATTCGTAAAATTGAAGCAACATAAACACATAAAACGATAGAAACTTACCTAATTGGGGCTATTTGCTGGAGAGTTTGATTATCAGAATCACCACCACCACCTACATGAGCGGCGTCATCCTCTTCATGTTCTTCGTGTTCTTCGTCGTTTGAGGCAGTTACAATCTATTTTTTCTTTATTTTTTCTCGATCTCTCGAGGGTTCATTAGTATCAGTCATCGTTTTATAGAAGAATCGACGATGTTTTTGATTCAGCGATGAACGACGACGATGAATTGAAGTTTGAATAGGGGGAATAGTGTTTTACTATCCACAATCGGAAGGGAAGAAGAAGAGGAGAAGAAGAGTTGAAAAGAAATGAAGGAAAATGAAAGGAAATTTCTAGGTTTTGTGTGGTCTTAATCGTTCAAAGGTTGTGTCGACAATTACAATCGGTAGCCATGTGATGTTCATTTGCTACCGATTATAGACGGTTGCCCCAAATTCATTTTTTCTTCAAAACAGATAAAATTGAGTTTTTCTACTTTAACAATCGGTAGATATGATATGTTAGTATTTTACCGATTATGGCAATAACCCATTCTTAAACAAACTAGTAATCGGTAGATATAACTATATTCGAAACTACCGATTTTGAAGGGACATATAAGTATTTTCAACCTATTTTGTCTTATTTAGTCGCCCCTAATTCTTTCAGGGTCGCCCCTAATGACACCAGGAATTTCTAAGGCCAATTCCTATGGTAATGTTCAAATGAAAAACTTTGTTGAGCCAGGTGGATGGCCAAACAGGTTTCTCCACTATGGAAAAGAAGTGGGCAGTTGAAAGTTAAGCGCCCGAACGAAGTCCCAGCGCTGGCGCGCGTCGTTCAAACGATGGCGCTTCAAGAAGAAAAGCTAGAGATCGAAGAAGAGTCGATGGCGTTTCAATCAAGACCGCCAACGGCTACTTTTAAATGGCCAACGGCTAGTTCTACCTCCATACGGCTCGAGTTTGATCTCACAAATTCACAACAATCTTTCATCTGATCAATCTTTTCTTAATTTCAATTTCTTTCAATTTTCAACCATGAATTCTGATTTTGATTCTTCTGAGGAAGATATGGAGATGGATGAAATGTTGTATGAAGAAGAGGAAGAAATGTTTATGGAGTTTTTGCGTCAAATGGATGAAGATGCAAATCAAGATAGAAGAAGGTGAAAGTTTATGTTGCAATTACAATCTGGAATCATACCAAAGCCTTTAGAGCCATATGAAGTTGCGACTAGAAGATGGACTTGGCGAGATCGACATTTTACCACGAAAAGATGATGCATGATTATTTTAATCATGATTGTGTCTATTCGATGAGGATTTTCAGCGACTATTCCGCATGGGCCACAATTTGACGCAAAGGATTATTGCCGAGCTTTGTCAGGTACAACCTTTATTTAATTATAAGTATGATGCACGACATGTACGAGGCTTTAGTCCCAAACAAAAGGTCACTGCGGCCATCCGTATACCATATTACGGGGTACCAGAGGATTCCACGGATGATTACATCCGTATTGGGAAAACAACTGCCTTTAGGTATCTCAAATTGTTTTGCGAAACAATTGTCGAGCATTTTGGTCCAACCCTTTTAAGAAAACACCGCGAGGGGTTTTCAGGAATGCTAGGTAGTCTTGACTGCATGCATTGGACGTGGCATGCGTGTCCGGTTGAATAGGCAGGCCAATATAAGGGTCATTATCCAAAACCAACTGTAATTTTGGAAGCTTCAGCTAGCTATGATTGTTGGTTTTGGCATGCCTTTTTTGGACTTCCGGGTTCAAATAACGATCTCAATGTTTTGTATAAGTCACAATTGTTTGAAGATCTTAAGAATGGGATCGCGCCGCACTGTAATTTCACCATCAATGGTCATCACTACACTCAGGGTTATTATCTAGCAGACGAAATCTATCAAGAATGGTCAACTATGGTTCAAGCTTATAAACAAATAGGTTTTGGACCGACGACTTCGAAGGATATGAAGTACTTTAAAACCTAACAAATGAAATGTAGAAAGAATGTTGAACGCGCTTTTGGCATACTGAAAAGGAAGTTTGCCATCATAGCTAGGTCGACACGTTTTTTTGATCTTCAAGAAATGGACAAAATTATGCTGACTTGTATCATTCTGCATAACATGGTCATTGAAGAAACCAGGCGTGACCCAACCTGGACTAGTTCTCCATATGAAGATTTGGCGCCCGATCTTGTGGTGGAGCATGGTCGTCCGACAAGATAATATAGACTTGCCACTGACAGACTCCAAAACCGAGGAATCTATGGACAACTAAGACAAGATCTAACTAAGCACATCTGGGCTTTAAAAGGAGAAAGAGACGATGTGCGGGGGCGAGGTAGAGGCAGAGAGAGAGGCAGATAGATGTTATTTTCAATTTAGTGTTGTTGATTTTAATTAATATGTTTTTTAATTTAAAGTTGTTTGTTCAAAATTAAATTTGAGGCAATTATATTAAAAGTAATTTTAAATAAACAAGTACAATTAAATTAAACAAGAATTAAAATCAGTTATCAAGACTGTATTCATCTTCGTTTTCTTTTGAGGCATCATCTTCGTCTTCTTCCACATTCACATACTGGCCAGTTTGTTGAGGGGGGACTTGTTGTTTTTCGGCAGCGGCTTGTTGAGCTTCGGCCGCATCCATTCCCTTAGTCGATGCAACAAGTTGTCGTTCATTCATTATTGAAGTGTTCAGGGAGACTAACTTGTTTTGCTTACAATCCATGTAGTATTGTTCTCGCGAAAGACGACTTTTTTGTTGATTATTTATAGCAATGCCACGGTCCTTGGCTCTATCTGCATCTCGAATTACTTGTGATCAACATAGTTGAACTCGCTTGAACCTCCTTCTAATGCTCGTTGAGCCGTGTCTCTCGCTGCTTTTGCAGCTTTCTGACTCCCTCCTCTTTTTCTATTGACGCTGGCATTAACGTCTAGATTAGTGTTGTGTTGTTCCTGACTACTTGGAGTTCCATCAGGTGAGGAAGCAGGCCATTCATTATGAAAATCCTGCGAGATTGCACCATGTGGTGATCTTGCAGGCACTTGATTACCTTCCAGCAAGTATGGATTAAACTTGTTAAGCACCCTCAAAACGGTGAAACAAGTTTCATGTTGAAGCCATATTTGTGGGATCTTTGCCACTCTTCCCGACATCTTCGTTCCACATCTAGTTCGCCTTCACCACTTCTTCTGTCGTGCCACATTTGAGTGATCAAAGCTACAAATTCACTAACGGCTGCTGAAATTGTGTGAAAACGATGAGACAACCCATCGGCATCACGTCTATTGGGGTTACCTGTTTCTTCATACATTTTTTGTAAAATCTTATCATAAAAAGTTTTTTTTCTTGATAAATACCATTGATTTCATCTAATGTATATAACACATAATTTCTTCAAGGTGACTCTTCTTCATCCATCGTATACTTGACACCACAAATTCTTGTGTTTCTTGGTTGTGATTGTGGTGTTTCTTGTTGTATTTCTTGTTGTTGTGTTTGTTGTGGTGTTGTTGTGGTGTTCGTTGGTGTGATCGTTGTTGTCGTTGTTGTGATCGTTGTTGTGAGGATGCCATATCTGTTAGAAATGAAATTTATAGAGATGGAATTTTTTCTGATAGATTGAGTTGATATGAATAGTTTTGTTTGAAAAAAATTTTTTTTTTTAAAGATGGTGTGTAATTTTGAGGTAGTGATGAAGAAGGTGTGAGTTTTAAGTCTGAAGATGAACTGAATTTATAGGGGAACAAAAAGGAGCAACAACCATAGGATGGAAGGAGCCGTTGGCGCTTTTGTGTAAATGCGGCGCTTTCAGGAAAGACGCTGGCGTGTGAAATAACAACGCGCGTTAGAAAGACAAGCACCAGCGTTTTTTGGACAAGCGCCAGCGTTGGTGCCAAGCTCGCCCGGTCTTTCATCAAGCACGCGCTACATGTTCCATATCACTCAACAAACCAACAAATTTGTTGGTTTGAACATCCATTTTTCATGTTTGTTGAGTCCATAATGGGAGCAAAATCAACAAACTTCAAGTTTGTTGAGTCTATAGGAACTGCTCTAAGGAAGACAAAATCGGGTCATGGAATTTCAAAAATCCCATAACTAAATATTTTTCATGACGGGTTAAGTAGCCCTTACGGCGTGTTTGGTTGACGGGAAGTAAATGCGATACCTGGGAATATGATTCCAGAAATATAGTTCCTTTGGAATATGATTCCTTTATTCTTATTTAGTTTAGTCAGGATTAGGATCAAAAAGTAAGGGAATAGTTACCAAAATAAATAAAAAAATATTGAAAGAAAATTGATTCCCAACCATCGGGAATCCTAAACCCACCACCTTCTAGGTGAGTTTCTATTCTCCCATATTTGGAAACCCTAAAAATAAAGGAATAGAATTCCTGCAGTTATTACACATCCCAAACAAGGGTATGGAATCGTATTCGCGGGAATACGATTCCATACCCATGAAACAAACACGCTATTTTATTAGTGTTAATCATGTAATCAGACTATCTAATTAAGTATTAGTTATTAGATTACTAGATTATTAATGGTTTTGATTTAAAACTAATGTTAGTGTTTACTTTTTGTTCAGGAGGGAAGGGAAGCAGAAGGAAAAAATAATTTTCTTTCAAACCCTAAATTTTGATTCGCCCAACCAAAATGAGTGACTCCAATAAGAAATTGAGGTGGATGAATTCTTATATAATAGAGAACACCCCGTGATGGTGAAAATATGTAAAAATATTGATTTTTTTAACTTGTTAGAGCATTTTACGGTTGACTTTTTTCCTCGAAACCAATCGTAAGAAGTATTTACGGTTAGATAATGATGAACTTCCAACCGTAACCGCTTAAAATTGGGGAAAACTGAATGATGAATCATACATAAACTATAGTCATTGTTGGAATTTTAGTTTGTAGAGTCCAACCGTAAATAAAGTTATGGTTGTTTTTCTTCAAAGCCAACTGTAACTCATTAAATCCAACTGTAACTCATGTTTTTTGTTTTTTGAAACCAACAACAACTCATTAAAGTCAATCGTAACTGGTTCTGCAATCAATTTTTTTCGAACTTGATTAAGAAAATATAACATATTTCAATCTCATTTGCAATAGATTGATTTTGGGTTGTTGACTAAAATTAGAGAATTACGTTTGTTTTTCTTTTTTAGGTTTGAGAATGGTTATGGATCATGATTGATTTTGAATTGTTGTTGATGATGACTGATTTTGGGTTGTTGTTGATGATTAAAATTAAAGTGTTGTTTTTTTTAATTATTATTTAGGTTTAATTGATGAAAGGGTAACTTAGACATTTGTTGTACCTATAGGACACCCTCTTACCAACTAAACATACATAAGGATCATGGATGAATCACCTCTATTAGAATCTACAACTCTTATAAGGTTTCTTTCTAAGAGCGCCTCAATAGTATTATGACATTAGGATCATTTTGTACAAAACAATCATGATCGTTGGATTTCTGGATTGGTATCCCCTCTAGATTTGGTATCCCTCTTTATAAAGCGTGCAATAGGCAGTGCTAAAATTTTTAAATGTGTTAAAGGGCCCATGCCCATGTATGTGTGGTCCAAAAGGGATGTCTTTTGGTATCCCTTTAGTCTTTTGGTTTTCCCCTCTCCATGTATATATATATATATGTATTATATCCATGTAACCAATAGAACTCTTATCAATAAGAAACTCTCTGCATCTTTCTCTGCATCTTGTTCTTACCTAATCATTACTACAAAACGTTATCATGCACGAAGCTATTCTGCGGAGCTAGATTGGGTTGATTTTTTTTATACATGGATGATTTAGATCAATGCATTGAAATCGCTGGAATTAAATCAGCTAAGTTGGATCTGTTTTTTCCCATCTGTTTTTTCCTATATATTTATTTTTTCTCCCTGTTTTTGGTTTTATACATTGGGTATTTTAAATCTGGGGGAAAGTTGATTTGACGAGGAATCGGGGATTATTATTGATTATTATTGTCGTACAACGTTTTATTTTGATTATTATTGTCGTACTGTGTTTGTATTTGTACTAATCATCAGGAATTATTTTGATTAGTAGTTCGTAATGTGGGATCTGGTTGGATCTAGATTTTGTGTCGGTGGGAAACCATGAAAGAAAACTCGTCTGTGTGGAGAATAAAAGTTGTCCTATCCCGTCCCGTTTCGAGGCTGTCCTGTCCTATCCCGTTCCGATCCGGGGATGTCCTTTCATATCCCGTTCCGATCTGGGGCTGTCCTGTCTCGTTCCAATCCGGGGCTGTCCTATCCTGTTCGTTTTGTCTGTGTTGGGATCGGGACGTGCATGGCCAAGACCGTTCCGGTTTTGCATATGTACAAGGGGAACCAAACCAAAGTATATGCACTGGAGTTTGGTTTTGTATCTGCATTGTACAATGGCAACTAAAGCTCGGTTCGAGGTATGTAACTAATGTTAATTTGCGTTTTAATATTGAATGTTCGTTGGGCTTATTTATTTATTTTAAGAATATGCCTAGTTCTTTTTTTTCTTAAGATAAGTCCACAACATATAAACGGTCAATTTAAATTATGATTGTTGATGTCGATCATTAAGAATTTTGGTCTTAATGCTATTTTGTTCTCTTGAATATATTGGCTATAATTGAATGGTGTCTTTTGTTCAATTTGTTGTACCAACTCGATTCAATTGGTTGAATGCTATTTTTTTTCCTCTCCCCAAATTTGAAATGTTTCGTGGGATGTAATCCACTGGCTCTGTAGGATCAGAATATCGCAACTCCAATACTTCGCGAGATTAATAAACGACTGCATTGCGAAGGAGTCGCATGGAGGTAAATAAATGACGTAATAGATGACGACAGTCAGAACATGAGGAAAGTGTGAAGACTTGGCGAGATTTAGGAGTGTCACGAGGACAAACAGTTACACATTCGCGAGTCGATTCCGAAAATAAAGGACAGCTTAGCTGTCATCCACTATGTAATACCCTATATAAAGGATCGAGTAAGTCTGTTGTAGGAGAGGTCTTTTTGAATTGTTAAGCAAGTCATTAGGAGAGAGAAAATTAAGAGGAATTGTAATTTCTTTAGCTCTGTTCTACATTACTTTGTAAATCTTTCAAGTAACAATTAATAAAACACATTATTATTCATCTTCAAATGGATTGATTAAGCAAATTCGAGTGAGGGGTGTAGTGCAGGATTTCCTGCAACTACATATGCGCTAGAAACAGGGATAGAACAAGATTGAGGATCGAAGAGTACAATTAAAATCGTTTAAATCAAGAAAATGAGAAAGGAAAATGTTAAATCAGATGAGGTAGAGAAGTTAAGAAGCAAGGAACATAATGAAGATATGGAATACAATTCAATTACAAAAGCAATGGTTAATGAATTCCACGGAAATATTAGAGGGAGGATACATAAACGAGATTTTGAAGGAAAGAAGATTATAGATGAGGAGAAGACATCGTCTTTGAAGGAATGGGAAAAGCAGAAAATAACATTCACAGCAGCAGAAGTACCTAGAGAAAATTTGAATCATATATCTCCACTAGTGATCACGATAAATGCAAGCAGAAAAAGAGAAGAATCGGCAAAAGCAAATAAGAATGGGAAATAAATAGAACTTTGGTGGATACAGGGAGTTTGGTGAGTATCATGTTTTACCATACCTACAAAAAATTAGGATATAAAGATGAAGAAATGAGTTCTCCAAGATATTATATTCATGGTTTTGGAAAATCTATAACAGGACCTAAAGGGGAGATAAAATTACGAATTTTACTCGGAGAAATTGAAACACAAGTAACATTAAGTATAGTGGATATGGAATCGCCATACCACATATTGTTAGGGAGACCTTGGGTACATGCAATTAAGGCGGTAGCGTCAACACTCCATCAGTGCATCAAATTTCCTATGCCGAGTGGAATTGGTGAGATCAGAAGAGATATTGATAAAGGAAGAATATATCATCAAATCGAGGTAAAGCATTATGAAGGGCAAGTGAAGAAGCGAAAAGATCGCAGAAGATGATAAAAGCAGCTAAGAAAGAAGAAGAATTTAGAATTTACATGATAAGAGCAAAAGAGGGAAAAGGAATACCTGGCGAAATCATGGGAAAAGGGAGTGAGTTCGCGAAGGAAATGAGAGGACCAACTCCTATGGGAGAACCGAAGTCTAGTTATGTCGCAGTAGAACAAACAAAAGAAGTGAATGTTGGAACCGAGGAGGAGCCTAAAATCTTAAAAATTGGGACTAAAATGGAAGCGGATGAAGAAAGAAGAACTATTGAGTTGCTGCGAGATTACAAAGATATTTTCGCATGGGATATGGATGAAATGCCTGGTATAGATCCATCAGTGGCTTTCCATAAATTGGAAATTGACAAGAATGTAAAACCATTTAAACAAAGAATTAGAAAGATCGCGACAACATATCATCCTCAAATAGAAGAAGAATTGCAGAAAATGTTGGACGCGGGAATTATTAGACAAGCAAAATATCCCGAATGGATAGCAAATATGGTTATAGTCCCAAAGAAGAAAAAAGGAATAAGAATTTGTATAGACTTTACTTGATCTAAATAAAGCTTGTCCTAAAGATAGTTTCCCATTACCGGATATTCCGCAATTGGTTGAAGTAGCGGCGAGAAACGAAAGGATATCATCTCTTGATGGATATAAGGGTTACAATCAAATTCCTCTCGCTGAAGAAGACCAAGAACATACTTGCTTTCTTTGCTCCAAGAGGATTGTCTTGTTATACAAAAATGCCGTTTGGCCTGCGAAATGCTTCAAAGCGACATACCAAAGAATGGTGGAGAAGGTGTTCGCGAGATGGATACACAAAACATTGGAGGTATACGTAGATGATATGTTAATAAAAAGTAGAAAAGCAAAAGACCACGTACGGATTTGAAAGAAATTTTTGAACAAATGAGGCAATTTAATATCAAAGTAAACCCAGAAAAATGCACCTTTGGAGTCGCCTCTGGAAAATTTTTAGGGTACATTGTATCCAAAGAAGGAATTCAAGTCGACCCAGAAAAAGTACAAGCAGTTCGCGATATGCCAACACCGGCGACAATAAAAGATGTACAAAAGTTAAATGGGTTGTTAGCTTCGCTAGGGAGGTTCATCTCGCGATCATCTGACAAATGCAAGCACTTTTTCAATATCCTTAGAAAGGGATCGAAGTTTAAATGGACAGATGAGTGCGAGAAAGCATTGCAAGGAATAAAGGAACATTTAATGGATATATCAATTTTGCAAAAAGCAGAAGAAGGAGAAGAATTGTTGATTTATCTTGCGACAACCCCGCATGCATTAAGTGCAGTGTCACTGCGAGTGGACACAGGAGTAGAAAAACCAATTTATTACATCAGCAAAACTTTCAACGCTGCAGAAAGGAATTACTCAAAAATTGAAAAACTAATCTTGGCATTAGTTTATGCAACATTTAAGCTTCGTATATATTTTCAAGCGCATGTTGTCAAGGTGGTGACAAAAGTACCAATAGAATCAGTGATGAAGAATTCAAAGAGGTCGGGAAGAGTTGAGAGATGGAATGCTCAAATAAGTCATTGCAAACTCAAATATGAAATACTATCTTCGCCAAAATCACAAATTGTCGCAGACTTTCTAGCAGAATTTCCTTTGGAAGAGGATGAATCAGTAGAAGAAATGATGGATGTAGAGGAAGAACATGGAGATCCGAAAGATTTGTTAACGGAACCAAATAGATGGGAAATATTAGTAGATGGGTCATCGAATGGAGAAGGAAATGGAATAGGAATTGTTGTGATATCGCCAGAGGGTAATAAAATAGCTCTTTCTTTCGATTGGAGTTTGCATCAACAAATAATGAAACAGAATATGAAGCTATAATACATGCTTTGCGATTTGCAATAGAAATGAAGCTGGAGAATGTAAGGATTACTAGTGATTCACAATTGGCAATTCGCCTGATAAAAGAAGAATATGCCATAAACGAATTGTCTTTGCAAAAATATAAGAAACTTGTTGACGAGTTGTCGACGCAGATACCAAGAATAAAGTGGAGACATATATCAAGGAGAAATAATAGGCTCGCAGACACTTTTTCCTTTATATCAAGTATGATGACAGATCCGGTTGCGAGAAATATTAAAATACAAACACTTTTGATGCCGTCAATTGACAAAGAAGAAGAACAAGAAACCGATGTAATGGTAGTAGAAGACGGAACACAAACACTCTGCGAAGAAGATTGGAGAGCAGAGCTTCATGCATATTTGATGACAGGAGAAACACCAAGAAATAGATTGGAGACACACAAATTAAAAAGCCGTGCAACAAATTATGAATTAAGAGATGGAGTGTTATACCGACGATCTTTTAACGGGCCTTCACTTAGATGTTTAACAAGAAAGGAAGGGGAAATCATATTGAAGATGTTGCATAGTGGGGATGCTGGTAATCACAACGGTGGAAGATCTTTAGCATATAAAGCAAAAATGCAGGGTTATTATTGGCCATATATGCATGAGGACGCGAAACAAGTGTCAAGACGTTGCGAGGATTTCCAAAGGCATGGGAAGAAAATACATGCACCAGGAGCTCCGTTAAATTCTTCAACAAGTGTCTGGCCATTTGGAAAATGGGGTTTAGACATTGTAGGACCATTTTTACCAGGAACGGGACAGAGAAGATATTTAATCGTCGCTACAGATTATTTCACAAAATGGGCAGAGGTGAAAGCGGTACAACATATTCGCGATAAGGATGTTTTTACTTTCATATTTGAGAACATTATATGCAGATTTGGGATTCCAACACAGTTGGTATCTGACAATGGGAAGCAGTTCGAAGGACAAAATATAGAATTGCTTTGCTAATGCATTTCAGATACGATGTGGGAAATCAACTCCTCTATACCCGCAGGCTAATGGTCGACGAAGCGACAAATAAAACAATCGCAGACATATTGAAGAAAAAGTTAGAAGGATACAATAAAGGATGGTGCGAACAAGTACCCAATGCGGTATGGGCTTATAATACAACTAGAAGAGAAGCTACAGGCATGTCCCCTTTTTGTTTAACATATGGAGTTGAAGCTGTACTCCCGACAGAAGTTAAGATTCCAACTACAAAGAAAGAAGCTTGGGAGAAAAATCTCAGTGCGGGTAACATCTTAATCAAGTTAGATGAACTAGAAGAAAAAAGAGAGAAAGCACTACAACATATGGAGAATTATCAGCGAAGATTGGCCAGAGAATATAACAAGCGTGTCAAGATACGTGAATTTCATCCAGGTGACTTGGTGCTGCGAGAAACACCTATATATCAGCGAGAAAATGGTGGCAAGCTGGCAAGAAAATGGGATGGACCTTATATCATCAAGGAGATAGTTGGAACAGGGGCATATAGATTAATGGATCCTGAAGGCAAAGATGTAGGGCAAAAACTAAATAGGCCATGGAATAGGTTATATCTTAAGAAATATTACCCATAGAAGATGGGAGAAATGGAATGAATCTGTGATATAATGTTTTTGCAACAGATAGATTGCGAGATCAAAGGAAATAAAGCAAGATTGTGCGATAGCTTCGCAAAATGTAATGAATGCTTGAATGAATTAACAAATATGAATGAGTGAGTGAATGGGACGAACCTTTATGGCGTACACCTTAGTTCGCGAATGATATTTCGCAAGAGGCAAATGTAAGACCTAAAGTGCGTCATATAAGGGGTATCTCTTGACATGGCTCGGGGAAAGGTTACACCGCTCCTGGAACCTGAGTCATGGAGATTTGGGGCCCATGAAAGCCTATCCGGGAGATACCTTGGATTTCCAACTATATATATAAGGTTATACCCTGGTTGGACGCCCGAGGGTCTCTTCCAAGGAGTCAGTGTATGACCAAGGCGCCGAGGTACACGGTTGAGTCAAGAGTGCGGGGAGCATGGAACTTCCTTACCACTCTTGACAAGTCTTGGCACATGCTTTTCGGCCCGAAGAAAACTCCACTTAGGGTGCGATCTCGTAACCATAAGCCCTATAGGCATAAGGGATAAGAGGCTGCGAAAACAACCGCTTGCTTTGTTAAGACCGGATGGGAGGAGCTAGTCTTGTATGGCCGATGTACGCCTCCTTGAAGGGGCAACCAGGGAGAAGATAAGGGCGGCACCCTCCATTAGGGAGCTGATAAGTGTCAAAAGACGCAAATGTCACGAGGCTTTATTTTCGCAAGAGAATTTAGGCTTGTCATATTTGTGCAATGATCCTGCAGAGGCAATAATACTAACGCAAGGGTAAGACGAGATCAATGGGTTTTTACATGAAAGTGTAAGAACGTCCTGCGATTTCGTCGCAAAGACGACAATGTCACGGGATTTTATGGTCGCAAGAACGTTTAAACATGTCATATTATCGCAAATATAATGTCCTGCAGAGGCAAAAATACTTAAGAAATGATAAGACAAGGTCAATGGGTCATTACATGAAAATGTAAAGACGTCCTGCGATCTTGTCGCAATGAGGGGTGGCAAAATAAGACCTTTACTTAGGAAGGCAAAATAAGACCACACAAATAATGATAAGGCAAGACCAATGGGTCATTACATGAAAATGTAAAGACGTCCTGCGATCTTGTCGCAATAACAAAAGATTCAAGAAAGATCTTTAAACATTTTGAATATAGGCAATTGAGATCTTTTCATCGCAAGAAAGAGTACATGATAAGCTTGCGAGCTTGAGAAAATGATTAAATGATAAGCTTGCGAAACATATAAATAATAATGAGACTGAGGCAATGCTTGTGAGATTACAACAAAAGACTTAATGGAAAATAAAGGAATTGCTTGATAAGAGGGCGAAATGAGTTCTTATAGTAAAAAGGAAAGAGAAACTAAATGATTCATTCAACACAGGACTTAATCTTATCTTTTGCAATCAAAAAGGAACATTCAACAAGGTTACAAAGAAGTTTAATTCTCTATATCAATATTCTCAGCTGAAGGAGATGGTAAAGATTCTTCAACAATCTTGTCAGTCTCACCCTCGCCAGTTGAAGGGTTTTCATCAGAGATTTTTTCGCAAGGTTCCTTATTGATAACTTCATTATTAGCGAGATCTTCGCAGCTTTCATAATCATAATCACTGTCAGGAGAGTTGGGTACTTCATCATCTTCAACTTCCAACGGTTCAACAGAGACAGGATCAAGGGATTTAGAAAGTAAAATATTATTCACAAGAACTTCTGCTTTGGGGTGAAATTGACGAAGAAGTGCCTTCTGTTGATTTCTACTCTGGATCTCTTTAAGATGATTAAGGTAGTTAAACCTCCTTCTGGCTCGGTCGCGAGATTGAGCAAGGGAAGCAACTAGAGTTGCATTTTCCTTACGAATCTTAGCATGCGCCGCTTCCAAAGTAGATAGAGAAGAGTGAAGATTTTTCTCAGACTCTGCAAGAGTAAAGAAAGACATTAAAATTATAAAATGGAAAGTAGAAAAGAAAAATAATGGAAAAGGCAGTCAAATCTTATGACTACCTTCCATCTGCGAGATAAGATATTGAGTAAGGGCCAAGCAATTATTCCCCAAGTTTTCCATGGCATTATCAAAACCATCACCAACAAGACCTTTTAACCGCGAACGCAAACTCTTTTCGTTAGAAATCAATAACTTATTTTGCTTCCCAAGGGAAGAATGGGATTCTTTTTAACTTGGTATAATCATCCTTAAGTTGGTTTGTTTTAACACTTAGATTTATTCTATTCTGAATAAGTTTATCTCTTTCAGTGGTAGTATCTTCAAGTTTATTTTTCAGTAGGCAGATAGACTGTTCTTGCTCATTCAATGCTTTTTTATAAGCATCAAGTTGTTGCGAGGATATCGCCACCTTATCCAATAAAGCTCGCTTCTCTTGAGATAAAGTTCCATTTTCATCTGATATGGTTTCCAACTCCAAATTAGATTTATTCAAAGAATATGAGAGACGCGACACTTCATTACTTAATAATTCTTGATTTTGAACTAAGCAGATGTTTTCTTGAGAAAGATTATTTATTTGATCCATAGAAAATGTATGGAGGTTATCTAAACGATTATATTGCTCCATCCAGGCGTCTCTTTCCGTTCGAGTTTCTTCCACAATAGATTCCAATTGATATATCTCCATCTTACGTTTCTGGTGCAAAACTTGAGAGGCGAACCAAGTTTAAAAAAAAAAAAAAAAAAAAAAAAAAAAAAAAAAAAAGGTGGGGAGGAGAGATACCTTTTAGTTCTTCATTTTTCTTGCGAAGGTTATCGCGATCCAGTAAAGTATTATGAAGACTATTCTTCAAAGTCTTAATTTCTTGTTCCAAGGATATTTGCGATATCGTATCGGAACCAAAATATTTACCCAAAGATTCGTAAACACTAGTTCTGGTGGGATCAGTGGAGGCTTTCTTAACATCATTCATGGTATCTGATAAAATTCTAAAAGCTATATCCATCCCCTCCAAATTTTCTTTGGTAAGAGAGATAGATTTTGAGGAAGAAGAAATAGTAGAGGAAGAAGGAAAAGTTGAATCACCCGTGGTTATAAGATCGCCAGTTGGAGAAACCTGATCAATAGGTGGGGGCGAGACAAAAGTAAAAGTGGGGAGAGGCACGTCCTGAAGAATTTCATTCACATAAAATTCAGGGATTGATTTATCCTGCGAAGATACTGTAGGGAAAGTAGAAAATTTAAATCCCGAAAAGGGAACAGTAGGAGTAGCAGCAGGAACATCAGGTTTATTATGGCAAAACCTTTTGGGAGATCTATCATCATTCTTATCATCCTGCGAATAATAAATCAATTAAGAAACAGAGGCAACAAAATTGCTATTGAAGAAGTAAATATTTCTAAAATACCTTACTACTCGCAGGATGTTTTTTGGAAGCGAGAGACTTCAGTTGCGAAGAGGATTTTGGTTGCGAACCCGTAGGGATGTTAGGGTTCACCACGGTATACTTAGAACTGGATTTATTCTTGCTAAAACAAAAAATGGCGGAAGAAATATCAAAAGAAGAATAGAATTAAGATGAAATAATTTCAATAAGGAAGATCAATCAAGAGAATAGTCAAAATCAATAAAATTAACGAACCTGGATGCCATGAAAACGATAGCGAAAAGACAAGAAAAGAAGGTGATGAAGATGAACAATGAGGAAATAATTGCAGACGATGAGGAAGATAGAGAAGAAGAGAAAGAGTGCTTTTCACAGGAGATTCTCCTTTAAATAGAAGAAAAAAGAGTGACCGGATAACATTAAATATACCGGTAAAAAGAGTAATTTTAGACACGTGTAAACGGTTATCCCAAAATTCAAGGAATCAAATTAAAGTAGATTTCTGTGGGAAATAGAAGAGATTTTTTTCATACTATTTCATGAATACTTCATGCTTCGCATACTTCAAGAGATAGTACTTCTTGTTCACTTCGCAAAGCTTCGGAACTTCGCAAAAGAATAGAGGCAAGTACGTACTTTTCAAGTCCAGTATTCTTTCACTCGTTCCTTCATCAACAAATGTCAAAGATCACCACAGTAACAAATTTTTCCTTAAAAATCGCTCTCCAAGCAATATTCAAGGAAAAAGAGGCAAGATGTAGGATCAGAATATCGCAACTCCAATACTTCGCGAGATTAATAAACGACTGCCTTGCGAAGGAGTCGCATGGAGGTAAATAAATGACGTAATAGATGACGACAGTCAGAACATGAGGAAAGTGTGAAGACTTGGCGAGATTTAGGAGTGTCACGAGGACAAACAGTTACACATTCGCGAGGATTCGCGAGTCGATTCGAAAATAAAGGACAAATTTAGTCATCATCCACTATGTAATACCCTATATAAAGGATCGAGTAAGTCTGTTGTAGGAGAGGTCTTTTTGAATTGTTAAGCAAGTCATTAGGAGAGAGAAAATTAAGAGGAATTGTAATTTCTTTAGCTCTGTTCTACATTACTTTGTAAATCTTTCAAGTAACAATTAATAAAACACATTATTATTCATCTTCAAATGGATTGATTAAGCAAATTCGAGTGAGGGGTGTAGTGCAGGATTTCCTGCAACTACAGGCTCGACTATTAAAGAGTCGATAGTTTCAAAAGATACATTGCAAAAAAAATCACATGTATTCCAATTTTTGTGGAAGAACTCACAAAAGGTGATATGAGTCAGAAAATTTCCTTTTTTATTATTCATCCATGATACTAACGAACCAGTATATGTTGAAGTCTGACAACAAGATAACCATCTTTAGTAATCTATTCAACCTAAAGTAATTGGTTGACATGTGTGGTGAGATTCTCTTGGCCTGTTGAAATAAAGAAATTTCTCAAATTAAGCTAAATGTAGCAAAAATGAAAATGGAAAGAACCCAGAAGTAATGAGGGTTAGATGTACCGAATCATATAAAACATGTGAAAAGGGACATATATATCACGAGACAAAGATGTATTTTTTCCCCCGGTAGTAAGACACCGAAGTACATGTATCAACTGAATATGGGATGAAGTTAAGATGTAATTCTAGCTCTCACCAAAGAGTTGGAATGAATCTTCTTACCGGTATTGGTACGAGCAATGCAATGCGAATACCATATAGTAGCAACCAATTTCCATGGGAAGGTCATACTTTAGATATCAACTTTAATGACAAGAAGAACTTTGCCTGACCAATTGACTATTTATTTGAACTAGATCCAACGAGAAGAACTTTGCCTGACCAATTGACTATTTATTGGAATGAAAAGTACATCATTCCCACGAGACATAAATTCTCTATATCACTTGAGATATATCCAGATGAAAAATATATCATTCCCCCTGAAATTGTGTAACATATATTCACTCTAAAGTACTTGAGTTGAATCTCACTTTTGTTACTAATAAGGCCACACCACTTATTTAATATCTCAAGATTCAATGTCTAACAGATAGTGGTTTCCCTCCTACCAGCTTAAGGAATTTAAACTAGTTGTTGAACGATTTCCTTATAATGTGACTACGAGGATTGGATCATCAAGCGCATCACTGCTCAAAATTTGTTTTCAAGATAGAACAAAGACGTCACAAAATCTCTACATGTACCGAGAGATAATCACACCTTGTTAAATTCGAAAGTAACCCATGCAAATGGATATCATGTAGACTAATCATGGGAGTGCTATCAGGATGCATGTCTTTATTAAATTTCCTGACATTGGACATATGCAAACTGGTGGAATAATATACCACAAGCTCGGTCATCTAGTTCAGAACATAGATAAGATCAAGATTTCCCAGGATTTTCATCTCAAATTCAGATTTTAAATAGCTTGTAAGATCTCTTATTCCATTAAGAGTACTTATCATGTCCATATCGTTGACATAGATAGATATAATTCTGAATCAGGAACTTATTCAATACGCACGGCATAAAACCGTACTTGTTTATCCCTTCCCAATCAAATAGTCACTTAGACGGGTATACCACATCCGCCTAATTGTTTAGATCAATAAGTGAGTGTTCCAGTGTAACTACAAACACACTCCGTGGTTTAGAGTCATTCGACTTGGGAAGCAAAAGACCATCATGCACTTTTGCAAATATCTTTGATTCTAATTCTCCAGATATATAACCATATCTACTATGTTTCAAGTTCTTAATTTGGAAACTACCAAACAAACTACATTATGATGTTCAAAAGAGTATGCGATCCAGGAGTTTGTGAGAAACCTCGCGCCACAAGGTGATTCTTTATACTTTAAGACCTCATTCTTCTCACTACACTTTGTGACAAATAACCACATATGTCCCACAGGCTTTACACTAGGTTGGTTAGCACTACCACAACAAATACCCCTATATTTGTCAAAGAACTAAGTTCTACCTGGATTGCGTAGGCCAAATATGCTATTTATTTGAAATTAATCAAAATAAAGCATGGTTCGATCTCATTGTGCTCTACTTATGGAGCAACTATTTATGGATTATATCATCACTGTGCAAGCATGATCCTTCCATTGACTCATGTGCATTCTCATAATCCGTCAGGATTTCATTGTTCTCTAGAATCATTTAAAACTTCGGAGCGTCCTCCAGTATTGATTCATGGACATATTCAGATCAAATGAGATAATTTCATTAATAATACAAATTAGGTTGTGTCTTACTCATCTACTTCCTTTCTAGGTGAGTATTGATCGAACCTGGTGGTATGTCCATCTTCCTTTGTGGAGCCACGGCTTAACTACACTTCCACCAACTGTAGTCGCAACACCTTAGTCTATGGTGTACCCCATACTGAGGATTTCTAACCTTGCAGGAACATTTGCAGCTAAGGCTATTGTCTTTCCCATGAGGATTTTCTTCCTTAAGAGTTGTGAAGCAGCTAGTCAACATCAACGGAGCAAAGTGATCATCTGCAACAGATCACTTTTACTTGCATCTGTGACGTTGTACTCTTTTACCTTTGTCAAGGTTTTGTCCCACTGGGTTTTTCCTTGTCAAGGTTTTAATGAGGCAACATATTCGTGTCCAACTATGTTCTAAGTTTGCTTAACATTGTACTATTTTTCTTCAGTTCAGGTTTTGTCCCTCTCGGTTTTCCTGACGAAGTTTTAACGAGGCAATTAACTTAGACTTGTCGATCTTTGAAGATCGTATTGCAAGTGATGAACTACATGTAAATTACGAGATAACATGTGAAGTACTACATGTGAAGAGTTGTACCAAGGTTTTATCCCACTGGGGTTTTCCTTGTCAAAGTTATAGCAAGGCAATTGATTTCGGCACAAGTCATCAAGGAGAGAACGACATTTGCAGAACTACATTCAAAGCACTATTTATGAAGCATTATGTATAAAGTTTTGTTATTGAACCGCACAAGGGGGAGTGTTAAAGGGCCCATGCCCATGTATGTGCAGTCCAAATGGGATGTCTTTTGGTATCCCCTTTAGTCTTTTGGTTTTCCCCTCTCCATGTATATATATGTATTATATCCATGTAACCAATAGATTTCTTATCAATAAGAAACTCTCAGCATCTTTCTCTGCCTCTTGTTCTTACCTAATTGTTACTACAAAAAAATGGAAGTATTATTGGGACTTTTTTTTTCTTCTATTGTTAGTTTTAAACAATTATTAAAATAAAAAAAATCAGTGAAATTGATGACGTGGAGGTCATTCTGAAAGTCTAGATAATAATTTTCTGAAGACCTTTTTATTTATTTTTCCATCCTCATACTTCGTAGGACCTACTATCGGAGATGGATTTATTTTAAACGAGGATCTAAAATCCTATGTGTTATGGAAAATAAAGCTTGCACCTTGTATTGGAGATGATTTAAGAGATTCTCTAATAGAATGTATGTGTGAAGAACAACAATCTTAATCCATATAGAATCCACAACCATATTTATAAAAAATAATCCTAGAGGATGTCATCTCATCCTAGTCACACTTTTAATAATAAAAATCATTAGAAAATAAAAATTAGAAATAATTTTAACCAATCGCATGTCTACAAATAAATAAAACAAGGATATAAAGCTTTATAGGTTGGTGATAAATCTTTTTTTTTGTAATATTTATGATTTTATACCTAGAGTATGTCTTAAAAGTAATGCCACATACGAAACATCCACATTCACCATTGGAGAGCTCTAAGAAAAGTAAAAATAAATGAGTTTTCATGGTTGAATTTGATTGTTATTACTAAATTAAACTTTATATGTTAGCTTGTCTCGACGATATTTCGGCCGCATATCAGTAGAATCTCGACCTTTTTCAGCGAGAACTCGACGAGATTTTGGCCATAATTAAATACAGTGGTTACAAGTTACGTAGGTTTAAGCCTCTAAACATAAGGTAAATCATAGTTACATATATATGGATGGCGCACACATGGGTGAAAAGGCCTTATAACACCGCCCTTTATGTGATCTAATAAAAGTTTTTATAAGAAGATTCCAAAAATTATTTTTTTGTTGGATTTACACTAAAAAAAAAACCTTTATTTTAGTAATTAAAAAACTATAATGCAACTAAAAGGAGCACACCAATAGTCGTTGTATTGGCCCAAAATACTATAACACAAATGCAACTGAATCGTGTGTTTATTCTTCAAATTCACAAGGTATATGATCTACTGAACTGGGATAGGTTTTCATCCTATTTGTTGTAAATTTATGTCACCTTTTCAATGGTTTTTTTTGCCCGCAAAACAGATATCTGATAATATCATTGCCGCAAATGAGTTGATGTATAAGTTGAATCATCAGAAAACTAAAATTTGGGGATTAGGAGTAAAGATTGACATGTCGAAAGCATTCGACATAGTCAGTTGAGAATTTCTAATAAAAAAAAATGAAGAATTTGGGTTTTTGTAGTGATTGGTGTGGGTTAATTAGACAACGCATTTCAACTTCTTATATAGATGTTGTTAGAGCATTGCTCGGTTGAACCCACCAACGTTGGTATGTCAAGGTTGGTTGTCATATTTTAGTATCAAAACTCATAAGTCGCTTGATTAGATTACTAGAGTCACCTTCATTTATGTCATACTAGGAAGTATAGAAATATTGAGACGTACAAGTATTACTCTGAAGACCTAAAGATTCCGAAGACAGTATCATTCCACTTGAGGCTAGTAATACATGCCTTGACTTGTTCGTATTTCTATATCGTAAGCTTTCAAGTCGTTTTTGATTGAAAACATAACATGTGAAGTTATATACATGAAACTCTAGTACTAGAGCTTGATCATCTTATTATGATCAAAGTGTCAAGGAACAATATATTAATAGTTATGAATGCTTTATATTGGCATATTGAGCTACGAAGTATAATGCCTATCTTTTGAACTAATGTTTGTGGGTGAAAACCGTTTCTGCTGATTTCGGTAATTTCGTGTGAGTGCGGATGAGAAACGATTCTAAACCCAAAACAATGTACTGCACGGGAGTACTTTTGATTCGAGAGATCAATCTGTACAATCCTGGCCTAAACCAAGAAATGGCCGTTCCAGGATTGCTTCGATCACAAAGTGAAGGAGAAGGGTTGGTCTTAGGGAGGGAAGCGAAGAAAGTGTTGAGGCCAGAATAGTTGATTCTGGAAGTGTGGGTATTTTGCGACTTGTATCCTAAAGTTGAACTGGCAAGCTGAATGGAAAGCTACCAGGTGATTTCTGGATGTGTATTGTTCTCCTGACCAAAACTTATTTTTTTTGGTGGAAGTAGGTGAAACCTATTTATACAAGTCGTAATAAAACGTGCCCTGGCCTCGTAAGAAGTGGAAGTGGTTGAGTGGTGGAAAAGTGGTAACGGGTAACGCCTGGAATTGATGTTTCCATAATGAAGATGCGTTTCACCACTTATTTCTTGCCATTACTAACCGCCTCACCTTTATGACACTTTCTTGTAACGGGCGTGCACGCCACACGCTATAAACCGCCAGACCAATACCCTGATAAGCATCCCCCAGTTTGTGACATGTTTTGATGTCTCGAGTGTTTTTATTGGAAAACGTGTAGCATGTTGCTATGTGTGGCAAGTCAAAATAGAGAGGCTTGCCGTTTCAGTGACGACCTTCGGCCGAGATTTTGCATCTCGGGAGGAAGGGTGGTCGTTGATCGTGGCTACCTTTCGTTGGTAGCCAGTGGCGTGGCCGTGGTGTTGGCATGGCTTGTGCATGCCTTTGGCGCGGCCAAATTAGGGTTTGGCACAAACCGTGGAATTTCGGTATTGCGGCCAAAAGGTTGCCACAAGTCGTTTGGTTTGGTGGCAAGCTTGTACGGCTGAAATCTGCATCTCAGGAGGAAGGGTAGCCGTTGATCGTGGCTACCTTTCGTTGGTAGCCAGTGGCGTGGCCGAAAGCTAAAATTGTCACCGTGGACGGATTTGGTAGCAACTTTCCCAAATTAAGGTTTGGCGTGTTGAAACCCTAATTAGTGCGTGTAGTATGCGTGTGGCATATTTGGCGTGTTTTGGGAAGCCAACGTGTTTTGGGAAGCTAGCGTGTTTTGAGAAGCTAGCGTGTTTTGGGAAGCTAGCTTAGTATAGCGACCTCTTTTGAGGCCGTGGCAGGTTTGGAGCAACCTGATTGGTCGACGGGAAGTGGGGCCAGCATGCTAGGGCGTGGCCATACTTCCAACGCGCGGTGGCGGATTTGAAGCGACCTGATTGGTCGATGGAAAGAGGGACGGCATGCTAGGGCGCGGCCGCACTTTTAGTGCGCTGTGGCGGATTTGGTTGACTAGCTTGGTTAAGCACGGTTTCGACCAACGGGGTCTAGTATACTGCGCGAGGCGCGAAACCCTAATTTTGCAAACTAGTCGGGTTTATGAGTTCTTTGTGATTCATCACAATAATTGGATGGATTTTGTATACTGCCACACAAAATCTTCATCTACAGAATGCAGTGTGCTTTCTGTCTGAGTATTTCGTGCAATGTCCTTAACTTTGGTACTTGGAGGTTCATGATACTCCGCTGCGAGTGAACATAAATCCGTTATGCAATACCGATTTAAGGGTTCTGCTGGGGAACATAACACATGAAAGTACTCAGCGAGTCTAGTATCAGAGAGGTGCCAGAATTTACAGAGTGTTATGGATAGAAGTATATTGAGCGGCTCAATAAATGTGTCGGTGGAGAGGTTAGTACTCGCAGCACCGTTTCCTTGCAGAGTGACGTCACATCTGATGCAAAGTTTTACGATTTTAACCCTAAGCTAAAAACCACCATAAACATTAAGTCCCCTGCTTAGCACGTAACAGTGGCATTGTTGCGGGGTAAGCATGAGATGGTGACAGGCGAGAGTAAAATCGAGAGAGCAATACGTGAAGAGATCGCCAAGGAAATTCAACTAACCTTTAGTGGAAGGCATGAGAAATATTTGATCCTTGTGTTGGCGGATTTTGCATAGATTCATCTTGGCCATGGGACGTTGGCACCGGTGCGGCATTTGTAGATACTGGTTAAGGAATGGCTCGTGGTGCTGCTGGTTAGGGAAACTGCTAGGATACGGTTGGAGTTGACTTGGGCTGCGGATGGTACTGCTAATCTGAAGTAGCGGATGAGCTGCTAATCGAAATAGCAGATGGAGCGGCTAGCTTGGTAAGACCAATGGCGTGGCCAGCTTGGTAAGACCAATGGGACGCCGGCGCGGTGCTAGCTCGACTTGGCTCGGATTGGACGCGGATATGGCCTGGCGCGGCTTGGACGCGACTCGGCTTGGCTTGGGCGCGACTCGGCTTGGCTTGGGCGGAAGGCTTGGACGCGACTCGTCTTGGCGCGGCTTGGGCGCGACTCCGACGCGGCTTGGACGCGGAGCCGTTTGGCTTGGCTTGGGACGTGGGCTGTTGGCGTTGCTGGCTTGGTAAAGGTAGGGCCACAGAGCATTGGCGTAGTATTGGCATGGCCGTGGAAATTAGCATCATGGAACGCCAACACCGCGGGCCCGGCTGCCTTCTTTCGTGCGCGTCCAAAAAGAGAAACCTTTTTCTAGTCGAACTCCAAAAACACCATGCCTATAAAAGGCGTTTCCCATCTTCCTTACTTTCACATTGTTCGTTTTGTTTCCACATCTTGGTGTTAGCAGCAAAGGTTTGGATCAGCGGAGAGAGCAGCAGCAAAAGTAGGCGAGCATATTTTAGGTATGTTTCTCGACGTTTCTTCTAGGAACGGTGATGATGGCACTGAAACTTTGGATACCAAGCGGTGATGATGGCGCTGATGGTTTCAGTCCGTGGAACAGTGTAATTGGTACTTGGAAGGCTTGCTGGCTAGATCAAGGAATGCTGGAGCGTTGGCGCTAACTTAAAAATGGAGCGCTGGAGCCATGGAGAGTTGTCTTGACCACGGAGTGATGGAGCCATGGAGAGTTGGCTTGACTACGGAGTGCTGGAGCCGTGGAGAGTTGCAGGTTGAGTGACTGGTATTCCTCGTGCTGGCGCGCTGCTGGTTCGGTCATGGAGCGGAGATATTGGCACCCTACTTGTTCGGCTATGGAGCATGAGCGTGGTGCGCCCAGTCATCTATTCCCGTTCATGGAGCAGTAAGGAATCCTTATTCTGTTCAAACCCTAGAAACTGCGTTCGTATGAAAAGGGGTATCGACCCTCTTTTGTTTTTGTTGTTCGTCCAGCTCCGTGCTTTCATCTGCAGTATTTGGCTCCTCTTCATCATTTGTTAGCGGTGGTAGAGCGAGCATTAATGGTAACAAAGCAATCTCCAATAGTTATAATCAGCAGCAAGGCGAGCCACGAGAACTCGAGGTGGGTGCTCTCTCATGTATCCACCCAACAGTACCATAGATCTTCTCCAGAATGTGTAATAAGGTTCTGACTCCAGAAGAATGAGTATCTAACCTCTCCAGTGGATTTAAAAATTTACCAAACTCCATTGCACTCTTGGGATAGATGGATGAATGAAATAATGTAAGGGCTAATCTTGGAGATTGTGGTTGCGCTGTTGGTTCATCCTTGACTTTAGGTTATTTGGTACCTAGATTTTCTGATTGTGATGATGATATGTTGTGGATGCTTGCATGGTCGAAATCTTCTGGAGCCATTGGGTGGAGTAGACGAGTTGAGAGACGTTCCGTTGCCGATGTGCTGCTATCAAGTCTTCAAGGACTTCGTTCCAAACAACATCCTTTGAATCATCTTCTAAATCTTAGACCATTGCATGGAGTGCGGTGAGCAGTCCCCAGTTATACTTCCGTTAGATCCAATGGCGTGGCCGGATATGTGAATGTATCTCTGTGGCGTGCTTTTGGGGTCTTTGATGCACGTGTATGGCTTCATGTTGAGAAATTCTTGCGGCTCGTAAAACTTCGACAGTGATGATGTTGAAATCGGAAATAGCCTGGTTGAGAGCAGTGAAAGCATCCCATTCTGGTAGTCCCCATGTGTAATTATCCCGAACCTATTTCTTCGTGGAAGATGTGCTTCTGTTGCATTCACTGGTGAGGTGGTGACTACGTTTAAGCTTCTAAACATGAAGGAGGCTTCAGTCCCCAGGTGTAACCTACTTTACTTGCATCGCCTTGAATCCATGCCTATGGGATTTGGTACAATCTTATCATACTCTCCTGGATGTGATGCTGGGATGCTTGGAATATCACATGGACGAAATATTCTGGATAGCGAAGAAGTAGAAGTGAGAGAGTCATGTCGTTAATCGTGGCTTCCCCTGTCTTTTCAAGAAAAATGTTTTAGCCGCGTCTCTGGAGTTATCTCATGAATGCTTGATTGTTGTCGGGGATAGATCGTGATGAGCAGTACCCAGTCGCACTCCTCTTTGGTTACTGAAGTTTTTTTCTCTAAGTAGGCTTGGGATCCGAGCCTCGTAAAGTGTTGCAGGCGTCTTCTAGACAGAGGGGTGATGATATTCTTACGCTACACCTTTGAAGGGTGGATGACCTTGTCGTGGCTATGACTTTTGGTTGACCGTGTCTTCTGAGCTTTGACAGTGAAGGGATCCCGTGTAAAGCCTCAGTCCCCAAGTGTGGTTTACATGTTTATATGTAGTGATTGTTGCTACGGTAAAGCTCTGACTGGTATCAATAAAAGAGCAGCAACAGTTCTTGGCAGCAGACATGATCAAAAGAGATTTGGAAGGAAGGAGTGTAGCGGCTACAACACGATCTTTGGCAGGAAGAAGTGGCGTTGAAGCGGCTTCGGATCTTGGAGAGGACGTTGAAGCTTATGGAGCAAAACGCTTGTAACGACCCTCAAGCTCGTCAACGTTATTAGACTAGTCAAGAGACGATTAAGCCGCTAATGACTCGATTAGTTAACGTAGATTTTAATTAACATAAATTAATCTAACAACGATCTGGATACGAAACTAGTGTCACTAGATAGATCTCGAAAAGCTACGCTAAATAGACTACTCGAACGTGTCATTCGGATACCAGACAAAGAAGATTTTATCAGATTAGTATGATGGGCAAAATTATAATTCTTAAACCGACTTGGGCTGCCCTTATCCTTTTTCTGGGCGCCTTTATAATTTACTTCTGCCTTATCTCCTACGCGTGTCGAAGAGAAACTCATTTCTCTTTTCTTCTTCTTTCTTCTTCTTCCCTGTTCTTTCTCTCCTCCTCTCTGTCGAGCTCAGTTCAGAAGTGTAGAGTTGTTTTTGTGTGAGTTATTCATAGAAAGTTAGGTAGCTTGATGAATCGAAGAAGATGAAGTTAGAATTGAAGTTGTTTGAGTTCCATGAGAAGGAGAAGATGATGTTAATTAATGGTAATTTGAAGTTAGGTTTTTCTGAAGTAGGGTCTGTGTAAAACCGTGAGGATATATTGTTATTAATGGATGAAAAGAAGAGGGGTTGTTGTTGATTTGATGAGATGATGCAGTTCTGTTGAGGAATCGAAAGAAAAAGGTAAATTAGGGTTCATTAATTTAAATGTTAAATTGTTTCGAATGGATTGATGTTTCTTTATGAAAATTTCTTGTAGTGATTGATTATAAGTGGGTTTCTTCTTAATTTAAGGTATAGATGATTGCATGGGATTTAATTTGAGTTTCTTTAGGAATTAGGAATTAGGGTTCTTATCAGGTTAGAGTTTGTTACTGTAATTTTGGGTTGGTGGTGGAAGAATTGGAATCAGATGAAGGGATTGAAGTACAGGTTACTAGTTTTGTGTACATAGGTTGATATTGAATTGAACCTGATGAAGATAATGTTCTGTTGGTGGAGGCAATGAACAGATGGAGGTGATGTTTGTGTTGATGCTGAAATAGTTAAGCTGGAGTTGTAGGTGATGTTCAATTGGTAACAGTGGTGGTGGTTCTATAGTTGTTGGTGGCTGTGATTAGAAGATGGGGATGAACTGGATATTGGCTAGCCAGATAAGTTGGTTATGGTAGTGATGTATTTGGATAAGGTTGTGAGAATTACTGGTGGAGGTTATGGCTGAGTTGAAGATGGTAGTATTACAGGTATTGATGAAGTTCAAGCTGTAGATGAAGAACAAAATAAGATGTTGTTGTTATTATGTAGGATAGTAGAGCTATTGAGAATGGCAGAGAAGGATGTGACTTGATAGTGTTGGAAGTTGCAGATGTCTGAGTTGAAGTTTAGATGAAGGAACTGAGTTTTAAGTTATAGTTTAGTGATTAGAACTGGAGGACGAATTGTATTACTGTGAACTGAAGTTACAGCTGGTGACTGTGTGATGTTTGAATATTAGAAGTGTTTGGTTTATGCAAGGACTGAAGTTACAGAATGAATTGATATTACATATGAGTGTTTATAGATGAAGTAGCAGTTGGTTATTATGAAGATGTTAGTCTAAGTTAATTGTGTTTAGATATAAGTATGGAGCAAATGTTGATGAAGTTTATGTTGAGGTGAAATGTAACTGAAGAGAAGTTGCAAATTGTGTAAGAGTGTTGATGAAGTAGTAATGGAATTGATTGAGATTCAAGAGTATGAATTAAGGATTGTAAATTGATTAAGCTGTAGGTTTGCAATTAGAGTTAGAAATGCATCATGATAGTCTTGACATGAGTTGTATTGCTTCATGTTTGTGTAATAGAAGTTTGGCCTGTGCAAGGGCCTTGGTTTGTATAATCTGATTCAGTCTTGTTGACTGAGTTGTCTCACCGATTTCCTGTTTAACTCAGTGGACCTTGACCAGTTGACTGTTGCCCAGACTTTGACTAGTTTTACCAGTTTGACTTGACCTTGACCATATACTTTGACTGTTGACCTGACTTTGGACGTTGACTGTTATTATACCTCTTTGACCTCTCTGACTGTTAAAGACTGTTAGTTGACTGAGTGGTTTGGGCCTTGTGTTAATGGGCCTGTGTAGTGGACTTGGGCTTAGGCCTAGGTTTTCCTATTTTGATTTTTTGGACCACTTATGGTCTGAATTAACCTTTGGTTCCTTCTACAAAGTTGTAGATATTCATAAGAATTATCCATTGGCCTATAAAACCAATCTAATTGAATTAGTAAACTTTAGATATGCTAAAGGTAGAATAATGAAAATGTATAGAACCATACATGGACTTGGAACCATTAGATAATTTACTTAACCTATAACTATATAATTGTATGAGACTGTGTTATGAGCCTTGTATGAGCCTTTTGGCTAATCATTAGAGTGCTTGTGTGATTAACAGTTAATCTTTATTAACAACGAACAATCTAAAGAATGAACCAGTGGATTATGGATCTCAAGGTATGCGAGGCTTGTCATCAAAAGAGGTGGGAATCGATAACGAACTCTCTTGTATTCATTATTGTTTTATAAATCTATCTTTTGTGAAATCCATGCATATCTTTGTTACTATATGATAGTGTATGCATGTATTATTTGTGTGTAATACAAATTAGTTTTCTTTTATATTTTGGAATGGGATTGGATCTTTAAAAACAACTAATATCTGTGTTTTGGGAGTATTTACTTATTTTTCAAAATGTGTTTCTTTCCATTGACTGGAAAGCGGTTACATTCTTTATTATTTGTTAGCATGAAAGGGAGAAGGTTTCCTTTTGATTGGTGTGAGATGTTTGACCCCAAATATTATACCTAATTTAAGCAAACCTAGATAGGCCTCGTTGGGTTGAATATTATATAGATCTGGTTTTAATTTGGCCATTATATTTTCCCTATTTCTGTACGGGGGCAACGCATGTCTCATACATGGATGTTTATTATTCTTTTAAATTACTTTCAAAAGCTATTATATTATGTTTTGGTGTTTAGAGAGAATGATGTTGAGAATCTTATATAAGATTGTTGGATTTACGTGGGGATGGTAAAGGGGGCTCTCCACTGTGTAAGCACTTCGATCGGATATAATGTTGTTACCATTAGATCTCTTTGGATACTTGCTATGTAGAGTGCGCGTAAAATAAGGTACTGGTAAGGTACACATCGTTTATGACTTGAGGACGGAAACCTCATGGGCGCTTTAATGATCATTGAAGAATCCGCAACAGTCATGCCTTGCTACTCCGAAGGAAGACGTCGCTCAACTATTATTTATGTTGTGAATGTGTGCCGGTTTAATGGTTGGTAGAATTTTATATTTCAGTACAGCTTATTATTTTAATATGCTTTATCTGTTTTTTCCTTGATTTATCGATTCTCTACAAAACCTGCATTGTCTTTAAATCATTCTAGTGATTACTTGAAAGTTAGTTGTTATTTCTGTTGGGCACCCTTCGGGATGATGTGCTCACTCAATTCCCACTTTTAGTTTCAGAGACACATTCAAGATGTGCACGTGGCGATAAAGGCTTCGAGGAGTTGGTTTCGCTAGTTTGTTAGCTTCCACTATATTATGTTGTGTTTATATTCTATTTGTAAACCAACTCACTATTGAATATGTATCACTTGAGAGGAGTTCTTGTATTTATTTCAGAGAGGGTTTAGATTCGGGTTAATCTTTGTTTAGAACTTATTTCTTAATGTTTAATTAGATGTTTTAGATCGTTAGTGCCTCTTTATGTAGTTAATCTCTTAGATTAGTCAGCTGCTAGCTTAGGGGGCGCTACAACGCTGAAGCTTCGGCTTCGGATCCTAGAGCAGCTTATGGAGAGAATGTTGAAGCGGAGCGGCTGCTGGCTCTGGAAGCGGAGCGGCTTCCCGAGAGAATGTTGAAGCGGTTTCCAGAGCGAAACATTGAAGCGGAGCGGCTTCTCGAGAGAATGTCGAAGCGGTTTCCGGAGCAAAAAGTTGAAGCGGTTTCCAGAGCGAAACGTTGAAGCGGTTTCCAGAGTGAAACGTTGAAGCGGAGCGACTTCGGGCTCTGGAAGCGGAGCAGCTTCCCGAGAGAACGTTGAAGCGGTTTCCAGAGCGAAACGTTGAAGCGACTCCTGGAGAGAAATTCAGTGAGGGCGCCATTAACCCTTGACTTCGAAAAAAGAATTGATACGATATGGTATATGGGAAGACGTCATAAATAGTATTGGTCGGCAAGTAGTGTTTTTCTCCTCATGGGAAAGAATACGCTTCTTTTGTTTGATTTTCCCTTGCAACTCTCAGAGCCTTGACGGTTACAATGTTGAAGTCGGAGGCCGCGTCAATCAGCGTGCTATCAAACTCGACATCCTTCAAGTGAACAGTGGTTAGGAGTCCCAAGTTTCATCTATCAATCGTGCTTTCCATGAGAGGTTGGGGTTCGGGAACGGCTTACCTGGATGGAAACAGCTGCTTTACTGATGTAGTGCGGTTGAGGGCTGCAAATATGTCTTGACGCTGCGCCTTGGAGAAATACAGAATCTCACATAAATGTTTCATCATAGACTGCACGATTTTGTGGGCGAAGTCCCCCGAGAATCATGCGACTCTGACGGGAAGAGGTTCTCTTTGAACTCAGGAGGGTTGCTGATTTTCTTTGCCCCGATTTTGGAGAAGTCGTTCCTGATCTTCACGTGTGATGAAATTGGATTGCTGATTCTTTTCTGCTGGGCGTTTAGGAGCAACGCGAGCCTCTTCATCTATAAACGCGCATCCTGCTGAAGTGCTTGCGCCAGATGTTAAAAAGGGGTGGACGTGACTCTTGTGGTAGCCGCTTGTTAGTGTCTTGAGGAAAATAGGTATGTCCTTCTGAGTTGTAGCCATGTCTGTCTGAGCCCTACAAGAACCTTTTGTCTTTCCATAAAATCAAAAGTGGTAAGGGGAGGTTGGATTCCTCTGGCTCCTCCAGTCTCTCGTCCCGGTGATGGAGTCGCAGCGGCTCTGGTGACGGCTGGAGGTGTCAGACTTGTAGAAACGTTGGGAGCGGCGGCAGCGGATCTGGCTCTGGTGATAGGCGGTGTAACACCTGAAGGAATGTTTTCCGCGCCGTTGGTATTGGCAGGTAGCGTATTAGTGCCACTGGAAGGAGCGTTAGTACCGGGGATGATTTCAGCGCTAGTGTTCTCAGGGTTTGTTGCTGATCCGGACCGTTTCCGAGGATGTAATCTCGAGTTGGGAGTTCCACCGGGGCACGTGCGTAAACTTTGAGTTCAACGCTCCCTGGTTCGTTGAGGGTTTTACCGAGATCCAAAAGTTGCAGGTTGAGGCGAACGAAGGCCCCTCCGCGGATGTGATCAATCAACATGAAGCGGAAATGGAAAGGTTGTCCAAAAAGTTGTAGCTGAAACAGGAGGCTCTCCAAAGCGCGAAGGAGGTTTTCTCTAACAAGAGCAAGCCATTGCTGAATGATTTTCCTTGAACATCTTCTGTCTTCTAGACCTCTTTTGCTTAGGTTTTTTTTTTTTTTTGAAAGGCAAACGAAACGCCTAGTTTATGGTTTGGTTTTCTGGTTTTTGGATTGATAGATGATTGTTATCTAAGAGGGTTTTGGATTATTCTTTGGAATAATGTCGTTTTGATTATTACTGTTAGTAGCACAAATATTCCAGGAGAGCATGGAACCGTGAATGTTGTATGACGGTAGAATGTATGAGATGAGATTTTTGGGGATAACATGGTTGTCGGTTTCCAATGTAAAAACCTGAAGTAGTAGATTGCATACTATGTCTAACAAGACTTACTCGCTCTTAGAGTCTCCCAACAAAATTGATCTTCCGGCGTATGTCTGAGCTTCATGAGCGACGCCGTTGTGTTCGTGAGAAGTCCCCAATCCTTCCTCATCGTGTGATAACCGACAACTGAGCCATTGAACCCCGCGCGATCGTTTGCTTCTACCATCTTGATGTCTGGGTTGAAGAATGAAACTTGGAATTGGAAATTGATATTGTAACCGAGAGATTAATCTCCCACTGTGGTCGCCAATTGTTTGTGGGTGAAAACCGTTTCTGCTGATTTCGGTAATTTCGTGTGAGTGCGGATGAGAAACGAATCTAAACCCAAAAAAATATACTGCACGGGAGTACTTTTGATTCGAGAGATCAATCTGTACAATCCTGGCCTAAACCAATAAATGGTCGTTCCAGGCTTGCTTCGGTCACAAAGTGAAGGAGAAGGGTTGGTCTTAGGGAGGGAAGCGAAGAAAGTGTTGAGGCCAGAATAGTTGATTCTGGAAGTGTGGGTGTTTTGCGAATTGTATCCGAAAGTTGAACTGGAAAGCTGAATGGAAAGCTATCAGGTGATTTCTGGATGTGTATTGTTCTCCTGACCAAAACTTATTTTTTGGTGGAAGTAGGTGAAACCTATTTATACAAGTCGTAATAAAACGTACCCTGGCCTCGTAAGAAGTGGAAGCGGTTGAGTGGTGGAAAAGTGGTAACGGGTAACGCCTGGAATTGATGTTTCCATAATGAAGATGCGTTTCACCACTTATTTCTTGCCATTACTAACCGCCTCACCTTTATGACACTTTCTTGTAACGGGTGTATTGCAAGCCGCACGACGTAAACCGCCAGACCAATACCCTTATGAGCATCCTCCAGTTTGTGACATGTTTTGATGTCTCGGGTGTTTTCATTGGAAAACGTGTAGCATGTTGCTATGTGTGGCAAGTTAAAATAGAGAGGCTTTCCGGTTCAGTGGCGACCTTCGACGGCCGAGATTTTGCATCTCGGGAGGAAAGGTGGCCGTTGATCGTGGCTACCTTTCGTTGGTAGCCAGTGGCGTGGCCGTGGTGTTGGCATGGCTTGCGCATGCCTTTGGCGCGGCCAAATTAGGGTTTGGCACAAACCGTGGAATTTCGGTATTGCGGCCAAAAGGTTGCCACAAGTCGTTTGGTTTGGTGGCAAGCTTGTACGGCTGAAATTTGCATCTCAGGAAGAACAGTAGCCGTTGATCGTGGCTACATTTCGTTGGTAGCCAGTGGCGTGGCCGAAAGCTAAAATTGGCACCGTGGACGGATTTGGTAGCAACTTGCCCAAATTAAGGTTTGGCGTGTTGAAACCATAATTAGTGTGTGTAGTATGCGTGTGGCATGTTTGCCGCGTTTTGGGGAAGCCAGCGTGTTTTGGGAAGCTAGCTTAATATAGCGACATCTTTTGAGGCCGTGGCAGGTTTGGAGCAACCTGATTGGTCGACGGGAAGTGGGGCCAGCATGCAAGGGCATGGCCACACTTCCAACGTGCGGTGGCGGATTTGAAGCGACCTGATTGGTCGATGGAAAGAGGGCCGACATGCTAGGGCGCGGTCGAACTTTTAGTGCGCTGTGGAGGATTTGGTTGCCTAGCTTGGTTAAGCACGGTTTCGACCAACGGGGTCTAGTATACTGCGCGAGGCGCGAAACCGTAATTTTGCAAACTAGTCGGGTTTATGAGTTCTTTGTGAGTCATCACAATAATTGGCTGGATTTTGTATATTGCCACACAAAATCTTCGTCTACAGAATGCAGTGTGCTTTCTGTCTGAGTATTTCGTGCAATGGCCTTAACTTTGGTACTTGGAGGTTCATGCTACTCCGCTGCGAGTGAACATAAATCTGTCATGCCATACCGATTTAAGGGTTCTGCTGGGGAACATAGCACAGGAAAGTACTCAGCGAGTCTAGTATCGGCGAGGTGCCAGAATTTACAGAGTGTTATGGATAGAAGTATATTGAGCGGCTCAATAAATGTGTTGGTGGAGAGGTTAGTACTCGCAGCACCGTTTCCTTGCAGAGTGACGTCACATCTGATGCAAGGTTTTACGATTTTAACCCTAAGCTAAAAATCACCATCAACAACTACTTAATTGCGACATCGACATAATCTTTATAACTCGTTACTAGATTGTGTACTTGACACAGGTTTAATTTCATGCCTGGAAACCTATGTTCAATTACATGAGTTTAAGGAAGTAGACTTACGAACTTCTTCCGTCGTTGAAAGAAATCAAGAGGATTTAGGTCCGATTTTTATTTAAGATCTTAAGGTTGGATCGATCCTAACCTATATAGGATCTCAAGGTAGAATTGATTTTTTTATTTAAGATCTTGAGGTTGGATCTCAAGGTAAAACTGATCCTAACTTATGTTAGGAGTCAAGGTAAAACCGATCCCTATATATATTGGGAGTCAAGGTAGAACCGATGATAACTTGTTTTAAGAGTCATGGTAGAACTGGTGTCAATAGGCAAAACTGATTGTCATAAGTCATTTACACTTTGGGGTTGTGAATTTGGAAATTAGGTTTGCAAAATAGGAAAATTCAAGATGTCGACATAATGGGTAATTTGTACATGTGCTGAAATCTTATTTATTAATCGTTCAAAGATATTCTGTGATACTCAAGGTGAGATCCCAAACCGAAATAATAGAGAATCTTTTTAAGATTTTTGAATTAATATGTTTTGTTTTACCTGTAAGCAAAATATATATCTGGAAATATATATTAGTTAAGTGCTAGATAATAATGAGTTTTCCATGAAGATTTCGGTTATACAGTTGGATATTGGTTGAAATTAGGCAAAATTGAATTTATGTGCTTTATTGCATATCTTGAGAATATTTTCGGTTATGGAAATTCCTTAGTGTCCACACTACCTTGGTTTATAAATAGTGAACTTTGCTCGTCTTACAAACTTATCCAGAGGCAGGCACACCATTTGTAGTCACTGTTGTAGCCGACAAATAACATTACTTATAATACTATCTTGGAAAGGAGAGTAACCTAATTAGCCAAAATCTATTACGTCCGCTAGTTTAAAGGCTTCTTTGGGATCAAAATCGTCTACTAGTACCATTAGTGGGAAACTAGAATTGTATTGTTATTTTGGTTTTCAATTATTTATTGGATTGATTAACGATTTGTTAACTTTTGATTTCACCTGGTTTGATTATTCATGAGAGCCTTCTTATCTGACATCGGGTCACTCAAACTAGATCAAGAGATTAGTTGTAGTTCAAATCGACGTTGACTTGTGATTATCCATTGTTAACAGACTTCGTTTTGTGCATGATCGATCATAAGTTGGAATCAAGTTTGTTATTGTGCAGGTACAAAAGACTATTGAAGATTTGAAGACAAGAATATTTTTCTTATTGGTTTTGTATCTTTGTGATTTGCTTTGCTTTGTGCACAAACTTGATCGGCTGTGATTGATGCGTGTCGTGGGTGCAACAAATTAGTGATCTTAATTTCACTCAATTAACAAGTAATATAATGAAAGTCAAGTTCGTTCCCACGAAGAGCAGTGAGATTTAGTTGTTCAAAAGGTCACAATGGGGGTTTTGTTTTAGATTCAAAGTAAAATCAAAGCAATTAAAAATAATTACGTTGTATGCAATGGAGAGAAATATGATCAGGAAATCCTTCTTCTTTACTAAACAATCATCAAAGTAGCATATTCATTTATTCTTTGTAAATCACATATTATTACCAACCGTAGGAAAGCAGGTACGCTTAGTTATCCCCAAAATTCCTTATGTCAATTGAAAACAAGTACGCTTAGTCTCCAAATTCTATCCGGCTGAACCACCTTGAGGTTCGCTTACAAGATGTGATTCAGTCGAATGCCTTAAGGTTTGATCCTAGCGGTTAAACTCAGTACGCTCGGTCCACTTACTAGGGTTGTTTCTACTTGCGATTGCTCCACAGAATCCCTCTGCATGGTTTCGCAATTTCTACTTGTGTAAGAGTTATTCAACAATTACGGATATCCTAACTCATTACTAGCATTAGATTCACTAATAAACTGACTTAGTTGACCACCTAAAAAATTTATCAATTAATCATAATATAATATTAATCATAGTAAAAACAAACAATAATCATATGCTAAATTGAATCATGTATTAGAACTAGAATTCATCCCCAATCACTAAGAAGTTTTGCTACTCATGGTACTAACAAAACCCATGAGCTTCATATGATAAAATGGTAAAGAAATAGTTACGGTGATTAATTGTTCCAAAACCCTAGCTTTTCTTCTCTTGAGTTCTTTTCTCCAAAACTTGATTAAAGAAAAGGATTAATAGAAAACCTTGTTTAATTGGGGGCCCCAAAAAAACAATTAGGGGCCCTAGATTTCTATCCCCACTCATGGGAAGAGGATAAGGGGTGTCTAAATATAATGAAAAGACTAGATTACCCCAACCCTTAGGATTGTGACACGTGTCACCCTATTAATATTTTTTTTTTTAGTTTTTAATTTTTAATCTTTTTTTTTTAATTTGTTATTTTTTTTTTAATATTTTTAATTTATTTTGGCCAGATTTGTATGAATAGTCGTCATGGTATTGAAGTGTTTCAATGACGACTCTAAACAGTCGTTACTGTTTCAAAAACGACCCTCAAGAGTCGTTAATGTTTCAATACGACTCTAAACAGTCGTTATTGCTTATAAAAGAGTCGTTATCTTCTATGAAGAGTCATTAATGACAGAAATACATTAAAGGGTCGTCATGGTCGTATTCAATACTATTACGACCTTTTAATGTATTTCCGCCATTAATGACTCTTCGAAGAAGATAACAACTCTTTCATAGGCAATAACGACTGTTTATAGTCGTCATTGAAACACTTCAATACCATGACGACTTTTCATACAAATCTGGGCAAAAAAAAAAATTGCAAATAAAAAATTTGAAAAAAAAAGGTTAAAATCAAATTATTATTATTATTTTAGAATTCAAACTACAGGACTTTTGGTTGGTAGCCGAGCAACAAGCTGAGCACCAAGCCCTTACTGAATAACAATACCCAGCCTATGAAAAATAAAACTGCCTAATCCACTACCAGCGTCATTGCTAACTAAACAATTTTCAGACGCTTGAAAAAACAAATAAAATCCTCACTAAGCTTTCCTAAAGTAGTAAAAGCTAAGACACCCAAACCATAACCATGAGAAACACAATCAGACAACTATTTAGTACGCTTGCGCGAAATTGCTCTCGAAATATCCTGGCCCGGAATAAAGGCACGAACGCCATCACCAGTGAAGGGTGAGACACCTGTGACATCCATACACACATCTTGCCCGTTTTCCCAATTGAGCAGATATCGGCTGGGAGTAAGTCCTTGTTATCATCTGATAAAATACCCAGGTTCGCTTCCTTGCGTGCAGGTACACAAGCTTTGTAACAGATGTCGGTAGCTAAATCACGAACTAAGTCATGACGAAACTTAATCCCAACGTCCTTAGCACAATGAAGCGCATGATCGCCGAAAATATCCATAGGTTTATTGTAACAAGAGCATAACCCGCCTTTAACGAACAAAGGAATACCAAAACGATAACAAACCAAAACCACTGAACTGTCGGGGACCAAGCCACTGACCAAGTCCACTAATAGGGACAACCAAAAGATAATCCTGAGCATGCTTGATCTGGTTACACTGCCATAGCATTGAATCTCTTGCGGATAAAGTAAACTGGACAGGGATTCGTTTCTTGACTGCGTCAAAATAAGTAACTGCCAGGGAGTGCATAGAAGGGGGGCAGTGTCATCGACGCAATAAGTAGAAGGCAAATCACATACCTGAGTAAATTTCTGAAGAGCTAACTTGTAGGCAGCACCATTTTCGGTTGGGAATAAACTACCAAGTATCACCTTCCGCACCGAGGCCGTCTGACTCTGAGAGGCAAGATAACAGTAGGTGCGAGTGTAAGATTAATACTAATTAAGTAAGATTATCACTAATTAAATAAGGGCAGATTAGCCATTACCTAAAATATTTGGATAAGGGGTTATTGAAATTAGGTTTGGGTGACATTTTTTGTCTTCTAGTGTGAGGCCCCTAATTGTTTTTTGGGGCCCCCAATTAAACTAGGATAGAAAAGTCTTTTATATAGTACCCAAGTTGTAGAAGTGTCCGCATATGGAATCCCGTTCTAAACGGTTGCCAAAACTCACCAAAACTTCCAAAAACAGCACACGTCCAAGTCTGGTCGTGCCAAAGTGGCTTGAGAATTCTGAATAGGCTTGCGCAGGTGGCAGAGGCCCATCCCATTTACCTTAACAAACTGTCGTTGGCCTGTCAGTTCCCAGAGACTGACAAGCATATTCTTCTAGCTCTTCATTCTCTATCCACGGACAGACATCCCACCGGGAGAATTATTTTTCCCTGACTTTTCATACGGTTTGAATAACCAAGCTGTATCTTATCCTGAGATTGTGTACGGTTGTAAAATCCCACCGTAACATAAACTGAGTTCTAGTACGGTGAGAAAACTCATCCGTAACTTTCCTGAACTTTAATATTCCTTTTCCTTCTTTTACTCTTCTCCGTTCTCTGCTATGCTCGGACTTCACCACCAATGATTCGGTATCCATGATCATCTCTATTCCATGTTCAACTCATCTGGCCTTCGCAACAACTCATCCCCCATCACCATGATCAACTCCAGCAGTCACCGGAAGTATACCACCATCACTGCCATTCGAGTCCCATTTAACTGCATGTTCTCGAGCTCTTATCATAGCAACAACATCTAGCTCGGATCAACTAAACTTCATTTGCTCTTGTTCAATCACCGTTAACAGCTCAACTACATCGTATCCACTGTTCTCTTCAAACTCTCACCAACAGCAGTAAAAACCATCAACTTCCTACTCGTCGTCAAATGCAGTCACAGCTCGAGTAGCAACAACTCTCTTCTTGTTCTCGTCTCCCTGTTTAACCATTAACAGTTCACCAGTCACAGCCATCGATAATGGCAGCAACTCCATGACACCATCATTACAACAGCCTACATCACTGCCAAACTCTCTTTCGAGAAAAACCCATATCATATCCCATCAATGGTAGAAACTTCATCGTTCATTGCCACTGCAGCTTCAATCCTTGATAATAGTAGCACCACCAAATTCGAGCTACTAGCGTCACATGAACTCCTACCTGCTGCTCGACCAACACCACAACAACCAATATTAATCATCTTCCATAACCAATGCAAGCAACAACCTCTTCCTTCTCGAGTTCTCAACTGAAACCCAGCAGCAGCTTCATATTCTTTTGTCGATAACCTCCACAACTCAACTGGACGACAACACCAGTGTAGTTAAAATCGCTCTCCAAGGCCGAGTACTCTCCGAGTAATCGCTACAAGCTATATGACCGAGGCGATTTCCGATTCCAAGTTATTTCCAATTTTTAGAAATTAAATCGGCCGATATGCCGATTTGTACCGATTTTTTCAGCAAAACGAGTTGGCGATTTTTCCGAGTTGGCCTTTCATGCACCAAAATTATAAAACAAAAAATTTGTAACCCCTCGAATGAGAGTTATTAAACGGAAAAACCTCTAAAAACGTTATAAGTAGGTTCAGTAATACAATATTACACTTGATTATATGACTCATGAACAACAATACATAAGTCTCTAATAAAAAGGTTCCGAGTATTAGGCCGAGTTTTAGCGATTTCCAAGTCCGAAGTTATTGCTCCTCGCTCCAAGTTCCCCAACCGAGTATGACCGAGGAACGATTTCGATTACTATGGACAGCACACATCCTCCTTCTTCATCACTGCCATGCTTGAATCAAACTTTCAACTGGGAGACTGACAATTCAGTTTAGAACTGCATTGGCTGCCCCTAGTAAAAGGCGTGTCTGCCTTTATCAATTCTGTGTTGTGACCTTTTTCGACAACTTTGACTTGCTTGATCCTAACTTCTTCATACGACGTCGGAATGACCTCATTCTTTCGCCGTTGCCTTAGTATTTTCGTCCTCTTCATGGTGATAGCAAGCAATCTTACATTTGAACGAGTTTCACTTGGTCTTTGGCCCTTCTACGCTTGTAGCTAACTCCTTTCCATGCACAACTAAGTGCCAATTCGCTTCTTTTGGATGATTCACCTAGCAAAACATAAATAAAAGAAAACAAACGTAATATACAATGATTTGCGAGAATATAAGCAATTACTAGCATGGATTCGACACTAAATATATGCAAATATGCACTTAACAGGGATCAGACTAGATCTAGTTTATCTTTTGATAAACTTGTTATTGCTAGTCGTATTCAGATTAACAAGCTATCATTTGGTGGTACTCTTCAGTATCTGAATCTGGCAGTTCTGTTTGACTTGATCTGGTTAAATTGTTAATCCAGATCTTGGAAGATCTAAAACCCGACAAAGAAGTTTAATTGATTTTAGACATAAAAGCCTTTGTCACACTTAACAAATATATTTATGATTAATTTCTTGAGATAGGATAGTGGTTACCAAACAGATTAGTCTTTTACTGTTTGGAAGACGGTCAAAATGGTTGAGTGCTTAAAGTCTTCAGAGAGGCTGAAACAACTTAAGAAATAATTTATCTCTGTCGGCAAGCTATTGTCAAGCAATTCTCGAGGGAAATCCACTAACAAATTTGCCCGATCTTTTCCACAAGTCCAACGTTTATAAAATAAATTACTTGTTAGATCCCCGAGAATCAAAATGCAAGAAGTATCACAAAGATCATATATCAAAAAGAAAAAGTTTTATAATTTTTAGTCTTGAATCTTTGAAGTATCGCATTCCTAAGCAACTTTATTCCTACTAATGATAGATCACACACAAAACAGAGTTGTTAACGTTAAATGATCACTAGTCTCTTCAGATCTCGAATAAAATAGAAGATAAGCAGTGCTCAAACAAACTTGAGTGGCCTTATATCAGAAGACAATGTCCATAGAATAAACAAGTTCTATATTAAAGATGATTGCATTGTTAGTCAATCAAATCAATGATCTAAAACTAAAATAACAATGCAATTTAGTTTCCCACTAAAGATATTATTACAAGTTTCTTGATCCCAAAAAGACTTTAAACGAAGGCCACACAAGAGATTTCACCTGACTGAATTACTTTCTTTTATCAATGAGTGGGATTCTCGCACAAACGGTTAGGCAGTGTCCTACAGGATGAGTTAAGAATATAAGCTCCACTATCTATAGTGGAATGACCAGGGCTTGTTTGGACAAAAAGGAACTACCGAATCTGAAAATCCTTAAGATTTGCAATAAATATATTTTTTCGGTTTTTACAAATTCCAGCTGTAATCCAATTTATATATCGGAATCACTCTTTTACTAATATAGCAACAAAATAAATGCAATCTTCTGGGATATGGAAAACATTCAAATCCGAATATCTAAAAGATATTAGAATATTTCGGTTTCGGTTTCGGGATATCGCCTTGAGAATCAAGAAAAATTATTGAATATAAGTAATAAGGTCTAACACATGATCAAATCACTATGTTGATACAATAAGACTTTCATGGGAGATCAAAGAACACATTGTCTATTACAGGATATTAAAACCATAATTTCCAAGTTTAAGTTTATCTCTTTTGTCTCTGTTAACCGTGTTGCAAATGGAGTTGCTCACGATCTAGCTCAATGAGCTAAAACAAATGTTAGCCATATGGCTTGGTCTGTACCCCTATTTGGCTCCTGCCTTCTTTATGTAAGGACCATAGGGCTACCTAATTGTAATCTTCTGTCTGTTGCTTATAAAAATAAAAATAAAAACTAAATTGTCGGGCATGCGCGGTGCGTAAGCCGAAATCATTTCACCGAGAAAAGATTGAAACCGATAAATTGGACTTTGTTTACCAAATTACATAAATGTCCGTAATTTGTTGTTAGATGTGTACTAAAAAAACCATGCAACAAGGACAAAGTGGGATATGTGTTTTTTATTTTAAATTCCCTTTCCCACACAAAAATTGCAAAATGGGATCCACTCTCACGTGACTCACTCTCTCCTGATTTACTTGTTAAGTTTACTGATTCGCCCTCACTTAATTTAGAAATGATTTTTGATAAAGCTTAAAACTAAGGGCAATTTTGGAAGTTCACAATTTGTAGCTTCAGTTTCCTGTTCATCTACAGTGCCTAAGGGTAGTTCCCTTTATAATAGCAATAGATTATGTGAACATTCCAAAGTTCAATCTGTATACATCTCAATGTTTGTTTAAACCCGAAGATCACCAAACATATCGAAGATGTAAATACAGATTAAACTATATACAAAATCTATCAGGGATCGATCTTGAACTCTCTTTCGACTATGAAACGTTATTTCACAAGTATACTTCCTTAGATTATATTTATGATATTATGTTGGATCATAATCCCAAGGTTCGAATTCATTCCGGAAATTCGGATGCATTAAGTAACAAGTTACAAATTAGTGCAACATTGATTCACAAAACCTATAGATAAACTATACTTCGTATCTGTATATAACCAAGTTGTATAAACAACTAGTATATCTTTACTTGATACTTTGATCATAGTATAATGACCAAGCCATCGATACTGAAGACTAGTAAACAAACTATACTTTGTATGTTATGTTTTCAATAAATACTGACTTGATCAAAAAACGTAGATAAAATTGGAACAATTCAAGTCTGTAATTACTAACCTCAAACTGAAGGATGATGCGTTCGTTGATGCCGATACGTCTCCAAGTTCTTCATTGGTGATAATAATGAGTCTCAACATTTATATTTTCCTAATCCAACCTAACAAAATTGACTCTAGTAATCAACTCAAGCAGCTTCGAGTTTTAGAATTATAATACGACAACCAAACTTTACATACCAACGTTTGGTGGGTTCAGCCGAGAAATGCTCTAACACAACTCAATCTAGAGAGATTTTTGGTGGAGTAAGGATCCTAATTATGTAGGTCGTTATATAAAATCTTGGATTTTTTTTTATAAACCAATACCTATGGACTACTCGAGTTTTAAGGAATCTTACAAAATAAACCTGCCAATGATAGCTGAATATCATGAGGGGCTAACCTAATTCATAGTGGATTCAAATGTTGAAAGGAAAATACTTTAGAAAATCTTGACTTAAAAATAAAATAAAGTCTTCTTGGATGTGGAAGTGTGTGCTGCAGGGTATGAAACCGATTCATAAATATTCGTGTTGGGAAGTAGGATATGGTCAATCCATACGATATAGACTGATCAATGAATACCTGATCTAGACCTTACTTTAGATTAATTATGTTATGACAGGAACAACTCATTAACTCTTGTATTATACTTGATTAAATCTGATACAAATAAGTGGAACCAGAGTTTAATCAATGCTAACTTTCCTCATGTTATGGCACAATCATCCGCACAATTAACTAAACTTGTTTACAGACTTGAACAGTGCTTTAGAACAGGATAAACCAAAATGGAAACTAATTAACAATGGCATTTTCACTGTGAAATAATTGTATGATAGACTAAGTGCATAGAATTCATATCGTAGCTAAGGGGAAAGAGAAATTTTGGAAAACATGTCTAAAATGATAAAATTATTTTTTTGGAAATGCTTAAACAATGCTCTGCATGTCAAAAAAATCTTAGGATGTTATGTAGATACTGTTGAGATTAGTCCCACGTAATATGGGCAACTTAGTAAGATTTGGTAGTTAATAATATTTGGGCAACCCTAACCTTGAAAGCCGCTTTTCATGGTGAGTTAGGACCATGGACTTTAATATAGTATCTGAGTATGCAATTAGTGACGAGTCTAATATGGCCGCACCTATTCTGCGTCACCCGATTAAATATCCACGTGTTAGACCTAACGAGGCTACACATGAGGGGGCATATTGAGATTAATCCTACATGGTATGAGCAATTTAAGATCCAACAATTAATAAGACTTGGACAATCCTAACCTTGCGGGACGATTTTCGAGGTGAGTTAGGCCTATAGACTTCAATAGATACAATAGATACAATAAATACAATTGCATATTTTGTATAATAATTATAAATATCCATATCATATGTTGTTTTGGATGCCGATATGCAACGTTAATATGAATGCTAACTTTTTTTTTCCTTGTCTTTTTTTATAGGTAAAGAATTTGGTGTTGCATTTGCGTGTTACGAAATTAGTTTACTAATATCATCACTCAATGACCTTACCGTTGTACTACAGTGACACCGTATAGATGCTACCTCCTTTCACATGTGGATTATGAGCAATGATGAAAACATATCGTTTCAAGGGAAATGAATCCGTGGCTGAAATTTGTGGATATAATTGCTGGTTCATTTGGAAAGAAAGATGCACCATGATATTTCAGGATATACCAACTTCTTCCTGGCAAACTTTTGTTTTTATCCAGAGAAATCTAAATTTCAGGTGCAGTCACTGTGAAAAAGAGTAACTTAAGTATAAGTTAAAAAATTTCACACAGGCCCAAGAATTCCTTGGGAAAAACCATCCATGAACTGTTTAAAACTTAATTCTGATGCTCCTTGGATTTATCATACTTCAATGCTGGCTTTGGCATGATTTTGGGAAATGATACATGAAATGGAAAAGATCTAACAACATGTTTGTTTTCTCCTCTATGTAGAGGCAAACCACTACCTTCCTCTATGTAGAGGTGGGTCCCATTTTTTAGGTTGTTTGTTTTTTCCACTACCACTGTAAATATAGAGGCCAAACCTCTATCTAATAGAGGAAATGAAATAGCAGTAGGAAGGTGCTATTTTGGGGCCAAACCTCTATTTTATCCGGAAATGTCTATTATGCCCTCACACTAATTTTAAAATTCTACATTTTGTCCTCGATTCCAAATTCCTTTTATCAGATGAGATCTGTACTCATCTCTCTTGCCTCTCTCTTTCTCTCTTGAACCCTCATCGAACTCAGAGAGATGGAATGATCTTCATCTAGGTTAGGGAGAAGGCTGGATTTCGTATTTCATTGAGATCTAGGTTTGATTTTCATCGGAGCAATTGAATCTCACTGGGAACTAGGTTTGGGTATATTCAAAGGAGAAGGTTAGGGTTCGAATCTCGAATTAGGTTTGATATCTTCGTTCAAATTAATATTCAGGTAACTTTCGATTAATGGTATCATTTTTTCTGTTTGTTACTTCATGAGCTTCGTTGCCCTAATTTTTCTATTTCAGTTGATTCATGTATGTAGAGGTGTTGTTATTCGCTTGAACCTGTGTTTTTAATTTCTTCTGATATAACACTTTACTGATTGAGATCTTCTAAACCCATGAATGATTGAGCTCATCCAAAACCATTACTGATTTTAACCCAGAAATGAAAGGAGACTAGCTGTAATAAAAAATTTGGTTAACCAGTTTCTCATGCATGCTGTTGTACTTGTGTATGTGATGGTGAATCCTTGCTACAATTATGGTTTCATTTTGAATTTAGTGTCTCCATATTTTCCAGGGGTTGTATTTTCATTTTGCAGGGTTTTACTTTTATGTGTAAACCCAAAGTTGTTCAGGTTTTTGTGGAAGGATAACCCAAAACTGGGGCATCAACTAATTTCCCGCATAGTTATTAGGCTCTCATTTGTCACTGAGTGATTATTATTGAAAATTTTGAATTGTATTGGTTTCCTTTAAAAACGATAAGTAATTGTTTGGTGAATGCTTTTTACATATGCAGGTTCACTTCCTCTACAAAGGCACTTTGCGTGTTCTGCTGGTGCTGATTCTTGAGTACCAACGGAAAGTGATCACCATTCCGGTAAACCTTCTTTGAGTACCAACTGTGGTCCATTATTGTTGATTTCTCGTTAATTTTTCTTTTCCCTTTTTTCGAAGATGTCGGGTTGGAAGTGAACAACAACATTGAAATGAATAGTGAAAGTGCAACATCAGCTACGCAACATGTATTTAGACCCCAAGATCAGAATTTTATGCATCAATTACGTGATCAGGTTGCAAATGAATTAGTGAATCTTGGAATTTCGAGAGATGAGGTATCTTTATTGGTCATCTGTGTAGGGCTGGTGAGGAAGTGGAGTTGAAGGATGAATGGGGGGGTTTTGGTTTGGTCTTTTATTAGTTTGTATTTCATTTAATCCGTATAACGGTTTGGATTGTTGAAAACATTTTTGAATTTTTGAAAATGTTGATTTGGAATGAATCTTGGAATTTTTTAAGTTGTTTAAGGGTAAAATGTGAAATGTACAAATTTAAGTTTAAATATAGAGTTATTAGATAGTGGTTAAACAAACATAAATTTTGAAGACTCTATATAGTGGTATTCATATAGAGATAGAGGTAAACCTCTATGTAGAACCCTCTAATTATATAGAGGAGAAAACAAACATGCTGTAAGTCAAGAGTATTCAAAATTGCATGTCAAGAAAATGCAGAAGCATTAGCACTCTTACAGGGATTTAAACGGCTAGACAATAAAAAATGAAAAACTTTTGGACTAAAATGGACTATGAAAGAATACCAAGCTTTACAAATTAAGGAAATAAAACTTTAAGGTCTTGGCTAAATCAGGGAGTAGTGAAAAAGACCCTTAAGATCTTGAAGGAATGTCTGGATTTTTGGGTTTTAAGTTTATTAAAAGAACTGGAAATCATGTGGCTGACAAGCTAGCTATGGATGCAAGGAGAACATCTCTAAACAACACTTGGAGGAATGAAATGCCAAATTCCCATTTTATTTGATTAGATAAAATTTAAATATACTAATAGAAACAATATATTTGTAATATAAGAAATAATTATGCAAGATTGTTGTCTGGTGCTCTTATTAGGGAGAGGAGAACGTTCCTTAGTGATGTGCAAACAACATTTTAGGCGTTCTTTTTGTATATTTGTTTTTTAGTCCGTTTTTATTTTTTCCTTTTCGCAAATTGGTAATATATTAAAACGAACTAACTTAAGCCAGTTGTGCACTCTTGATAGGAGGGCTTGGGATCTTTCAAAGAATGACAAATTTACATCTAAATCTGCTTACTTGGGAATTAGAGGAGTAAGATCCTACCCTTGTAGTAAACTTTGGAAGTGCATATGGAAAATTCGTGTTCCCCATAGAATTCAAACTTTTATTTGGAAAGCTGCAGGAATGCTATACCTGCTTGAACTGTTCTTCAAACTAGAATGCCTATGAATGGAGTTGACTATTCCAGGTGTCTTCATCCTAATGAAATTGTTATGCATGCCTTGGTCTTATGCCCTTTTGCTAGTCGTGTTTGGTTCTTATCTTCTTTGTGTGTCAATACCCAAGCTTTTAATAATTACACCTTTTCCAATTGGTTGATGTTCCGGTTAGTGGATCCTAACTCTAAACTACCTGATGAATCTCGGTGTTTATTTGTCACCATACTTTGGTCTTTATAGTAGAAATCTGTTAGTTTTCCAAAAAACCAATGAAAACCATTTAGTTGTTCTTAACAGAGTTAGAGATGTTGTTGATCAGAAAACCTAGTACACCTTTTAGCCATTCTATTCATATTGGTTTACTGGATACATGGATGAACCTCCCCCCACCCCACCCACCCAATGGTTGGATAAAGTGCAACACTGATGGTGCTTTTGATGATTCTTCTTTGAACAATGGATCAGGCTATGTGATGAGAGATTTTTCCAGTAAAGCATCTTTTTGTGTTGCTATGGTGTTTGAAGTCCAATATGCTGAAGAGGCTGAAGCTAGAGCAATTTGGGCGTTGTTAAAGAAAGCAGTGGACCCGAAACTTACACACATCATTGTTGAAAGTGATGCTCAAGACCTTATAAATCGTTTCTCTTCGGGTCAATTTGATGGTGATTCTAGGACAGATGTTATCTTTAAGGATATTATGTTTTTTGCTTCTAGTTTAAAAGCTTGTATTTTTTCATTTCGACCCAGAACTTGTAATTTTGTTGCTCATAAGCTAGCTCAATGGGCAAAAAAACACAAGTCTTCTATGTACTGGTTTGTGCCTCCTATTTGACTTTAGTCGAGGGGGATCATTAGCCTTGTTGAAAGCCTTCGTTTTAGGAAAGAAAAAAAAAGAATTGGGGAGTTAGAAACCTTGATTCCATCTTGAGTAGAGTCATCTACTGTGTGGAAGGATTAAAAGACTTCCTAGCATTAGATTTATCTTCGCATTTGGTTTTGGTTGGGTAGTATATGATCTTAGTTCACAAAAAGTAAATATTAAATGGGATAGGACAGCTGCACCCAAGCACTGTCGCAGCTAGTTTCTTTGTTTTTAATTGAAAAATGAAAATGTCGTATGTCCCTCTCTATAAACCTCCCGTCATGCCACCGGTCCATAGCTAAGGTCCACGACACTTAGCTATGGACCCACCGTTGCCCAAAAAGCTCGAGGCTCCTAATATAAGTTTTATATTTTATAATGTAGGATCTTAGAACTACATGACAATCACATGTGCATGGATATGTGTATAGATAATATACCTGACGATGCCATGGATATTGAATCGCAGTAATCCTCTTGAGACACCCGTAAATCTTCTTATTGCGAAATACCTTGTGGAGCTCTTGGTTTCTTCCTCTTGACCTTTTACGTAATGAGTTGTAATTCTTGAATACAATATTGATGGGTATTGTATTCCATTTATAGGCAGAGGAAGGACCAAGTTCCTAGGATTTTTAACATCAACTTTTAATACTCAACCGTCCATCAAGGGAGTGTTAATAAGGTATTAAATCCTTATTGAAACTTAAGATAATAACTCCTTAGTAACCTAAGATTCATGTCTAGCAATGTCTTGATTATCTTATATTAGCAAACATGGAATCAAGAGATATTTCTAACGATGTAGAAATAATCTTACATTCTCCCACTGGTCCATGTGATAATCAATTTAATAGTTAATCATAGACAACATAAGTGCGCATAATTGCTGAACAAAATTTAATGGTTAAACATAATACCTTAATCAAGCAAACTACTCATGCGAGTCATAGAGGTTGCACATTGTCCTATTATCAACGTGTTTCCTTCCATGTACCACAACACAAATAACTTACTTAACTAGGCCTTAAATAGGAGTATCATAATGGTCCAGTGATGTCTTCAAAATAAAAAAATTTATGTTAACATTCATCCATTCCATAAATGTATACTAAAAATGGATACAAAAATATATTCAGAATTTCATTAATAAGAGCTCAATGATTGTTCAAAATAAGCACACATTAGCTGAATTCAATAATCAGTTACTCCCACAGACCTAAGATATCAATCTGTTCTTAAGAGATCTTAAAAGGTAACTGTTCCATAAATGCATTTGCGTATATAATTGTACTTAGCGGTAAATGAACAACTATTGTATCTGAATTGCTTAATTCACGTATACATACTCAAGGTTCATGTGTTTTGTCCTCTTATATCATATCGTGCTTTAATGCTGCAAACTTAAGACGATAAATTTCAGCAATGTAGAGACAAACCTCAAGTCTCTAAGTCTCGCAGTCATAATTATTCAATTGTGGGATTAGTATTAATGGATTCTTTCTTTATAGAATCCGTGCATCCACCAAAAATTAAAGTTTGAAAGCCCAATTAACTCTAATTGGGTTGGCCAACTAATTGTAACACATAAGATAAGATTAGTATCTCAAAATTCTTGATTGCTTTCCCATAGTTTTTTCTTCGATTCTTTAGGCATTTAGTTAACATATCAACAACTTGTTATAAGTTTCATATCAGAATTAAGACGTAATGAAGATTAAATTTATATCTTCAATCCAACATAAAATCAAATCTGTTAAATACGTTATTATCTAAAAGTTCTTTGAATATTCGATATATGCATTATATGAGAGCTTTAGTAATCCATATGATATGTACAATCACATGGTAAACTTCATTGATATCCTTTATTTAAAAAAATATAGAGATATGCATAAAGTCAAGATCACTACTCGTAGGTAGTATGTCTTAACATACAAGACCAAGAGTATGAATTTCTCCCACTGATCTTGAGGTATATGCATAAATCTGTAATAATTTCATCCAAAACTTGAAACATTAATAGTTTTGTTGAATTTCATATACCATTATGGGAGGATGCTTAAATTTCATACTTTGATTTCTAAAAATTGTAGAATAAAATTTATCATTAATAAAGGCTATTTTCATATTTAATTAATGTAACTCTTAGGTCATACTGAGATACTATTAGTACTATCATAATTTTGAATAAATCTTTCTTTGACACGGGAGAAAAACTTATTTATAATCAATGCATCATTTCAGAGTAAAATCTTTGCCTAAAAGTCAAGCTTTATATCGTTTAGTAATGCAATTACAGTCATGCTAGGGCTGAAATACCCACTTGCACACAACTGTTTTGTGTCATTAGAGCAACTAAACAATATTCCAGACTTGGCGTTCAACCATTGATTTTTATTTCACATAACATCAATCCATTAACCAAAATTATTATACACATAATAGTTTGTGAATCAGAAACCGAGTCTTTGTTATTCCATATCAAATGAAATAAATTCTTATAAGCAAATCACTGAAACAACATGAACAACTTTCTTTTAGTCTCTTTTGAAACCTTGTTAATGATGGTTCAAGTTGTTACCAAAAATTATTGACAATAGTTTCATTATGGAGTATTGGATCAATAATTTGTGGTCTTTCATTATCTAACATTCCGACAATGAGAAGATTCACAATATCTGTAGAAATATTAAATAATGGGATCATTATTAAGACTTCTTGAACAAATATATCCACGTACTCCCGCTTATTATGCCATCAGTAATGAATTTATATTTTCGGTTTCAATAAATCTCACACTACGGTTAGAACATAAAGAATACCATTTGGATTATTTAGGAAAACCAGTGAACCAGTAATTGTTTTCAAATCCAATTTTCATTCTTGGGAAATGTAATCCCTCACCTCCAACTGAAAAACCAAAACTTATAGGTGATTTAAACTAGGTTTCCATCCTTTCTAGTTCAAAGTGTGTCTTCGAAACTGCTTTACTCGGAAATCTATTTAATTACACAGTTGTGGATAGGATATACATTCACAGATGTGTGGCTGTTATGCATACATCATCATGCTTCTAACCATTTTCATAAAAGTATGATTTCGCCTTTTGCTATACACCATTATGCCAATGATAATTTGGCCCTGTGTATTGAGCAACAATTCCAAACTTTTGGAGATACTATGTAAAAGATTTAGGATATTATCCTGTTTTGTCATACCTTTCACAATATTCACCACCTTTGTCAGACTTTATGCTTTTCACTTTCTCTATAATTGCCTCTCAATTTCAATAATAAATGTTCGAGAAAATATCCACGGATTGAGATTCATAATGCAATTGATAGATGTACACAGTAATGCGAAAAATCATCAGGTGATAAACAAGTTTATCTCAAAAATTAACCGTAAAAAGTCTACAAAATAATCATAATCAACAATTCATAAGAACAAAGCTGAATTTTATAATAGAGATAAATGAAATTAAGCTTACAATAGTTTCATACCTTCAATAAGATTCTCTTGTGGGTAAAACCTTATCAAGGAACAATGTGAGACATGAAAAACATTTGTAGATATCTTACCTTCTCATGCACACAACCTTATGTTTGTTTAATACCACAACTAGAGTCGCCCGTGGGAGAATCTCGTCCTAACATGTATTAACAAACTCAAATAATTCTAATGTTCAACCTAATACATCGAAGTAATAGTCGCCTGTGGGTAGCTATTATTTTACATGTATATGAAACATTTAGATAACCTTTATGCTTGTTTAAACGTGTGAACCAAAACTACTTGTAGCAGCATTGTTCTTATCATTAAATCAAACTAAAATGACTCAAAATATACAACACATACAAGAAGAAAGTTTAGTATCACTGTGGTGATGACTAACAAATCCAGCAAATATGTACAATTGTAAATATCACACTAACTTTTCTTGTGATATTGCATAGTCCTACTTAGTGATATGAACATATTTGAACTGATCATAAATTTAATCGATTGTAAACAATTACTAGTAACCCTAAAACACCAATAGAAAACTTTATTTGAAATCATGTCATATATAAATTGTGAAAAACATCAACATAACTTAATTTAAAAATATTCAAACATTATGAACCTTTCGTAACCCAAGATCAAGCATTGTGCAATAATGATCCAATAATGAAGATTCGTTAAAGAAAACTCTTTAATGCAATGCTAATTAAATTCGATATTGGCTTTAAGGATTACGATAAATAAGGCTCTATAAGGTTGATAAAGATGAAGGTTGTTTAAAATAGACGATATGGACATCATTTTTAACAAATATAAAATTTTATCCAGAAAAAATAAAGCTTAAATTTCTTTAAAGGATGTACTAATCAAGTTTTTTTTTTCTTAGATATAATAGAACATAATTTGACATGAACAATAGAAAATTCGTAATGGGTTACCCAACTCGGTAATGAGTTTAGTTCAAGAAAATTGCCCTTATTATGCATTTCAAGAAATAGCATAAAATCATGTGTCATTTAGTTAATTATGATCTTTATTCTATATCTAGAAAAATATAGTCAAAATTACTCAAGGAAGAAAATAAAGAGAATGACACTAGACGCTCATTCATACTTAAACCATTCGAATCCATAATATATAATCAAATTAATAAGATCATATCCTTCAGTTTTGTCTTAAGTATGTGAACTCAAATCACCTGTGGGTAATTGTTGTTATAATATATTTAAGTAAAACAATAGTGTAAGAATTTAGCAATTGATGATTATGGACGAAAAGTTAGTTTGACATCACTGTGGTGATTGATAAATAACTTAACAATAATGTCCTCATCATATATTCGGTAATTCTGAAACCCTAACTTTACGGTTCGGTGAATTTTTTTTGCTTACAATAACATTATGATTATTGTTAAGTTAAAATACTCTAATATCATTGTAGTGATAGCTAAAGAGTCCGAAATAATAACGTAAGCACAATAATATTATATAATTAAACAATCAAATGTTGGGTGAGTAACATAGCATAACCGACTCTCTCATAAACCATACCATAATGCAATACAAGTTTATAAACTATTCTCGTTCATTTAATGAAGTCGTTCGGTGAAAAAATCATTTTAGGTTATTCTTAAATGATTTTAATAACCGGAAGCATAATATAATGAGTATATCATAAAATAGTTTTATGATAAACATGTTCAAATTAGATAACATTTGAACTTAATCAAGTCTAAACCAGATCCAATTAAGAACTTGTTCTGTCAAAGTCCGAAGTCAACAGATTTGTCAACGCAAAAAGTCAATGACCAAAGTTAACAATCAAAGTCAATATTATGGTCAAACTCAAACAATCATGGTCTAAGTCATCAAATGTCAACTTTAATGTCAAACAAAGAAACTTATGACCGTATTAGGCATGTTTTCATTAGAAACCCAGTAAGCATTACCAAATAAATATATATAAAACATATGTTCATTAGTTAAGGTTTTGGGTTTGATATAACAAAGCCTAACATGCATACAAACAAAACAACAAACATTATAGGTGAGCCTATATCTTTATCAGGATCAAAGAAAATATTAAATATGTATGGATGTTTTGTTTTTAAAACCTACGGATATTTACGGTTTTTTTAAAAAAAATTTAAATACAAAAAGTAATCTTTTAAAACGTACTAATTAATATCAATGAACCATTATGATGTTATATATGTTCATGCATACTTTGTAACATAAGTAAACGGTGGTGATCAATAATACCCACATCCTAAACAGTTTTAGACATAATTCTAACCAAAATTGCATGAGACAAAAAAAAAACATGATTTTAATTACTTTATGCGTGGGTCACATCAAAGAACGTCATTATACATGCATCACGCCAAACATGAATCGCATCAAGTATGCTAATTTGTGCAGCGGGAAAATGAACAAGATATATGGTAATAAATCTTGAACCATAGACATCCTTATTACAGATCCAACGAACAAGATGATGGATCCATATAGACATAATATAACACATACTATATAATGGACAATCATGCGTTCTAAAACCTTGCTCTAGATGCCAAATATAAGTTTTATATTTCATAATGTAGGATCTTAGAACTACATGACAATCACATGTGCATGGATATGTGTATAGATAATATACCTGACGATGCCATGGATATTGAATCGCAAAGAATCCTCTTGAGACACCCGTAAATCTTCTTATTGCGAAATACCTTGTGGAGCTCTTGGTTTCTTCCTCTTGACCTTTTACGTAATGAGTTGTAATTCTTGAATACAATATTGATGGGTATTGTATTCCATTTACTAGTTTTTCACCCGTGCGATGCACGGGTCTGCTCTCGTTTATGAAAAATTAGATCCATTGTAAAGGTTAAATATAGTAGGCTTTTTAAGATTTGTTCAATGTAGGAAGCACCTGTAAGTTAAATTAAAAATGCTGGCAGTTTTTACATTTTTTTGCCTATTATGTCACTGGCTAAGAGATATTCCATATGTACAACAATCAGATTATAAGAAAGAACATGAATAGGAGAGAAAAGGATGTCGATTAGAATTTCTTGGGATACACACATGATAATTCTAACTGCAAAACAAACAAACAAACAAACAAACAAAATACACATTCAGTTAACAAAACATGCTTCAAAGAAAATATTCAACAAAACCTGTTGATAACAACAGTTTCACAATCATAATATGAATACACTAAGATTTGAATTGAGACAAAGAGATTCACCAATTTCTACACGGCATGACAATCATTAGATGAAAAAAATATTTGCGGCTACTTTCTTACCCAACAGCAAAACCCTAAAAAATCAGAAGAAAAAAAAACATCAGAAGAGAGACAGAGTGGCGGCGCCAAAACAACGGAGTTTCAGCTTTTCTCGAATACTTTATATAGAGAGTCACCATGCTTATTAATTCCATTACAAAAAAAATATCTTTCGGAAATAATATCTATGGATATCGTAAAGATTCATATAATCATGGTTAGCTACTAAAGAGCTTCTGGTTGCTACGCACGGGTTTGCTTTTTACTTATGATCATGTTGTAAAATTAATTTCATTTGAAAACAAAAAATATTATAAAAACTAATAAAGATTCAATACACTTTTGATCCTAAAAACTAATAGAACTCTATAATAATTAATAAAAAGCCATGTAGTGTAAAAGATAATTCAAAATTTATGAGATTGAATCTTAATTTCAAAAGCAACATGCAAAGAACTTTGATATTCTTTAAATTTCCGGAGCTCGTGCTTTTGTATTTTATACTACATTGTTACCTCTTTGGTGCACCTAGTCAATATACGCCTTTATTTCATCAGCATAAGTATAATCGGTACATTTTAATCTCAAAAACAACCTTGTTCCGCAACTTGATTTTTTATTTATAAATTCTTACATCTCAATTCTATCGTATGATTAGAGGTGTAAAACGTACTGGCACACCCCAGCACATCCCATTAAGATGCGAGCCCGCCGTACTACGTGTCGTGCTGTGCCGTGTCAAAAATTAAGGCATGCCGTGTTGTGACGTGCTTGAGAGCGTGTTGTGCTGTGCCTGACACATTTATTTTGCATTTTTTAAAATAAATATTTTCAACATATTTAGATATTATATGTAATTTTATTGAAATAATTTGATACAACGAAGATAGAATGTCAAAAAATTGTTAGAATAAACACTCTTTTGTGAAATATACAAAAAAATGTGTTGTGTTGTACCGTATTGTGCAATTTTTATACGTATTATGACGTGCTTTGTTAGCATGATGTGCCACGTGCTTATCCGTGCCACGTGTTGTGTTGTGCCACAGTACTGATTATTCTATTCCAGCACAACACATTAAGCCAACGTGTTGTGCCATGCTGGGCTAATTCACGTGATGTGTTGGGCTGTGCCCGTGTTGGTACGGCCTAATTTACACCTCAACGTATGATTATGTTGGTATTGTATTAAGGTAAAACGGATACCAAACAGTGATTTTCTTCAGTAACTTGACGATCTTTGGTCCAGTTATAGTATTTGCAAAAGAACAATGGGTTTTGGTGTCCAATCAATTTTAAGTGTTTGCTCTAAAAATGTGCCAGGAAAGGGAAATAATTACTCATATAGATGGTTTATGATTATGACACTTCACAGATTTAATGACTCAGGGTTAAGTACACTCTATCTACACAAGAACCTAACGCACGTGCTTTGCACGTGCCCAAAAAGGTGATGATTCAATATAGCCGGTTCAATTACCATGGCACCCTCGAATAATTTTTTTGTGAGTAATTCGTAAAGCATGAAAGCGAGGGCAAACTTGGAATTTCATTTTTTGCAGCTTCAATTACTGTATAGTAAACAGTAAAGAGTGTTGGCTTTATAAATAAAATAGTATTCGGCACGTCCAAGCTTGATCCAGGTTTATAGAAGTAAAAGGGTGGGGTTCAAACAACTTAAATTACTATTATACCCTCACATTATTTATTTTACATCATTTGTACCGGTATAGAATAAGGGAAAAATCATCCATATAAAAATTGCAGACTTAAATTACTATTATACCCTCACATTATTTATTTTACATCACTTCTACCGGCATAGAATAAGGGCAAAATCGTCCATATAAAAATTACAGCTTCATGGGACTGTTCATCTACAGTGCCTAAGCCTAGTTCTCTTTATATAATAGTATAGAAAAAACCTAACGCACGTGCTTTGCACGTGCCCAAAAAGGTGATGATTCAATATAGCCGGTTAAATTACCATGGCACCTCGAATAACTTTTTTATGAGTAATTCGTAAATCATGAAAGCGAGGCCAAATTTGGAATTTCATTTTTTGCAGCTTCAATTACTGTATAGTAAATAGTAAAGAGTGTTGGCTTTATAAATAGAATAGTATTCGGCACGTCCAAGCTTGATCCAGGTTTATGTGGGGTTCAAACAACTTAAATTACTGTTATACCCTCACATTATTTATTTTACATCATTTCTACCGGCATAGAATAAGGGCAAAATCGTCCATATAAAAATTGCAGACTTAAATTACTATTATACCCTCACATTATTTATTTTACATCACTTCTACCGGCATAAAATAAGGGCAAAATCGTCCATATAAAAATTACAGCTTCATGGGACTGTTCATCTACAGTGCCTAAGCCTAGTTCTCTTTATATAATAGTATAGTATAGATGATATTACTTATTGATACCATGTCCCTTAATCCTTAGTCGTTTTTTTCTTCTAAAGTTGGAACTCCGCACAAATAAGCCAACGTTGTTATTGGCTATAGCTGTTGTGGACAAATTTGGTGGCTAGCTTCTGAAAATAAATATCAACCATTGATGGAATAAATATATACCTTAGATTTAGGAGTAGTGCCATGAACCAGCAGAGGAGTGACATGTAATCAATAACTATTTACATGGTTATCTGTAAAACATAGGGGGTCAAAATTTATTTTCCTAAACAATTTTCGAACGCGTAGATAGGTTGTATCCCTAAGATCTCTAGCCCGAACACCAATAAGCGTATTCATGTACAGTTGTGTCACGAAATCGATGTCTAGCTATACTAAATGTCTTTGCCTCATCAAATATTTTGATGTGATCATACCGAATTCATCATCTCCTTCATTATTCGTGGACTTTTTGGAGGACACACTTGTCTGTTTCTTTGCATCGCCCTCATTTGTGTCTTTGAACACATTCTCATGATATCTTCTGGTTTATCCTTATCTTCTTATTTATTCAGTAATGAATAAGTTCGTTCAGATATAAATTTTCAAGGAAAGGTGATAGTATTGTTTCTCATTAAGCAATAGCCAAGTAAAGAGAAAAGTTCTCATTTTCAGAAAAAATATTCAAAAGAAATCCATTAAACAATATACATGAATAGCTTCCACCGATGGTCTTAAAGCACCAGTAAGGTTGGACATGAGGTAACATTCTTTTTGATTATACGCCTCTTAAGAAACTGACTTCTTTTTTCTCTTTTTTTTTTTTGGCCAAGGAACGGTAAGATTTGAGGTATGGTGATTATTAGGTTATATTTATGGGTCATTGACCACAACCTGAAACGAAATACTTCCGACCACAAACGATAAACCGCTACAGAGAAAAAAGCCCAATCATATTCAACCAAGGTAATCCAAGGACCAAAAGAAAGAAATGGATGTAAAAAAATACAGTTTGACCAATTATATGTCTACCAAAATGATAATACAGGCCAAAAAAGACCAACTAATCATGTTTTAGTCCATAAACACCAATTAACATAAAAAAATAGGGAAAAAACTGATTCTACTTACAACAATATAAAAGATGTGGGCGACTCTAAATTGTTTCAATCCCTGAAACAAAGAAATTGAATTCCTTGTCCTAAATCTTCAAAAATAAACTCATCATAATCTCTTCCAAATCCTCCTCTATCTTTGATGTTTAATCCGTACGTGTTACAAAAAACGAAAACTAAACAAAGAATAAATAAAATAATGACCAAAATTACGTTGTCGATATTACCTTATTTTCAATTGAACCGGAAACAAATGATTTCATCACGATCATGTACTGTGCTTTTGCACCAAGAACGGAAAAAAAAAATGATTTCATCACGATCATGTACTGCGGCTTATAGTGGTGCACCAAAATGTTTTCTCTATGACTTTATAGTCGCCATCCATCTTATCTATCAAACGAATAGTCTATAAAAAATATCTCTTTCCGTCAACTCTGCATTTCATCGTTCTATATTGGCAAAAGAAGGGAAAAGAAAAGCAAAAGAACATTTAAAGTGACGAAGATTTACCAATTTCTTTCATGCGAACATCTGTTTAAAATACCATTCAAATAATACCAATCAACGTTTTGAAGATACCTGCAAAAAAACAACAAACCGGGGATCAGATAACAAATCCAAAAAAAAAAACGCCATTAAAAGAGAGAAGCGGAGTCGGACGATGAGCTTCTGCTCGTTGCTTTATATAAAGAGATACATTATTACCCATAATAAAAAGATTTTGTTTAAATGAAAAATAATAATCAGTATCTAAAAATATAGCATATGATTTTTATTTCTTTTTTGGCCAACTGCATTTACCTATTGTGTTATTTTTTGCAAGTTTAAACTATGAAAATCACGGGGTTTACCCATAACTTTTTACCAATGGTATTTTACAGTCAATATCAAGCACCATATATTTGTTTTACCATATTTATGTGCAAAAAAATAAAACAATATATTGTATTTTTGGGTATCCGCTATATTTTCGAATGGCTATATTTATTTGTTGAGTCATTTTTTCCAAAATGATATTAAGCATCTTCTAGACGTCCCAAAATAGAAATTTCTTTTATTACTTTTTTTTTATGAGTCGAAAATATTAAGAATATATATATTTTTTTTTTTTGCCGATTACACTTTTTACCCATATTTTTATTTTGATATCCTTCAATATTGTATTTCATACTATTTTTTAATTATTTTATTTTTGACTATGAAATCAATAATATTCTGAAAAAATGACACTGATAATGGACTTTTTTTTCCTTCCGCAATCTATTTTTTGTTTGCTTATTTGCTTAATTATGATGTTCTAACACCACCAACATGATTTTCTTTTTAATGATTTTGTGTTCTCTTCAATTGTACAGAATAAACAAACCTTTTTGTAAGTCCGGGAGAAAGAAGATCCCTTGATTCAAGGGTGACCATTCAAAAATCAGGTATTTCTTTTTTTAATTGTTGATTTAAATTTGATCAATAATTCGATAACTTAATATCATTTGGAAGCGTACGTAATTGCAATTAGAAATTAGGCTTTTTAATTATCCGTAGTTTTGGAGTTGTAATTAAATGAGTTTTGTTGTAAGAAGTGTAATCGAACATTGGACATTGGACAATTTTTTTTTGTTTTTTTTCTTTTTATGATCGATTTGATTTTATGATGAAATCACGATGAATACCGTATAGTTAATTTTAATCTATTTTTTTTTGTTTTTTGTTTTTTAGTTATATTTTATATTTTTGTTTCTTAATGTTCTAAGATTGTATAAGTTTTAGTAATTTTAGGTAATTATAATATATTTTGGGCCCAATAAAAATTCCTGAAATTCTATTGGCCGAAATTTAAAATGGTGGGGCCAGAATCAACCAGAAGCTCCGATTAACCACAACGCTCGAAAAAACTCTGTTTTTATATAAAGAATAGGCAGAGGAAGGACCAAGTTCCTAGGATTTTTAACATCAACTTTTAATACTCAACCGTCCATCAAGGGAGAGTTAATAAGGTATTAAATCCTTATTGAAACTTAAGATAATGACTCCTTAGTAACCTAAGATGCATGTCTAACAATGTCTTGATTATCTTAGATTAGCAAACATGGAACCAAGAGATATTTCTAACGATGTAGAAATAATCTTACACCTAAATTCAGGGGTTAGATGAAAGCCACGTTTCATGGGGAGATAGTGAGGAACCATTTCAGGGGAAATGCAGCACCCTCGAGAATATTTTGGTTATCAAAGGGAATAATGACTGGTCGTAATAGTGGCAGAGACGACAAGCACTGGATTAATTTACACTGCACTTAGACCGTGTTTGTTTGCATCTGACTCGCGATCTGTTTCTGAGTTAACCCTTGACTCGTCACGAGTCAGATGTCAGACCGTTTGTTTTCAATTTTGAGTCAGATCTGACTCGACCTCTGACTCAGACCTAACCCCTGATTCGGACTCGTTTGAGTCAAGTAACAAAGTACCCCTGACTCATGGAACCAAACCACTGACTTACATTTTTTTTAGTCAGATCTGACTCAAACAAACATATCGTGTCAGATCTGACTCAAGTAATGTGATTTCACTCAGATCCAGACGACTCACATCCAGATGACTCTGATGAGTCAGGAGTAAACAAACAAGGTGTTAGTGCATTATATTAACTTCTTTTGTATGTAGTAATTGCAGCCGTATAAATAACCTGGCGGGACAAATATTTTCACAAGCAAAGAGAGATTCACTGATACTGCTACATTATTATGCTCGTGATTGACTGATGGACAAATGCTCTTCAATTAAGCATGCGACTCTAAAATATGCTACTAAGGCTGGGTTTGGTAATGTTTATTTTTCCAAAAGCACTTTCAAAACCTATATATGTCAATAATTGTTGAAATTGGTGTTTGGTAAAAAAATATCAAAGTGCTTATTATCCAAAGCACTTCCCAGATTCCTCAATTTTTAAAAGTTTGGGGAGGAGGAGCTTTTAAAAGCTACAAAAGCATAAGTCATGGGTCCCACCAAAATTTAATGCTTGATTTATCTTTTTTGTCCCTATTTTATTTTGTAAATGACAAAAATTACCCTTAAATATATATACAATCAATTTTTATTTCTTATATTTTATTTTCAAACTATTGTATGATACCATTTCATTTAATTTGTCAAAAATAAAAATAAAAACAAAAACAAATTTTAAATAATTACTTAATTTTAGTTTATTTTTTGTTTGAAAATTATATATATTTAAAATTGGTTAAGTAAAAATAATTTTTCTTGACAATCATAATAATAGTAATAATTAGTAAATTTTAATATTTAATCTATTTATATTTAATAGTAAAAAAAATTAATTATTTTTAACCCCAATAAAATTGAATAAAACTATTTTTAGAGATATGTCTGTTTTTGTCATTTGCCACAACAACAATGGTTGAATCTAGTATTTTACCAAACACACTTTGATTGTTTTTTTAATCAGCTTTAACTTTAATTAATATTTTACCAAACGTCTAACTGCTTTTTTCTCACAGCACAGCACAGCAACGCACAGCAGAAAAGTGTTTTACAAAAGCTGCAGCAATACCAAACTAAGCCTAATATTCCTCACCAGTAAAGGCACATTGACGCTATTTCGACAGGTCAAATCAACAGGAACCTACAAGCATGAACGGCCCTAAGCCACTTAGTAATTGTTATCGTGTAGATGAGCATATGGGAATAAAATTTGATTGACAGTCACTGGAATTTGTCCCCTTAAATTCTGTTGGGTGTCTAAAAATTCTGGCAAGTTTCATGCAGCATCTTGCTATGACCACCACGAAAATTAAACCCACTTTTTGAACTTTCTTTTCTTTTTATCATTTAAAACAAAGTGTGATGATAACATTTCCTATCGGATAGAAATAGGCGAACTTGGTTAACCAATGTTAGAGCTTTCCTTTGAAGATTAAGATAACTCAAGTTCCACTTTAACCTAATTTCCCCAATGATTTTGCTCTAGAAAAGCCTTCCCCTGTTAAGCAAGATCACCGAGAAATTCCACTTTTTAAACCCACTTTTTCCCCTGTCCTTTGTTTGTACGTGGTACATATTATAGAAGGGATGGCATTTCCGAAAGTTTTTTCTAGAACGATTAATTAGGGTATACCGGATATAATTGAGAGATTTTATTGTTCATGTCGGCATGGGTTTGATTGCCGGCATTGAAAAACCATGCCGACATGAATAGTAAAATATTCCCAAATTATTTCCGGTATATCCCAATTAATTCTTGTTCTTCTGTCAGTTAATCCACATATAATTACGTTGCTCAGATTGAAACTTCTCGTGTGTTTATCCTCCCCTGTAGAAATTGGCCCACTGCTAAAAAGAATTCGGGGTTGCTACATTGGAATCCAACGTGTCTCACTAATTATTTTCAAATGCATGATCTTTCTTTTTCTTGATCGTGTTTAGTTTAGTTTACTATTGGAACCTTCTTACGGAACAAAACAATTTAGTTTAAAGACATGTAGTGGAATGAAATAACCAAATTAATGATTTTCCTTATAAACAAACTTATACTTGTACCTTTTTTCTTACTTCTCATGGCCGGTTTTCCGCTTTATTGGTGGACACGAGACAGAAAACACTCGGAGAGTAGCACTTACATTTTGATTTGATCATCATAGTGTGTGTAGGCGTGTGGCAAGATTATACATATATATATAGGCGTGTGGCAAGATTACCTAGTAGAAGAGAACACAAATCATTTGGTATCCTTTAATCATCATCGTCGTCACAGAGTACTTTTATCGCGGAAAAAATACCAGCTAGTTGGGAGAAGAAGAAATACCATCTCTCCTTATAAATTATAAGGTATGCATGCATGCATGCATGCTTAATCACTTACATGTTCTGTTTATCAGTTGATTTGATTATCCTTAGTAGCATTTTTTTTTTTACAATATACCAGAATTTCTATTGCTACCTACCTTCATTTATTACTTTTTTTTCCCTTCCAGTTTTATCTTCTTAGGATCACCATATGTGAAAAAAAAAAAAAAAAAAAAAAAACGTCCCAGAGCAACATGTGCCGTGAGAAGTAAATGATTTGAGCATTGCACATTCGTTTCCTGTTTCCTCCTTAAAGCGGGTAGTTTATGATGTTGATATGGATGGGGGGGCGTAACTGCTTAATTAGTCCCCCACTTACACCTAAAAATGCAATTGATTTCTTGAAAAAGGAATAAAATCAAACTAATGAAAAAGTTGGGTTGAATGCATTCGTTCCCAGATTAGATGCATTTATTGAATACGCATGGATGATTCTTCTTCTTGATATCATCGTACTACATATCAGTAGTCAGTTAGCCTAAAGAGACAAACTTGGTAGTAACAAAGAACGAAAGTAAAACAGATGTTGAAATGGATTAGATTTTTTTGTTGACATTAATGGAAGTTTTTCGTCTTCTTCTACGAATTCATTTCCTTACACGCAATTGATTTATTCATGGTGTTTCATCACCTGCTGCCGTTTGGTCTTTCTTCTTAACAGAAACTGCTAAAGAGAATAACCTGCCATTTAAGGTATTATTACTACTAATAAACAAATTAGAGTCCATAAATAAATACAGCGTTCTATTATTTTCTTCTCTAATCTTCACTTTCCCAATTTTTTTTTTCTTTCCTTGATTGATTCTGTCTTTTGACAGTGTCTCAAATCTGGCAAGAACTTAGTAAGAAAACTAGTGGAATTTCCACAATTTATGCTTTTGAGATGTAATTTTGATGCCTGTTTGGGGTTTACTCAATTTTCATGTTCCAGACATCTCTCGCTTTGGTTGAATTACAAGTTGTCACTGCACTTAATTTTTCGTAATTTTGCCGTGTATATACAAAGCTTGATTGTTGATACTTTGTTTGTATCTCTGCATGTGAGTAATTCTCATTTTTTCTTAAAGGTGAAATCTCTGTTCTCCGTATGGCCGAGGAAGCTAATCTGAATGAAAAGAAGTGGAGTATGCCGCTTTGTGTTTTCTTCAAGGATGCAAGGTGCATTTTTCTTTGCAAGAATGATTTTTTTTTTTTTTTTAATTTAAAAATTGTACAGTGCAGTCTTTAGCCAGTACTGCTTACTCCTCTTTCCAGGGGACCCTATTTTAGTACAATTGAATTGGATATTTGGGCATCCTTCTCCAAATTTTGGAACTTATAATTGCTTCAATGATTGTCCTGGTAGGCTTCTTTTCAAGAAAGATGAGCTTGGGGTGGACATATTACGAATAGCAATTCCCGCAGCATTGGCTCTAATGGCAGATCCCATTGCTTCTTTGATTGATACTGCGTTCATTGGCCATATAGGTTTGTTATTTTGGTTATTTAATTAAAAAGTTAATGACAGACATGGATTAGCTGCTTCTTCCATATTGGCATCTTTCTGAACATTCCAGGTTAGAAAAACTTAGAGGTACATGTTTTGAAAACTGTAGGTCCAGTTGAGCTCGCTGGTGTCGGAGTTGCTATTGCTGTATTTAACCAGGTATCAAGAATTGCTATATTCCCTCTTGTCAGCATCACAACTTCTTTTGTTGCGGAGGAAGATGCTGTCAGTAGATTGAACACTGAAAGTAAAGAAACTGATAACATGGAAAAGGCATGTTTGGAAAACAGTGAGGTTAAAGAACTGATTACTAAAGCTGGTATGTCAATACTCTTCTTTCAACTCTCAGAGGGAAATGGCGTGTTTCATTTAGTTGCTGTGAAAGAATTTTTATTCTCAGTTTACTATTATGTTTAGTGTACTTAATTAGTCGGTTAAAGCATGGTAAAAAGGAACTTATTGCTATTTGGAATGTCAAACCAGATGCAGGAAACACAGCGAACAAATACGACAATTATAAGACGCCAAAACTTGAAAATGAGAAGAGACACATTCCATCAGCATCATCAGCACTGGTCATTGGTGGGATACTTGGACTTGTTCAGGCTGTTTTCCTGATTTTTGGAGCAAAGCTTCTCCTGGGAATCATGGGTATAAAACATGTAAGTGAGCAACATATATCATTACATAAACGGAGTCACAATGTTGTGTATCATAAGTTGCATAGTAACATTAATTGTTAATATAGGGGTCTCCTATGCTAGCCCCAGCGCAGCGATACTTGATATTGAGGTCTCTTGGTGCTCCTGCAATACTTCTCTCTTTAGCCATGCAAGGGATCTTCCGAGGATTCAAGGATACAACAACACCTTTATATGCTACTGGTAAGATAACATGCCGAAAACTTGTTATCATTCTGTTGCTATTAATGATTTTCGTCCACCCAAGTATAGGATTCATACTTCAGTACTGAAACCACTGCTGAGTCATGTTATGTGCAATTCAATGGCTCCTGACTAAATATAAGTGTAAGACATAGCTAATGCATCAGTAATGAAATAAGCACAAACAAAATGTAAAAATCCTTCTCCTGATTATCTGAGTTTGGAAACATGAACTACGATTCGACTTTAAGAAATAATATTTGGGTATAGTTGTATGAGATGTCTTTAAGCAAGTTTCCTTTACTTCATCTTTTCGGTTCGTCTTTAATATTGCATATAGCGCTAACTCATTTTTGTTGAATCAATTTAGTGGCAGGAGATGTAACAAATATCATTTTAGACCCGATTTTTATCTTCACTTTAAAATTGGGTGTCAGTGGTGCTGCCATTGCACATATTATTTCCCAGTAAGTTTATTACCTTCTCTAGTTTTCTTTTTCTCATTTTCCCCCCTGTTATACTATCACATAAACCTATAAAATTTACCAATAACATGTGATAATTGCAGGTACCTACTCGCAGCAATACTATTATGGAAGCTAATGGAAAAAATTGATCTCTTACCGCCAAATATCGGGGAACTTCAATTTATTCGATTTCTTAAAAATGGTAAGGGTTCTTTAAGCTTATCAATAATTGTACTATGCAAGCTTTAAAAATCTGCCTTCTGTTTCAGTAAGCAAACATATGTCCACATCATCTTAATTAGTTGAATAATCCTTCGAGCATTGCGAATGTCTTTTGATACATACCCATGCCTCTGTTAATGGTTCTTGATATCCAGGTGTTCTTTTGCTAGCAAGGGTAATAGCTGCAACATTTTGTGTGACTTTAGCAGCATCAATGGCTGCACGTCATGGACCAACAACCATGGCTGCTTTCCAGATCTGCTTACAGATTTGGTTAGCATCATCTCTTCTTGCTGATGGGCTGGCGGTTGCTGGGCAGGTAGTGTTACGAAACGTGCACAATAGACATCTTATAGATACCATATGATAATTTGAGGCTTTTGATCAATTCTGTTTGCCATCAATAGTTGAAATTATGAAGTCTACAAGCTTCCCGTCTAACTATAGATGAACGTTTTAATATTGTTTGCTGTGTTAAAGCAAGTTATAGATAAACTGAGGATGCAAACAATATATTAATGTATCAAGTTTCACCATTGTCAATACGTGCTGCTGGTTATCATATAAGCACAAGTGAAGTTTAGCTATAACCACTACTATATACACATGTATGAAAGTAATCAACTCAGATAAGCTCAATTCTGATTTTGCAATGTGAGGAATTCTAACTGTTCTATGCAACACAAAGAATAGTTTTCTTTATTATCTGGCACAGGGGCAGATGCCTACTGTTAAAGGGTTTTCCTCACTAAATTTGGATTGTAGATTCTCTTGTTCATTTATAGTTGGCTTTAAAGGTTTTAAACTCCTCCAGGCAATACTTGCTACTGCATTTGCTGAAAAAGATCTCGAGAAAGCTACATCCACTGCATCCCGGGTGCTGCAGGTACTGTTGAATAGGAACTGATTAAACTGATACAAACTTGTATGTGAGGTTTTCTAATATGTTTATGAATCACATTTTTCCGCAGTTGGGTTTGGTTCTGGGTTTGATACTTTCTGTCTTTCTTGGAGTGGGTCTGCATTTTGGTTCGCGTTTATTCACTAATGACAGGAACGTTCTGCGTCTCATAAGTATAGCCACACCGGTATGGTCAAAGTGCAACTGAACTAAGAATACGTCTTTTCTTCTATACCATTTTTCAAATGATTTCCAGCTGAACTTTTTTCTTTTTGCCCTGTCAGTTTGTAGCAGCGACTCAACCAATCAATGCACTAGCCTTTGTTTTTGACGGTGTAAATTTTGGAGCATCTGATTTCATATATTCTGCTTACTCCATGGCAAGTTTACTTAGCATTGCAAAATAGTTCTGCTATTAGTATAATTGTTGCTTTATTCTATTTGAATTTGATGTTAATCCTTTGCGCAAATTGACTTCTTCAGGTTCTCGTGGCCATTGTTAGTATAGTGTGCCTGTTTCTTCTTTCTGCAAGCCATGGTTTTGTTGGAATCTGGATTGCTCTTACCATTTATATGAGTCTGCGAATGTTTGCTGGTTTTTGGAGGTATCACATTTTCAATTTTACAACCTTCATTTTTCAACATATTGTAATTTACAGTTCGTCACATTACATAATCTCCAGTTGCTGACATTTCGTATCCTCTCTTTGCTGCATTTTTTCACTTTCAGAATTGCAACAGGGAGTGGACCATGGCACTTCCTCAGAAGTTGATTTTGCTTGCATATTATGGGACATGGGTATGTGCTGAGTAGTTTTTAGCTCCATGCCAATTTTTCCTTCAACTCGGGGAGTTGTACATGCTTTATTCGTGGTGTATGATCGGGATCAATGACTTCTTAAGAGTAAGACATCTCATGAATGCTCTTGTAACATCAATTAAGTGCTTTTCTTAAGGACAAAAATGGCAATTACGGAATCGGATGTGCGTGAAGGTGAAGTTTGTTGTGCAGTTGTGCCTAGTGAATGTAAATGGTTATTATCGTTTTCTTACACTTCTGTTATATGATCGTTGGGGTCTGTTTCCCGTGGTTGTCTTTTTTTCTTTTTCTTTTTTTTTGAAACTGGACACAATTGTATTAAGAAGGATTACGAGTTTACATAAGATGCGTCTTCGAGCAATTGAACATTTATATTGCTGGGAGAACTAAGCCAAACTCCACTCATCCTTTCAACTCTAGCAAATTTGGATAAAATGTCAGCAACCTTATTCCTTTCTTTTGGCACATAACAACACTGCCAAGACCTAAAAACTGTAAGAATACTTTTTATTTCAAGAATTAAATTGTGGATTCTCCGTTCTATATTGAAGCTTTCACAGTTTACTGCATCAGCCATCACCTTAGAGTCAAGCTCGAAGTGTACATTCTCCATCTCCAGTTCTTTTGCCCATTGCATCGCCTCCCATAAAGCTTTACACTCAGCCTGCTCCGCACTCCATGCCTCGGCTAGGTAGAAACATTTGGACCCCTTATGCGACCCTGCAAAATCACGAAGGATTAGTCCTATACCACCAGTTTTAGTGTTATCATGATAGCTACCATCTGAATTTAGAGTGAAACAACCAAAGGAAGGAGGTATCCAGTGAATATTATCACGGTTTTGACGAGCAACTGTGTTTCTGACAGTCTGTGGTCTAGAAACGTGTTCTGAAATGAATTTTCTGCAAGAAACTAGCAACTAGCAGGCAGATAAATGACTAGCAGATAAAATGGTAACTCACAATCAAGAAATCTGTCAAACCATACACAATTGCTCATCAAGACTTCAGCAAAGAAGTTGGTACACAAAGGATATTACAGTGAGACGCAAATCATTCCAAAAATAGAATAGATTTTGGCCTGGGAAGGCTTTTCGTCGTTTTCGAAAGTCACTGAAGAAATTGTTTAGTTCTTAATAGATCATGTTTCAAAAAACTTAAGCCAATAATCAAGGAAGACGAGAGAAAAGAGAAAACAGGTAATTAACCAAACTATAAAAATCATGGAAATGTTAGCTAAAACCTTGTATATATCAAAAGAAACAGAACCAATTAACAACCAAAATACCGGGTGTTACAAGAGATGAGCCACTCTACATTAACTAACCTGAACGTCATTCTCTTGTTCTACTTTCGACGTTTCTTGGGGAGTCGGCATCCATTATGTGGAAGGTTGGTGACATCCTGTACGTTTATAATTTGATATTTGGGTCCTAATGCTTCTCTCAATCGCAAGACAGCTTCTTTCTTTTTCCTGAAATTAGTAAACCCTTTGACTCTTACTACGACTGTATTCGCCTTAACATTTCTATCGTCATCACTTTCTGTTGCATCAAATCTTTTTAATCCAGTGAATCCAGTCCGTCCTCTAGGTGCGTTTGTAAATTGAAAATTATTATCCACCCTAGGACCTCTGGATGGCGACGAAGATTGACCCAAAACATCTGCAGTTCAAATGACAGAAACCCAATAAATCATCAAATCAGAAACTGACAACAGAAAGTGAGTTGATGAAGTGAGTATCTGCTTACTACTACCTAGATTAGGAGAGGAATCACGACGGAGATAAGAGAGGGAATCAGAAAGAGAAGATGATGTTCTATCAATAACATCATTTTCTTCAATGAAATTAGGCAACCGAGTGTTGCTGCGACCGTTGAGGAAACGGATTGAAGATGGAATTTCAATCTTCCTAGCAGCAACAAGTGAACCAATTTGGTGATGATGAAGAAGAAGATTACTTGTTTTCTTTAGAAAAGCCATCGCCATTGATTGATTTTACCCTTAATTCCCAAAAGAGTAAAAAAGAGACCAGATTTAGGATTAAAACAAAACCACCGAGTAACACAGAAATGAATCTAAAAAGATATGACTTTACCATTGAATACCAACAAAAACCCCAAAATATATTCAATTTATCATTGACAAAAACAAACAAATAAAAACAATTACAATCTCAACATTGAAACAATTGCACATTTCCAAACAGGCAAGAAAAAAAAAGATCCTGCTACAAAATCAACACTAAAAAGAGTGAAGGAACAACAAAAATATGGAGATGGCCCCAACAATTACAATTTCCTTAAAGTATAACTAGTTGAACATCAATTAAGCATGAATGACTAACAAGTTCTACCTTGTATATCGATATCATGTGTCTCCTCAACAGCTTACATATCATAGCAACTTGAAATGAACAACAAGGACTACCAATTTAACAAAATTAAGTCGAACCATTTATCAGAAATGACAAGTTATGATAGCTAAAAAACCTGAGATTTCATTAAATTGTAATTACATACTCTTGATTCCTATAAACCCTAAAACAGAAAACAACATTGATGGACAAAACCCAACCTAAACAGAACCATTTACACTCAATATAGTTCACAAAAACATCAAATATATATCATGAATCCGTTTATATCTCAACATAAATGAATCTGAAAACCCATCAAATAACAAACATAATCTAACAACTCAACCCTAATCAGCCTTAAATAACATCATCTCAAGAACAATGAAACAAATCATAAAGGGTTTCATTCGCAAACAGATAAGGAAGATGTAAAAAATCCTTTAACCTAGCAAACAACAAAAGAGATTGAGAATAATCGAAATTATGATTTTGATTTGAGGAAGAGATAAGCGAGTTTCTTCTCACCTTCTGGTAGACGCCTTCTTCTTGTGCTGCTGGTGCGGCTCTTACCAGTTACCTGTGGGAGTCTGAATCTGAATTCCGAAGCGCTAGAGAGAAGAAAAAAGTGAAAACTACATCCACACCCATTTTTACACTTTTTCCTAGTGTGAAACCCACGTGTGGAAAATATCACACGCGCACTCAAAAACGCTGCGAAAATTATTTTGTCACCCAGAGTTTTCAAAATTAATTTCTTTTTTGTTTTAATTCCCAGTTTAGCCTCACTTTCAGTTTCAGTTTCTGACAGGGGTTAGTCGTGGGAGGCTTTGAGAGATTTTAATGTATTTAAATCCCTAGAGATTTAGAGGGAGTGTATGAGAGTCTAGACAATTTGGGGGAGTTTAACCCTAACTCCCCAGAAATCTCTTGTTTTTTGAGAGATTTGATCCAAGCACAAAAACATCATGAAACTCCCCCAAACTCCCCCAAATTGTAAACTCCCTATAACTCTAGTGTTTTATGACTAACAGGGAGTTTAAGAGATTCTAATCAAATCTCTCACCACTAACATGGGAGTTTAAGGGATTTTGAGATAGTTTTAGAAACTCCCTAGAAATCTCTCACCACTAACAGAGATTTTAAAAGATTTTGACAAACTCCCCCACGACTAACAGGGATTTGCCAACTCTATTGAAATACATTGAAATCTCCCACGACCAACACCCTGTGAGAGATTGAGAAGGAGATAGAATAGGAGCGAGAGCTGAGAAATTGAATTATCGAGAGCTGAGAAGGAGCTGATTGAGAGATTGAATTTACTCAGCAAAGATAATTCAAGCTTTAGCCTCACTTGTTCTGAGATTCAGTTTCGAGAGATTGATAGCTGAGAGATTGAGAAGGAGGTAGAATAGGAGCGAGAGCTGAGAAGGAGCTGATTGAGAGATTGAATTTACTCAGCAAAGATAATCTGAAATTCAAGCTTCAGGTTCGTTCGTTTTCATTCCATTCTTGATTATGATTTTTGTTTAATTTTGATTCGATTCTAGGTTTTAGTTTCTGTAAGATTAAGATCTATTATTTTAGGTTTTCGAATCGTTTTTAGATTTTTTAAGCTTGTTTTTGAATTTTTGTTTATTTTCTAGGTTTTGTGTTACGATCAATGTAGATCTTTTCGATTCAATTTTTTTGTTTCGATTTCATTTTTGGATGTTGATATACCATTTTTCTAGGTTTTGCTTATGTTATATTCGATTTTTTATTTGATTTGTTTTTCCATTCTTATTTTTGATCTGTTATCTGTTACGTTAATGTAGATGTTATTGATTTTGATATCCAGTTGATTTCTGATCTGATTATGGTTAATGTAGATTTGTCTTTGTTGTTGTTGATTTGATCTTTTATTTTTGAGTAAGAAATTTTGTGAAGCAATATGCAGGATAGATATGTTTGATTTTTTCTCTTTGTGTTTTGCAGGGTGAAAATGCCTGTTGCTAGTGCAATAGTTTTAATTCACTACTTCAGTGAATTCTTAGCACATCCTGTTTATGTCAACACAACTCTGGAGTCTTTGAAGACAACCGGTTGCCAAAAGTGGACTCGTTTATTACCTCATCATGTCAGATTTTCCTTTAATGATGGAAGTAAGTTTGTGCGAGTTGATTCTAATATTTTGCTTCAGTGTTTTGTATCTCGTTGCCACTTCAAAGGTCAGAAGAGCTTTGATTTACTTGTCGAAGTTGGCTACAATTCTTCCAGCAGTCATAGTAGAGCTTCAAGTAGTCGTGTAATAGAACCTGAACCCGAAGAAGCTATGGTGAATTTCCTTTAAGATGGTTCTGTGCCTGTTAACAAGGTTCTTAGGACTGAGGGTTGGGATAAATTACTTGGTGAAGTTGGTAAAGTTTTTTTTTGGAGGTGTAGCAGAGGTACGTATTACAGTGAATAAATACGAAGTAAAGACTGGGTATGTTCTTCTATATACTAAGAATGAACCTAGCAGGTTCTATGCAAAATGCTCAAAAGAAAATTGTCCTTGGGAGTATAAGGTTTGTGCTGTTGATGTTGAAAACAGGATGCTTAAGGTTAAGAAATATGCTAGCAGTCATCACTGTGGTGTGGGATGTGAAAGGCTTTTCCGCGGGCTCAGCAATAAATTTGTTTCTAGTCTAATCAAGGATGAAATCAGAAGTGATCCGAGTTTCAAAGCTTCTGATTTGAAAAAGTTTTTCAAAACTAGCTACGGGATCAATGTGAAATACTATCAAGCATACAATGGAAGAGAGTAAGTCTATGAGGATATATTTGGTGAGTTTGCCATGTCGTATTCGCATCTGGTATGGTATGTAGATAACATTCCCAGCACAAATCCTGGGAGTTGGATTGATTTTCAAGTTCAAATGGATGAAACTGAATCGAACGAGGACAGTTCAACTGATTTAGAAGTTGAAGCACCTTCAAATAAGTTTGTGTGCCTTTTTATTGCTTTCGAGGCATGTATCCATGGTTACCGTTACCTTCGTCCCATGATTTATGTCGATGCTACCTTTCTTACAGGGAGATTTAGAGGATGCCTCATGGCTGCAACCGCTATCAATGCTGAAAATGATAATTTTTCTGATAATGCATCATTTTTATATATGTGCATAATGTCTCATGCATTATTTATTTTGGCTTCATAATGTCTTATGCATTTTTTTATTTATATGCATAATATCTTATAGATTATTATTTTCACTTTTCTGGTTATTCATCATTTTTGTTTAGATGCATGAGACATTATACATTATTTTGTTTCAGCTGCATAATGTCGTATGTATTATTGTTTTCACTTTTTTGATTTATGGATTTTTTATGCACGTGCATAATGTCTTATGCATCATTTTGTTTAGATGCATAAGACATTATGCATTATTTTTGTTTTAGCTGCATAATACTTTATGTAGACGTTGGCTTGATTTTATATTTTTTAAAGTCCTGAAACATGTTTTCTTCTGTGCAGGGTTCTTTCCACTAGCCATGGCCCTAGTACCTGGTGAAGATAATGATAATTGGGAATGGTTCTTGAGGAATTTGAGTAATGTTCTTGATCATGATCAAAGGCCAATCACATTTTTATCTGATCGTGCAGAAGGATTAAAGAGATCGATTCCGGTTATTTTTCCTGGAGCCTTCCATAGTTTCTGCTATTATCATCTTAAAATGAACTTACCTATTAATGCTTCTGACGAAAGGTATAGTGCCGTTATTGATGCATTTCAAGTTGTTGTGTATGCTCTTAGTCCCAAAGGTTTCCAAACTGCCATCACTACGATTAGGGGTCTTGGTTGTGGTTGGGTTGCAGACTACATTGAAGATATCCCTCCTGAGAGGTGGTCAAATGCCTTTTTTCAGGGATGTAGGTATGGAAGGACATCTTCTACTCTTGCTAAATCCTTCAATAGTTGGATGAAGGTACACAAGAAGCTCCCTGAAAATGCTCTTCTGGATATGATAAGGAAGGATGTGATGAGGATGATGTCAGGGAGAAGAAATACTGGTAAAAGTTTCATAACAATTGTCACACCGAATAACGAAGCAAAGATGAAGGCTCTTATTGATGAGGGTTTAACTTGGATGGTTATACAGTCTGATACTCATGTTTATGAAGTGGAAGGCGGTGAGAGTTCTCATTTTGGTAACCTTGAGGCAAGGACATGTACCCGGAGGTGGCGCATCTATGGGTTTCCATGTGTGCATGCTTTTGCTTCGATAACTATGTATGGTTCTAATCCATATGATTTTGTTGAATCTTATTTCACTACTTCATACTTCAATAATGCCTACAGCCATGCAATTCATCCTATTCCGAACTACAACAGGCCTGAAGTTTACGAAGGTAATGATATTATCGATGTACCTGATGTTAGGAGTCCGCCAGGGAGACCACCAGCTAATAGGCATTTGAGCATATATGAGAAGCCGCCTAGGAGAGCTATGCGCTGTGGTAATTGTTTTGAGATTGGTCATCACAACAAGCAAACATGTACAAATCCTACCTGTTACAAGAAATCGCCGAAGCCTCCGAAGCAGCCTAAGGGAAGTTAAGGGAGAGCAATTATCTTGTTTGTTTCTTCCGTTTACGTTTGAACCTTATTCATTTTTCTTTAATTAGTTTTTGTATTGGTTTTTATGAACAAGTACTTTTTGTTTACTTAGTTTCTTTTTTGTATTGGTTTTATGAAAAATTACTTTTTTTTTCACTGTGTGTTTTTCTGCTTCTATCAGATAATGTTATTCATTTTTATTCTTAAATGCATAATATATTTTTGCGGTAGTTTTTGATGATGCATAACATGTTATGCATTATTTTTTGAAGATGCATAATCTCTTATGCATTCTTTTTCGAAGATGCACAATCTGTTATGCATTTATTCTTTTAAAGATGGTTGCACAACGAGTCATGCAACCTGTGGTTCCTTCATGCATCTGCATCTGCATAACAAGTCATGCACATTTATTTTATTCTGCATAAAATGTTATTCAGATTTATTTTGTTGCATAAGATGTGTTTTTTTGTTGCATAACATGATATTTAGATGTTTATATGTAACCTGTTGTTCATTCATTTTCCTTGTAAGATTTATATCATGTTATGTTTATAATCGGGGGTCGAGGCTTATTCTTTTCTTGTTGGCTTTTGCTACTGCATCTTCCTTTCCCAACTTCAAGCATTTCTGCCTGACTGCAGATCACTTCATACTCATCTTCATATAGTAGCATACAAATATGAGGCAGTCGGGGTGATGACCTTGTTCAGGAACAATCTTGGAAAAAATATCCCTGTATACAAGTGGTTCCCTCTTTATATCCACGAATTCTGGTGATAGTTTCAGTTTGTCATATCTTTGGATCAAATAAGGCATACAAGTCTTTGCCATTGTAAGAGCTTGTTTCTTGCAGTTAACTTTATAGCTTGAAAGACAGTTATAGAAGTTCCACTCACCCTCTGAAAAGTCATACTCTAACAATGCCCAATGTGTACCAGTAGTGTTTTCCTTTGTCATATAGTTCATTGGAATGAACATTTTCTCAACTTCAATAGGGAGATTCAAGATGAATTCTCAAACATATTTTGTAATCCCATCTTTCTCCTTTGTTTTAACAAAGAACTGCAAAAGAAATATTTTTTTAGGAAAAAAAAGTTAGTGGATGCAATTGAAAGGGTGCACAACAGGTGTAGGAACAATGCTGAATAACTTGTTATGCAGTTCAAAACTAGTTGCATAACGTGTTATGCAGAAGTAATAATATGGGCATAACATGATATGCAATAATGAATAACTTGTCATGCAGAAAACCTAGTTATGATGACTTGTTATGTAGCATAATGATTTTCTTTTTTTGACTTACCCAGGAATCTGGCCTCATGAATGCAGACTCCGCATACCTCTGTTGAATACTCACATCATTATCTTCATTTTTCCGCTTCTTCCACAACAGGTAATTGTAGAAGCGTATTACTTGTTCTTCTAGGTATTCATTGTTCATTAGCTGCCTTATTACATCTCCGTAAATCTGAATATCCCATAAGTACGGGTCTTCTCCTTCTCTGATACTCCAAGCCGAATTTCTGCAGAAGACATAATTAGTGAGATATTTTATTCAAGTGACATGCGACGGAACCATAAACTAGAGGGTTGTGTTATGCATGGATTGTTTTAGAAGCATAATTTATTATGCATGGGTTTTTTTTCAAGCATAATTTGGTATGCATTTATTTCATAAGAAGCATAACCTGTAATGCATTGATTTTTTTAAACAAGCATATAGGTAGTTTTGATGTACTTACAGGCTGTTGGCATTCTCAAAGTATGTCTCCAGTACTTCCATCAAGGCTGGTTCTATTGTATCTTTGTAATCTTGAAAGCATTCCATTGTTTCCAAATGGAGGTAATTTTCAACTACCGCATGAACCAGACGTCGTACGAGGATTTTCTTCTTCAACTTTATTCTCATCAGGCTTGTATTTTTGCTTCTGCTTCTTCCCTAGGTCACAATCTTTGAGTAGTACACTGGTTGTCCTTTCATTCCATGTTGTCCTTTGTTTGATTCTTTTTACCTTGCTTTATGGTTGGTTTTCCCCTTCTGCCTTGTCCCCATCCTCTTCTGCCTTCTTGGTTGGTTTTCCTTTTGTTGGGCATTTCTTCACAGGTTCCCTCTTCGTAAATCCTGTTCTTGGTTCAAATTGTTCTCCCAGTTCATCTTCCTACAGATTCATGTAGCCAAAAAGTGTAAGATATAACCAATTTATATTGAAATTAAGTAAATAGTAGTACATTAAACAGCAAAACATTAACATAATAAATAGTATATAGTTTGATTAAAAATAATAAATAGTATATAGTTGATTCGACATTAAAAAAAAACTTCAAGCAGTTCATGCTTTTTAAAATACATAATCTGCTTCATATTTTCTGTACCATTTCCTGTGTGGTAATTCTCCCCATCTCTGCAGCTTCTGCAGCATCTTGTGTGGCTGGAGTTGAGGGATTTTGTGCGGCTTCATTCGAGTCATTTTCAGCAGCTTCTTTTGTGGCTGGAGTTAAAGGATTCTCTGCCAGATTCCTCACCACATCACTGGCCGTCTCAACGACCATCTCCTTATTTGCATCAACGGCCGTCTCAACAGCTGGTTGTTGCGGCTTTTCTACAAATTTCTCTTCTGGCATGTCAACAGCTGGTTGTTGCGGCTTTTCTGCAACTGGCTCTTCTGGCATCTCAACAGCTTGTTGTTGCGGCTTTTCTGCGACTGGCTCTTCTGGAATCTCAACAGCTTGCTGTTGTTGTCCTCCAGCACAATCTTCTCCTTGTGAAATATGGAGATTAAATGTGGGCCCTTCAGCTACTTATGCTACATTCTGAGTTTCTGAAAGATATTCATCATCTTCTCCTCCAGCACCATCTTCTCCTCCAGCACCATCATCACCAGCCAAGAATTCTTTTTCCTGTGCTTCAATTCTTTCTTGAGTTGTTGCCATATTTGGTGTTGTCTGCAATTCCTCTGGCGTGTCTGTTTCCTTATCGCCGGAGAGATTAACAGCTTTTTCCAGGTCCATGAACTTGTAAGGTGAAGACTGGAGTCCCTGACTAGCAGTTTGGTCTTGGCTATCGAGTATGATAATTCCCGACAATGATTCTTGTGTAGGTGGTTCAGTTGAAGATACCAGTTCAATAACTGTCTCATTCCTTGGCAAATTCTGACTCAGTGGGATGCTAGGCTCAGCTGATGATGCATCGACGCTAGGACCACTGTTAAGTGCATATTTTGCATATATTTAGTGTTGAATCCATGCTAGTAATTGCTATATATTCTTGCGAATTATTGTATATTACTCTTGTTTTCTCTTATTTATGTTTTGCTAGGTGAATCATCCAAAAGAAGTGAATTGGCACATATTTTTGCAATAAAAGAAGTTAGCTACAAGCGGAGAAGGGCCAAACATCAAGTGGAACTCGTTCGAATCCAAAAGTTCTTGATATCATCTCGAAGAGGGTGAAAAGACGAAGCACACGGCGAAAGAATGGAGTCAATCCGACGTTGTATGAAGAATCTAGAAGCATTTGAAGCAAGCCAAAGATGTCGCAAAATAGAGAAGCTACAGAACTGTTAAAGGCACCTTCCTAATTTACTCAGGGCAGCCGCTCAGGGTATCCAGAAAGTTGAACTGTCAGTTCCATAAGACTGACAGTTAAAGAGGCGAATCCTAAAGGAACTCACTGGATTATTTGGGGAAGCCAACACTCGTGAAGGAAGCTGAACGAACACATCATCTTCTTCATCGGACAGAGACATCAGGAAAAGTCTCGTGGCAGTGATGATGATGGTAGGCAGTAGCAATCAATGGAGTTTGAATGGAGCTTGGCAAAGTGTTGCTGGCGGTAAAGGAGACATTGGTTTGCCGTGGTGTTGGTCGAGGACTCGAGCAGCGGGAAGGAGATGATGCTGTCGCCATTAAAGGCCATAGGAGCTGGATGCAACGGAATGAAACATGATAGAAAGTAATGGTGATGGAGTCGTTGTTGCCATTGTCAGAGAAGTATATATGGGCTTAGCTAGAGTTTTGATGTTGTTGATGAGATGGCAGGTGATGAAGCTTAACAGAGACGATGGCAGTGAGAAAATGAGCTTCCATTGTTGATGGTAAAGTCTTCTCGGGATGGATGGTTTCGCTGAGGTAATAATGCTGATGGCAGAGAAGGTGGAGCTCATTTGTGGTGCTTTGTTGGCTATCGAGCATGAAGAATTGAGAAGAGCTTGGCAGTGATCATTCCGGCAGTTGACGATGATGGTAATGATTGATTGAATGGAGTGAAGGTAGCCGCTGGCTGTTGACAGCGAGATAGAGATAGAGAATGAAGGAGTTCAGTGAGAAAGCTCGAGTATATACAGGGAGCTACGATGATGATGATGGCTTCTGCCATTAACAGGGGACGCTGCATTGAGCTGGTGAGGAATGGAGCGGGAAAAGAATGTATACGAACTTGAGTCAGGTAATATGAAGCTCTCTACCGTTAGCAGCAAATGATGATGGAGCTCGGGAGTGATAGATTATTGGTTGTGGTATTCCGGAATGAGAAGACGAACTGGAGTTGGTAGAAGTGACGACGAGAACATGAAAGAGCTTTACTGTTGAGGGTGATCGAGCCTGATGATCGGAGATGATGATGGTAATGATCTGTCGGTTGTCGATGTTGAATTGGTAATGAGAAGCTGAAGAATCCAGAAGAAAAGGAATTCTCACGGAGGGCCTGGTATACGTGAGAGGTCTGGCCGGAAACACAAAACTCAGGGAGTTTGAAAACTCACGGAGGGAGAAGTGTCTGTGGAAGTTTTTGGCCGAAAACGAAAATCCAGATGTTTCATATTTTCACGACTAGTCGAGTGTCTGTGAAGCTGATGGAGATAAAGGAGATTAGGCTGTCAGTTTCGGCAAACTGACAAGCCATTGAACTAGGAAATGGGCTGGACTTCTATGGTAACTCATGGCCCATTCAAGCTGTGTGTATTTCTGTCATGACCAAGACTTGGGCGTGAGCTTATTTTGGAATCTAGGCTAGGTTTTGGCCACCAACTTTACACGGGATTTGAAGCACGGGCACTTCTACTCTTGGATACCTATAAAAGAAGATTTCTTAACCTAAACATAGGATAATATCACACATCTCATAATACACTTTTGTTCTTCATAAAATATTTTAGGGTTTACCCCTTTTTGGGGGGAAACCGAGAAACGGTGTAAACATGAGAGGCTAAACTTTATTGATTAAGGATGAATTCAATGTTCTAGCGTGAAGCTTTATTATTATACAAGTTTGTTATGAGTTTTAATCATCTTATCGTTTGTTTTCACTACATCTAATTTTATGAGTGATTCTTAGATTGATTTGGGATGCATACTAGATTAGTCTATTAATTGTTCTATTGCTAGTATTGGGTTAGGAGATAAGTAATCGTCGAATAATTCATACACAAGTAGAAATCGCGAGACCTTGCAGAGGGATTCTGTGGAGCAATTGCGGGTGAATACAACACCAGCAAGTGGACCTTGAGCTAAGAGTTTAACTACTGGGATCAACCTAATTCACAAAGCCTAAGCGTTCGATCGGATTACACCTTGAGTGAGCTACTACTTGGTGGTTCGGTTGGATAGAATCTGATATTTGAGAGCTTCCGTATCCGTGGTAAAAGGAGTTTTGAGGATAGCACCAGAGCTAGCCGCTTTCCTACGGTTGGTGATGAATGGTTCTAACGAAGATAGATAAGTATACTAATCCAGTTATCGCTTGGTAACGGCGAAGGATTCCTTGATCATCTCGTTCTTTTATTTGTTATTATTTCTATTTGACTTTAAACCAACCCCCATTTCACTTTATTTTGCTGAACTAAATAACATATCAATTACACAGCTCTCTGTGGGAACGATCCTTACTACTGCTATATTATTTATTTAATTAGTGGGAAATATCTTGATTAATTTGTTGTGGTTACGACACGCATCAACCACCTGATGATTCCAACCGCACCTCCTCTTTTATGCCTGAAGCAATGAGCAACTTCTTCATATTATCATACAACTGAGAATTGAATGCTTCTCCATTATGTCTTTTTGTTTCCTCAGTCTGCTTCATGTCTTGTAGCATTTCTTGAACAATCTTCATCCTTGTTCGAGGACTATCGGGACACATTTCTTGTTCAATGATCTTCAACGTATCATGAAATGCTTCTTCATACTTGTCCCGGTTCTCTTCAAGATCCATTCCGATGAGTTCATATATATATTTCCTATTTATTGGTTCTCTTGGTTCACAGAGTTCCAACTTCATTGGATTGTACTCTTTGAAGTTCTCATGAAACTGCAACATGATTAATAACACTCATCAGGGAATGCATAACAAATATAACAACATTTTTATATGCATAACATGTGATGCAGATATTTCAAACAATGCATAACTAATCATGCATTAAACATTTGAGCTGCATAAATAGTTATGCAATTATTATTTCAGGTGCATAACATATTATGCACTCATATTTCACAAACTTTATTAACACTGTCATTTTTAAATAATGCATAACTGGTCATGCATTCACAATTTCATCTGCATAAGATGTTATGCAGCTATTTATAAAGGTTCATAAATAATTTCCTCTAAGTCTTACATTCAGAGTTTTATGCATAACTGGTCATGCATTCACAATTGCATCTGTATAATATGTTATGCGGTTATTTATAAAGATTCATAAACAAGTACCTTTAAGTATGTAATATGCTTCTTGAGCATTGCTTTCTTCATTGCTGCAAAGTCCCACCTCCCAGCTCTTGGTGTAGTAGCATTGTCACTGACCTTGATGTCGGATGCCAACTCAGCTATGTTAGAGTGCTCGGCCAACCAAAGCTGCAAAAAATAATAACTAATTAGATATTATATAGATTTGATTTATTGACAGAGATTAAGTGAAAAAAAAAACCAACTCACAAGAGAATATATAGTGCGACCAGTGCAATTCCTAATAAGACGATTCTTTTCTTTCACAGTTTTGATGTCGTCCATCAGGTGTTCGTGTATCAGATCAGGAAATGATACAGAGTCCGTGGTTTCCAAATTCTTCACCAAACCAACATATGAGACGTCCAAATTGTTTCCCATTGACCCACAAAAGAACAAGACGACTAGCATGTAGAGGCAGACAACTTCCTCTTCACAACCTCTCTTATCAAGTTTTTCCAACACAAGCCTTTGAATATCATCTACCCAAACCTTTGTTACCCGTGCTTTGGGATATGTACTCACTTTACCTGTAGTTGTTTTGAATGGGAATTGCTTGACGATGGCAAGTGACTGAGTCCGCTCTATCTCTTCCTTTAAAGTCAGAATATTTTTTCCTCTATCTCCTTCAACTCTTGGCATCTGAAAAGTAACAACAACCTCACTAGCCGTTGACTGTATAGACGTGTTTTCGGACACCTTGAATGAATGCTGACTCAAATCATCATGGTTATATGATAAAAGGACCTCATCCATCAGCTGGTTGCTCTTACCATCAAACAATGACATGTCTGCAGTATATACCCAGTTATAGAATTTCCCAAATGGACTCACATTCATCATACTAGCCTGCATTGGAGTAAAACCACCTCTTTCCTTTATTTTTGTGATCAAGGTACCTACCCTTAGAAATACTGCTATATAAGTACCTCCCCGAGTTGCAGGTTTGGTTTTAGGTTTAACTTCATAAATAAAAGAACAAAAAAATTTTCATTTAACTAAGTTAGAACCGCTATTTTGACTGCATAACCTCCTATGCCTCTTATTCAGGCATCTGCATAAACTGTTATGCACATTTGTTTACCAATGCATAACCTATAATGCATTACTTCTTAAAATGTATTTTGCAGATTTTTTACCATGCATAACCTATGATGCACAACTTTTTAAAATGTAAGCAGACATGTAAATGAGATATTATGCAACCCAGTTGTCTGTATAACCTATTATGCATTTTTTTAAAGAAGCATTATGTGTTTTACAAGTTGTTAACTACATAAATAGCATGTAAATGATCAAGAGAAGTTTATTAACCGATTCATAACAGGAATTCAACGCACCTTGTTTATAGAGGACACATTGCTGATCGGGTTCTTTCTTCTTCTTCTTCTTCTTCTTCACTTTCGGATCTTTCAATTTGCTTCTCCTTCTTCTTCGTTTTCAGGTTTTCTGATTGTTTGGGTTCACATCTTTTTATTTTCTTCTGCTTATCAACAGCTTGCTTAACTGAAACAGAACAAATCAACATTCAAACAAATCAATCACACCAAAGAAACATTATATCACACAAAAAGGAAATCAGAAGCAAATCTTACCAGCTTCCTTTGGTGCAGGTTTCTCTGTATCATCCTCATTCTTTGTATTATCATCCAAAACTTCCTTTGGTGCAGCTTTCTCTGCTTTCTTTTTTCTCTTAGTAGCTTTATCTGCCTGAACTCTATATACACTAGTGTTCGCAATTAATTGCTCCTCAGCTTGTCGATCAGAATCTAATAGCAAACAAGGACAAAATCATGCATAACAGAAAAGATCAAGGAACGTTCAGAAACATGAAAGATATAGGCAAGTTAAGTTCTCACCAGCTTTCTTTTTAGTCTTGTTCTTCTTTTCTGCTTCAGGCTTAGGTGAACTAGGTGATACCTGATCTTTCAATCTCTGAGACTTCCTTGATGGGGTGGTTGCTTCAGGATCTTTTTTGACACACAAATAAATAAGTTATTCATATCAGATTATACAGTAACTTTGGTAAGCATAACATGTCATGCATCTACATAATAAGTCATGCACAATTATTTTATTTTGCATTACATGTTATTCAGATATTTTTTGTTGCATACCAGAGACTTTCTTTTTCTTCTTGGCAGCGTCGTGCTTTACGTTGGTTCTCGTCTACTTTTGTTGTTGGTCAGCATCAGTTTCCCCTTTTCCATCTTCTAGGTTATCATCATTAGTAGGTAAAAATGATGTTAAAACTGAAGTAGATTAAAATAAATAAGTAAAACTTAAAAATGGGTAAGTTTGACAGGGTGTTATGCAGGTTTTTTTTGGTAAGCATAACCTGTCATGCAGCTGCATAACAAGTTATGCACATTTATTTTATCTACATAACTTGTTATGTTATGCAAACATGAATCACACATGAACTAGTGAAGATGCGTAAAAGATACTTCCTTTATCTTCACAGCATCGTGCTTTGCCTTCATTTTCATCTCCTTCAGTGGTTGTTCACTATCACTTTCTCCTTTTTCATCTTCAACATCAACAGGTAAAAATGATGTTAAAATCGAAGACTGGGTAAGTTATAAAGCAAAAGAAATTATGGGCAAACATATTCAGGATGAAAATCTCACCAGAAACAGTTTTCTTCTTAGATTTCTTCTTTTTTTCCGATTCATCAAGCTTCGGTTCATCATCTCGGCATTACTACAACAAAAATTAAAATAAAAAAAAAAAAAAAAAAAAAAAAAAAAAAACTGGAAAAAAAAAATCAAACACTAACAGATGAAGAAGATGATAAATCTCACCGTTTTTTTTTTTCTGCTTTTTCGACTTGATTTGTTCTCTTCGTCTTTTAGGTCATCAACATCAAGAACAAAAGTTAAAATCAAAAAAAAAAAAAATCAAATCTACTGAATGCATGCAAGAATACCATGATTTAAACTAGTTTTCATACCTGATTTCTTCTCTTTCGACTTCTGAAGACGCGTTTTTGTTGGTGTTTCATCCATTTTTTGATGAACTGAATTCTAGGGTTCGTAAATTGAAAGTAATTTCTAGGGTTTTTAGAGTTTGAAATTGATTTCTAGGGTTTAATCAACTTCAATCATCGGTTTAAATAATCGATTTCTTCGAATGATTGAGAATTTTTTTTCTCTGCAGATCCGTTACGGAGTTTATGGAGGAGGAGAAAAGAAACTGATGAAGAAGAAAAGGAAGTAACGGGTGAAAAGTAAATGCTATGACCGTTCAGGGAGTTATTGAAACTGCTCGAAACCGCTGAAGGGTATTAGAGTAAATCTGCGCGTTTTAAATTTTTTTAAATAAATCTGGGTGCGACTGTAGCAAAAATTAATTGTGGGCCTGACGGTAAGTTTTTTTTTTTTTTTGGGCATGCGCCTAATTTTCTCAAAAAAATATAGGCGTTCTTTCCAGGCCCAAAGTCCTCTTCCCAAAAAACTGCAATAGAGGGATTCGAAACCCCGCCGTAAGGCCGGTTCCTATACGAGGAGGTATAAAGGTTGTTTTGCCATGCCACATGGCATGGCAAACTAGTTTCCTCAGTATGGTAAAACTGGCAAATTCTATTAAAGTAGTACTATTATATTGTGTTTTGTGGGACCCTTGTCAATAAAAAATTTAGTTATTTGTATTTGGTGGGGTCTTTTTTAGATTTTAGGGATTATAAAATATTTTGTGGGGCCCTTTTATAATAAAAATCTGTTATAATAATTAAAAAGTAGGAGAGAAGAAAAAAATAAAAATTAAACAACTAATAAGCGATCAACACTATACCGGTAGCGATCTAAACTAGACCGCTCAGTGGAAACTTGACCTGGCCTGGCTAAGTGGCAAATTTTCCACTTAGCCCGGCCAGTTTTCCAGCTCCATAGTGGGTGCAAAAATGGCAAACTCTCAGGTTTGCCATGCCCATAGGAATCGGCCTAAAGAGAACCAAAAATATAGCCTCTTCCTGGATATTCCTGGAATGATGTACCTTGCCCGTGAGGGAAAGGTGAAAAGAACCCCATTTAGGGAGTGCAATAGAGAATTTGAAATCCGATGCAAACAATCAGTCGAAAGGATTTATCTTTGTCTATGTTGCTCACTCTCAGTTTGGTCCTACTTCTAGTTCATTTTGTAATAAAAAACGGAAGAGGCAACTTAGTGCCAAATGCTTGGCAATCCTTGGTTCGTTACCTTCTTCTGACTCCATGGACCAAGATCTGCTTTCATTATGCGGGCAATACCGCTCAACTTTAGTTGATCATGGGGATGTAGAAAAAGCTTCTCATTTTGATCAAAGGGAAAGATCTTTCTTCAATTTCCATTTACCAAGTTCGTATCTTTCTCCCATATGTGAATCCAGTAGCGCCAACTAATGCAGGAGCCCATATAGATCGGGAAGATAAAGTCTCAAGGTCGGATCGGACGACTTGGAAGTTGAGTCTTCACAGTGCGGTCTAGTTCTTAATCACCTTGCTATCATGGAAATGCCAGCAGTGACCGTAGTAGCTGCATGAATCAAAGCGGATAATGGAGTAGGACCCTCCATAGCATAGGGTGACCAAGTATCCAATCTTATCTGTGCAGATTTCCCAGCATCACCAATAAGAAGTAAATTACAAATTAGAGTGATGGCATTAAATCTCATATTGCAAAAAATCCAAGAGTTCTAGGGCACTAGCACGAGCAAAAATGGTTGAAAAGTCTACTGTTTGAAAGAGAGTAAACAACCCGAAATACCAGGAGCTAATCCAAAATCACATACTCGATTGACAGGCATAGCTTTTGTAGCTGCTTTATCTGCCGAAGTCGTGTAAACCAGAAATGAATTAGCAAATATGAAACAAGACTTGTTAGACAGTTGAGTTACACGGCTTATACCACTGGCCTATCATGAAGTCAGAATACAAGGTAATAAGCCAGCGGTACGAGTTATATGGTTTATTAGTACCAATCCAGGACCAACTAGCAATAACAATAGTTGAACTGCGAGCATCTAAAGAATGATAGGTTAGCTTAGAGCCTTTCCCATGCATGCATGTCCCGGCAAGCCGAAAGGAGCTCTATTGTGCGTTTGTTTTTTCCATATTGCAAAAGCAAAGATCTACAAATTTCCTAACAAAGCAATAGATGATATTACTCATCACCCCAATCAGTTATAAGATTCCCCAAGGCTTCCATGAAAGAACTTATAAGGAAGACAGAGAAGCTTAAGATCTAACTTAAGATCTTGATGCCAGTGCCTTTGATTGACCTGCATCTTCCACTTAACTGCTTGTGAAAAAACCGGTGTACGAGAAGTGGAAGAGGCAATCCCGATATGAACAACCAACACCAAGAACATGAAGGAGACTAGATGAAGTCTTGGGAAGAACATACTTGGATGATGCACCAGATGCACTTCTTAAGCCTAGATAACTCCATCATCCATTTTCATTAGGCCCTCTATGTCGATCTAGCAAAGAATGGAAGATCCCAGCCATAACCACCAGTAAATAGCCTAAGAAACAAAGATCAGTTAAGGAAAACAAGAACAACACGTAAGCTTATAAATGAAGAGTTTGTACCTCTTCTCTCTACCAGGAAGGCTAATATAATCTTGTAAGAAGGATGTGTAGCTAAGGCATAAAGAGAACCAAAGGAAGTAACAAGGCGGACATCAACTTCATCCTCTATACCATGTCTTTAGCTTCTTAGCTAGGTTGTATCATATGAATATGGGAAGTGGTTATCCAAGTCTAAGTTTAGGGGTTCGACTCCATTATTCTTCCTTTCATTACCGTTATGTTACCTCGCCTCAGTATTTCTTTGTTAGAGCAGTATGTGGATTTGGCCTTTGCCTTAGAGAGCAACTGTGGGGGAAACAAAGACAGCGAGGGGAACTAATAAGAGTCCGTCAACTCTTTCTAGAAGATTTCCATAAATAAAAGAAAGTAGTGACTTTCCCTTCTATCTACTATTCCAAGTTAAGGTCTGAATTCCATGAATCTTTCGGGACCTTGGAATTGGATTGCGAGACTCTTATATTATATGACATTACTTTTATAGGCTATATATTTATGTAATTGCTACCTATTCATGTAATTTCCAATATAGAACTTGAAGACGAGCGCTCGTCGCTATTTATCTTTCTCCAGAAGTCACAATGTAGGAGAAGAAAGTGATCACGACTTCTTTCTCTCTGCTAATAGAGGGATTTGAACCCTAGCCGTCTAACTTCTTATAGTTCGTTGCCTCCTCTTCTCCACTGAACCAATAATTCGTTGTTGTTAATGTTTCTTATATTAACATATTAACATATATATCTTAATTGTTATACCACAAATCGAATTCTCCACAATTTCTTTGTATACATATATTTTTTTTTTATAATTGCTACATGTCGGATTTTACGTCCCAAATTCATATCTTTAAAACGAAGACACATACGTATGATGTTCCGAATTTGTGATGAATCACGAACCGTTGATCGTATCTTTGACCGAATTTAGTTTTTACAAAATACAAAACCGAATAATACTTGTATGTTCCTCGTTCCGTACGTATAACGAACTCTGAATTGCTAACTAGGCACTGGCTACAGTAATTCTAAGCAGATGATCACTCTTTAAAGAGTGGGCGTAAAATTGGATATGGTATTTAATGAGGGACAAGTTTGAATTCAGGTTTTGAATTTGAGAAATTATTCCCAAAATTGGACATGGTATCACTAGATAGTACTCCTTTCGTTTATAGAAAAGAGACTATGATATGACTCTTATTGTAACGATCCGGGATTTTGTTTGTTGTCGGAAACGTAGATACTTGGGTTTTTATTTGTCGTCTGAAATAAAGACACCTAGAATTCGCACGTCTAGTCATTCTAGGTACCAAAACACAAAACCAAACATATCCTGGACAAAAATTTATGCCCGAAAAAAACCCAAGTACCAATAAATGAATCTCGTTTCAAAATAAGAAGTGAGTGTTGTTAGAGCACTGCTCGGTCGAACTCGCAAGCGTTGCTATCTCAAGCTTGTTTGTCAAGTTTAGTTGCCAAAACTATAAGTCTTTATTTCTAATCTACTTATAGCTAAGTCTCGGACTAGGATAAAAAGTGTAGTTGAGCTATAAACTCCACGACGTTCATCATGCAAAGACGAATAACTACTCAAGGAACTGGTGGAACTTCATCGACTAAAAGGTATGTGGAGACTTGAACTTATGTATCACTCAAAAGTCTATCTACTCTATCTCCTATATTGAGACAAAAGTCGTATTGCTATATAGACTTCGATTATACACATTTGCTATTTCGAGTCGAGTTTATCTCGCTTATCTATTTCTCGAAATATGTGTTGGTAAGCTTTCGCTTTGGCCAAGTTCATCTTTACATGTGACGAAAGTCATGTTGATTATTTCAATATCTTGAATATCGTTTTGATGAAAAATGGTGTGTGAATAACCTCTATTTAACATCCTCTAAGAATGTTTCAATGATTGAAATGAGAGTTTAAAATATATAACCTTGAATGGATATAAACATTGTATGTGAACTCATACGTGTGTAAGTCCAAAATCCTTGAACTAAAGTATGCGTACTTTACTAGTTCAGGAAGTCCGGAAGCTAAGTCCGCGTACTGCCGGAAGTTCACATCCCTTGAATTCCTGCCGGAGTTTGTGAACTGAAAACAAACTCAAACCGGGTACTTAAGTATGCGTACAGGTATGCATACTTAAGTGGGTTATTTTCTAAAAACGGTTTATTCGGGAACTAAGACATATATAAACTAAGGAATGCATATTTGCAAACCGTGGCTATAATGTTCATGAATCGATTCGAGTGAATCAAAATCGTTTTTGCTTCGACTGTGTCTTATATACTTCTATGAGATCTAAGCAATTGAACAACTCTCTAACTAGTTCTTTTGAGTCATTTGAACTAGTTATGGTGAAGATGAATAAGGTTGATATGAAAGTACTCATATGGCTAACCATTTGGTTAACTACTGTTGAACCAACTAGGTGTACACGTTTAGGTACGGTTACATAAACCTAAATGAACGTGCATTTCATTTGTGTATAACAAGCTAAGTTCGATCTAACGGTTGAAAGATATTAGCTTGAATCTAATCAGGTTTTCATCTAACGGTGAATGTTGAATGCTTTGTTACCAAGGTAACTTAGATTGCAAACCCTGATTTGGAGACTATATAAAGGAGAACTCTAGCAATTGGGAAACCTAATCCCCACAACTCCTGTGTGATACTAGTTATATAAGCTAGAGTCGATTTTCCTTTAACCTTAGGTTTCTACCGAGACCCCGTAGGTTAACGACTTGAAGACTTCATTGGGACTGTGAAGCCAGACCCAACTATTTTCTCTGTAGTTGCGTGATCTGATCTTGTTGTTTCTATCTTGATTGAGTGCAATCGTAAGATTGGCTTGAGATTAATTTCTCCGATAGGCAAGATAGAAAATTAGTCACAAACATCTTCGTCTCATCGTTTGTGATTACACAAGATCTTATTTTGCTAGTCGATTAATATTATTGTGAGGTGATTGAGATTTCTAGGTTGTTCGTCGGGAATATAAGTCTAGTATATCAATTGGTTCTTGATCACCTTGATTTATCAAAAGACGGAATAAAACTCGCAGGTATTTCTGTGGGACACAGATTTATCTATTCCTGTAGACTTTTCTGTGTGATACGAATTTGTTTATTAAAGTCTTAGACTTTGGGTCGTAGCAACTCTTAATTGTGGGTGAGATCAACTAAGGGAATCAAGTGCGTAGTATCATGCTGGGATCAGAGACGTAAGGAGCGCAACTGTACCTTAGATCAATGTGAGATTGATTGGGGTTCAACAACAGTCCATACCGAAGTTAGTTTGTAGTAGGCTAGTGTCTGTAGCGGCTTAATACAATGTGTGTTCAATCTGGAATAGGTCCCGGGGTTTTTCTGCATTTGCGGTTTCCTCGTTAACAAAACTTCTGGTGTCTGTGTTATTTTTTTTCCGCATTATATTTTGTTATATAATTGAAATATCACAAGTTGTGCGTTGAATCGATCAATTGGTAAATCCAACCTTTGGTTGATGATTGAAATTGATTGATACTTGAATATTGGTCTTTGGTACCGTTCAAGTTAATTTCTCTTGTATTCAATTAGACTCGCAGATTTCTATTTGCTTGAGTAAGTATTGAATTCAGAAATTGAGATATAACTCTTTGATATACTTTTCATTAAGATTGAGTCTGACTGTCTAGTTGATTCTCTTAAAAGTATATTGGAGTTAGTCCATACAGATTGCTAAGCAAAATATTGGGTGAGGTTGTCGTACCCCCACTTTTTCAATTGGTATCAGAGCAGGCAAACACGTTTAAAGACCTTATAAGTTTGTGTTTGTAGCGATCTGACTTATGGACAGAAGTGCTATCTCAATAAATGCACCACCAGATCCGGGGATTCCAGAATTCTCTTCCATGTCTGATTTAATTAAATATGTAGAAGAAATTCTATCTAAACCTCCACCAGGTTTAAAATCCCTTGAAGTTGTTTCAGGAATTGAAAAGAAACTTGAAAGCCTAACTTCTGATGTTGATTTATTTCTCCAGAATGAACAAGAATATCTTGACAGGCTAAATCAAGTTATAAAGAATAATATTCATGTTGAGGTCAACATTGATTTACTAATCAGTAAGAGCAATGCTCCTCCTCTGTGTAATTCAATTGATTATAACAAACGAAACAAATTACAAAAGGAGTTTAAGTATCAGATTTATGAGTATATCACCTCAAAGCATGAATTGATTCATTTCTCAATCCCTGATACTTCCCATCAAGATAGTAGTATTGTATTCTTATTTGAAGAACCTAGCACGTCTCTTTTTGTCAAAAGAGTTTCCCTTCGCAGTACTAAAAACTATCAGCAAAAACTGTGTTTTATACGTTGGAAAACGAGAAATCAGAAACACAATACTATTTGGGTTCTCCTGAGGCTCCTTATTAGACTTATAAAAACAATTTCCTGGGTGTTTCTCAACTCTACAAGATGTAAGATCTGCTGGAAAGAAACTTTCTCTTGGTGTCATGGTGTGAGAGGCTTTTTGTTCTTATAAGTTCTTAAAAGAACTACTCATGAGAGTTTCTTTGAGCTTTGCTTCAAACTCTCATCCCTATTTTGTCCAGACAAAATATGTAAAAACAAACATGCCCTTATCTGCACACGTACGGTTTTACGTACTACGTGCATAAACCATGTTCCAGAACTGATTGATCCTAGTACCGGAATGAGTTTCACCAATTCAGGAACTGTTCGGTCGGTTGCACATAAAAAAAGAGAAACTCTTGTTCTTTTCACCTTCGTCTTCTCTTTGACAGTTCATGAACAAAATAGAAATATTCTGGTTCACAAACTCTTCATCATCTTTCTCTTGTTTCTCAACCAATTTTTATTTGGTTTTCATTTTTTGAACTCAAAGAAGATTTGGCACGTTGGGTCAAGAACCTTTTTCGATCTAGTCATCGTTTTGGAACTCCACCATCAACAACAGTTCACGGACCAAGTAAGTAGTGTATCCTCTTTGTTGTGTTTTTCTCAAAAATGGCTTCTAGGAAAAGGCTAAGTCGTGGTGAAAGTTCGAGTACTCAACCTAATTCTACTAGTAGAAGGATTGATAGTGATAATGAGTTTGATGATGATGAAACTGGTTTAGACGTTCTACAACCCTTTTATGATCCTGCTCTTCAAATTAGCTTTACTAGTCTTCTTGCTAGGGATAAATATGTCAAGTTTCTTAAAGGGAATTTTGTCATAGAAAGGGTTTAAGATCGTACTGTTAAAGAACCTGAGTTTCACCAGTTCATGAACCAACATGAATGGGGATATATTCATGATGGTCTTGGGTCATCATATCCTGAGATAACTTGCCAGTTTTATGCTAACCTGCATGCTGTTAACAAAATCAGTTGTTGCTTCAAGACAATGGTTGGTGGGATATCGTTTGAGGTAAATCGTGAAGTGATTGCATACTTGTTGAATTTATCACTTGATCGCTCATTTATAATTCCTCAACCTGAGCATCTTAGACCAACTCAAGGTCAGCTATCTGGAATACTTCTAAATAGAAGTGAATCATGGTCTGGGGGAAAGTTGTCTGTTGACAACATAACTTTCATTTGAAAGTTTTCAGTAAATTGGTTGTTGCAAATTTGATTCCCAGTACGCTTGATAAGAATCTATGGAGCAGGACCCTTGCAGAGATGGTGTGTTATCTTATCTCTGGTGAAGAAATTGATTTTTGTGGCCTGATTATTCGTCAAATGATTCATATGGTTTCACAAAAAAAGAATCTTGGGTTTCCATATCTCATCAGCCGAATTTGCAATCAATTTAAGGTTCCTCCTATTGGTACCTGCACTGGTCATGCTATTCCTCTTTCCCAGACAGATATCAACAAGATGAAGAAACCGGTCAGTTCTGAAGGCAATCTTCTTAATGAAAGAATTAAGTGCTTACAGGAACAACTGAGATATGTGTTGGGAATTCATCCTGAATTAACTGAACCTGTGTTCAAGATTGCTGAGAAATATAATCGCAACCAAGCTTAATTTCTTCATTTTGTTTTAGTTCTTTTTAAACTTCTATTGTAGGATGTTATTCTAAGAGTTGTAATAACTTGGTGTTTAGCCTTGAATGGTTACCTTTCAATTAAAATAGCTAAAAGTATTGCATCCATGAGAAGTTTAATATAGGTCAAAAGTTAAGTCCTTCATATGTCGATATGCAAGTATTGATAAAAGATTGAATGAACTTTTGACAAACAAAAGTTAAGCCTTTTATGTCATTATGCAAATATTGATGGAAGAAAGGATGAGCTTTTGTTTACAAAGATTAAGTATATTGTTTGTCATTGTGCACATAGTGATGAAAGATAAAATGAATCTTTGTTTATTCCGCAATATTGATCTTCCCTGATCCATATTTTTTATGTATATATTGTGTGGTTCTGTAAGTTCTCTTATGTTGAGCATTTCCGATTAAATTAATCATGGATTCTCTTGTGGTTAATTTAATTGAGTTTTTGGATACAAATTCATGTTTCATATGATTTGTTATGTCCAAAGAAATCCTTCTTTTCTTGTGAAAATAAGGTCGCTCTTGTTGTTCTCTCCGGAATGACATTTTATGGGTGTGTGTGTGTGTGTGTGTGTGTGTTCTTAATTGAACTTGTGCTTAATTGCCAAATCTTTGTGGGGAGTGCGGCTGTGGAATATTATAGGGGTTATCTTGTATCTTTATAGACTCCTTGATGAATGCATTTAGTTTCGGCTATATGATTGCATATAAAAAGTTGATATGTGCTTTCTTTTGGTCATGAAGTGTCTCTATGGAAATTTCATTAGGATCCCACTAGTTTTCGTACCTTTGCCAATTTTATTTACAAAAAGGGGGAGAATTAATGTGTAGTTCATACTAAAAATACATATGGTTTTAGGATCATTATGTAAGGGGGAGTGGTTTTCATGTGAGATGAAGTATTGACTATGGGGGAGTGATACATATCACCATAGTATTGTTGTCAAAGTTGTGATACAATTGAACTTTGATGTTGTGTAATAATACTATGACACTGTACAACAATGATTGAGAGCTTTTGTTTTCTCATTGTTATGGCTACGGATCTTCGACAACGATGATGTTGATTTGAATATCTTTGGAATCATTGGAGTACTTGGAAGTGACAAAAATTTCGAGTAATGATGAAGAACCAAGGAGATCATGCATGTGGAAGAGAAGCTACAAAGTTTATTTATTTTGTATTCCATATCTATTGATAGTTTTGTCACTAAAATTGACAAAGGGGGAGATTATTAGAGCACTGCTCGGTCGAACTCGCAAGCGTTGCTATCTCAAGCTTGTTTTTCAAGTTTAGTTGCCAAAACTATAAGTCTTAATTTCTAGTCTACTTATAGCTAAGTCTTGGACTAGGATAGAAAGTGTAGTTGAGCACTAGACTCCACGATGTTCATCATGCAAAGACGAAGAACTAGTCAAGGAACTGGTGGAACTTCATCGACTAAAAGGTATGTGGAGACTTGAACTTATCTATCACTCAAAAGTCTATCTACTCTATCTCCTATCTTGAGATAAAAGTCGTATTGCTATATAGACTTCGATTATACACATTTGCTATTTCGAGCCGAGTTTATCTCGCTTATCTATTTCTAGAAATATGTGTTCGTAAGCTTTCGCTTTGGCCAAGTTCATCTTTACGAGTGACGAAAGTCATGTTGATTATTTCAATATCTTGAAAATCACTTTGATCAAAAATAGTGTGTGAATAACCTCTATTTAACATCCTCTAAGAATGTTTCAATGATTGAAATGAGAGTTTAGAATATATAACCTTGAATGGATATAAACATTGTATGTGAACTCATACATGTGTAAGTCCAAAATCCTTGAACTAAAGTATGCGTACTTTACTAGTTCAGGAAGTCCGGAAGCTAAGTCCGGGTACCCGTACGCGTACTGCCGGAAGTTCACATCCCGTGAAATTCTGCTAGAGTTTGTGAACTGAAAACAAACTCAAACCGGGTACTTAAGTATGCGTACCGGTATGCATACTTAAGTGGGTTATTTTCTAAAAACGGTTTATTCGTGAACTAGTACGTATGCTAAGGAATGCATATTTGCAAACCGTGGCTATAATGTTCATGAATCGATTCGAGTGAATCAAAATCGTTTTTGCTTCGATTGTGTCTTATATACTTCTATGAGATCTAAGCAATTGAACAACTCTCTAACAAGTTCTTTTGAGTCATTTGAACTAGTTATGGTGAAGATGAATAAGGTTGATATGAAAGTACTCATATGGATAACCATTTGGTTAACTACCATTGAACCAACTAGGTGTACACGTTTAGGTACGGTTACACAAACCTAAATGAACGTGCATTTCATTTGTGTATAACAAGCTAAGTTCGATCTAACGGTTGAAAGATATTAGCTTGAATCTAATAAGGTTTTCATCTAACGGTGAATATTGAATGCTTTGTTACCAAGGTAACTTAGATTGCAAACCCTGATTTGGAGACTATATAAAGGAGAACTCTAGCAATTGGGAAACCTAATCCCCACACCTCCTGTGTGATACTAGTTGTATAAGCTAGAGTTGATTCTCCTTTAACCTTAGGTTTCTACCGAGACCCCGTAGGTTAACGACTTGAAGACTTCATTGGGATCGTGAAGGCTTGAGATTAGTTTCTCCGATAGGCAAGATAGAAAAGTAGTCACAAATATCTTTGTCTAATCGTTTGTGATTCCACAATATCTGGTTTCGCTAGTCGATTAAGATTATTATGAGGTGATTGATATTTCTAGGTTGTTCTTCGGGAATATAAGTCTGGTATATCAATTGGTTCTTGATCACCTTGATTCATCAAAAGACAGAACAAAACTCGCAGGTATTTCTGTGGGACACAAATTTATCTATTCCTGTAGACTTTTCTGTGTGATACAGATTTGTTTATTAAAGTCTTCGACTTTGGGTCGTAGTGTCATATCACGGACTTTTGGGAGGATGGTGCCCCATAGACAGTCCATTGTCTGCCGATAGCCGGTTGCATTTATCAGTGATTAGTGATAATTTAGTTAGTTAAATTGATAATTAGTTGTTAATAATTATTGTAACAGTTGGTTGTGATGTAACCATCTGGGAGCCTTATCGCCGTAGATCTTAGGTCAGTGTGGTGAGGCTTTATAAGCCTGTGAGTCTTTAGAGATAAGGCTATGAAATGATAATCTAAAGAGTCGATTTAATCGATTAGGCTTTGGTTCAGTGGAATCAAGGAGGTTACTATGTTCTCATCAAAGTCTCGATCCAATCTTGTTGTGGAAACACAACAATTGGTATCAGAGCAGCCACGATCCATCGGGGATTTGAGGGAAAGGTTCGATTTTACTAATTAAATGATTATGGAGTTGAATGCTCAAAGGGAATATGCAGCTGATCAAGATGAGCGTTATGAGTTGTTGAAAGGAATTACCTATCTATCTCGGCAATTAAACTGGATATTTGCCCAAATGTGTGGTATTGATTTGGTTGAAAAAGTTGATCCAGAAAAAGATAATAGAAGAGTTGAGGAAATGGCCTCTTCAATACCTACTCAACCACCACCTGAGGAACAGTTAGTTGAAGAAGATGATACTGAAATTCAGGAAGTCAAATCAATCTCTCCTGTTGTTGAAGAGGAGAAATTCGATTTTTCTAATGTTTTGAGTTCTCCATTAAAAGAAGTTGAAATAATTCCTGCTGGAGTTGAAGACGAGAATGGTTCGACTAAGGATGTTGATTCATTTACTGGGTTGAGCTTACTATTAGAAGAGGTTGAAACCCCAGAGGTAATGGAGTTCTCCAAGCTATATCCAGTCAAACTCGATAAGGTAAGTGACAGTAAAATGGAAATTTCTCAGGAGTTCGTTACTCACGTCAAACCGAATTGTAAGAATTATCTTTATCTCCATCTTGATTTTACTCGTTCCATATTTGATCGTGGAAAATGGTTTGATGGGTCGGTTTTGATTGATGATTACAAAGAGAATTTTGTTTATGAGTTGGGTTTTAAACATGAGCTTCGGTTCAATTTGTTGTTTATGAATTCAATTGCAAATGTATTGGTTAAGAATCATGATACTGCTGGTGGAGGCAAGATGTTCGTTAAAATACTTCAACGGGATATTATGTGTTTCAAGAACAAAGGTGTTAGCAGTCACCGAATGGCTAGTGAGAAATTTCTTCGTCCTTGTTTCAACTTTACTGGTGGAGTATTTGATCGCGGGAGAGATATTGAACTTATGGGAAGGTATTTATGTTTTGAGGGTGCTTGTGAATTTTATGTTGATACAATTACCTATCATGATCTTGTTCTTAAAGATGAGTATCAGTTAGAATTGTTGCTTGCGAATTGGATTGGGACTTTACTTGCCAGTAAGGGTGAGCATTGTGACTATAGCAAGTTGTTTGATCGAAGGCAGAAGATGTGGGAAGAAACATTTTCTATGTTGCGACGGAATTATGAGTTGATAGTTACTGCCAATTTTCATCTTAAATCTGTTCGAATTCTGTTGATTCAGTTGGGTAGTTGTAAAGCTCTCAATGAGCTTATTCCAGCTGCTGAGGTCTTGGAACTGCAGTTTGGTGGTCTTTTCCATCCTGTGTTGTTGTCTTGTGCAGATTATGATGTGCTCACGGTGCTACAGATTCTAGATAAGTTGATGCTGCCAGATTACTTGAAGTGGAAATTTAAAATGTTTTTAATTGATTTAAAGAGTATGGGAGAGGGAGTTAGTTCAAAATTGGTCATTATTGTGATGTTTAGATTACCTAACTTGACTTCCCGTGGATGTAGTGAACTGTACATGGAGCGGAAAGCAGAGAGTGAGCAAGGGTTGTGTTGTTACTACCTTGAAGTTTTCATTTTAAGGTCTAAATTAAGACAGCAACCCCCGTTCGATACTTCGACTTACTTCTATCACTGGCTTTGTCAAGTACATCTTAGTTTCCTTATTCGTCACCTGTTGCAGCCATGGGGTGTTGGTTTTGATCAACTTCTTACAGCTTATATGCCAGCAAAGCAGCTGTCTTACCCACTGGTTGGGGTCTTGACTTCAACTGGTAATTTTGTATTGTTTCATTACCATTTGATGCTTCTCTCGTTAACAAGAAGGGGGTTATGTTTGCATTATTAAATACGTACACCGATTCTCTATGGAGTTCTTATTATTCTAGAGGCCGATAAAATGGTAATTCTATACTCCCCCATGTTTGATCTTCTATCTTTTTATTATGCTCTACATGAATTTGTGTGCTTTTATCGACCAATGTGGGGTTCTCTCAAGTTGGAGTTCTTCGCAGGGATGATGGGAACTCAGCCCATACCCACTGTGCTTTACATTCCAAATGTATTAATGTGTGTAGTACTGTTAAAATGGAAATTCAAGTTGTCTACATCTGAGTTATGTAGTATGAGAAATGTTAGTTGGAATTATAAGAGCAAATTGTTCTCAATCTTATGGATTAGGAAAAGGAGCAATGGTACTATGTGGCTTGTCGTCGGTCTACCGGGAGCACCCGGCTATATAAGTAGTTTTCGTGTGTTGTTAGATAGTGGGAAAATACATGAAATTATATCAAGGAATTCTCACTATAGGGGTTTTCGGGGTGCAGATAATAGTCTGTTGCAACTTCCACTTTGTTTAGCTGATGCTACAAGGATTCTTAATGTTGAATTGTTAAAAGTTAACGCAAGGGAACGTAGACAGTATGCGAAGGGTCATTTGTATCTCTTGGAAATCTGGCTCTTGCACTCTTTGTGGCCTTCATATGAAGTTTATGAGAGTCATTCGGTTCACGAGAGAATTATATTGGTATATTCTACTGTTTGCACTCGTTTTATTGTGCTCAACATCCCAGTTCTTGTTACGACCAAGTGGTAGGTATGTTCAGTTTTGATTTTATCATTATTATAGATCAACAGACCCCATGTAAGGATAATGGGAATTCTTGTTGTGATTATTACATCCCACCTTGTAATAGAATTGAGTTTTATCGATTACGCGAGGTGGAAATACAGATGGGTTCCAACTAGTTTGTGGAGTGTGAGAATCGTTGGCTGGGTTGGTAACATTTTTATCTCGGTGATGTACCTCGGCCTTAACTGGAATTATAAGAAAAATTTTCTCTGCGAAGTTGTGTCCTATAATCAAGTTGCAGCAATTCTTCACATGATGATGTGGCTGGATTATCTGAAATGGAAGTTCAAATTCTTTTCAAGTGTATTATGGAGTATGGAAAGTGCCAGCGAGATTTATGACATTCAGGGTGTAAAGCAACTGGTGGAACATGAAAGGAGTCCGACCAATCTCCAACAAAACTTTAAGTGGCAAGTACAGGCGGTGCCATTTCAGCGTTGCACTTCAACAATTCAGCAAAACGGGTGTAAGTTATATGGTCAATCCAGTACAACAAAAACAGTGCACGCTCAGCAATTTGATTTCCTCCTTGTAAAGATTTCTGGTGATGTGGTAGTTAAGAAATACAATGGAGAGGGGTGTATGGTGGTCGGAAAATTAGTGGGTAGAGCCTTAGTACAACTCTTGGGAGCCGAAATACAACTTATTCTAGTAAGTATGGTACAATTTCTGGGCGGAGCTAATAAAAATTACCAAGATGGGGAGCTCGGGGACTGTCTCTTGGAAGATGAGAACAATTCATTGGTGGATTTCGAGAGGGTGACTACCACCATTTATGATCATCACAGTTCACAGGGGAATGGACAGTGGTCTTTTGAGCTTGGTGTGGAGGTGTGTAAGGGTCCAACATTTTTTCTGGACATTTTGGTTACTGGTCTTCTAATACGCGACTCTGCAACACTCAGGTTGACTGATTTAACTCTCATCCTTGAGGACAAGGATGTTTTGAAGGAGTGGGTATTGTCATATCACTGACTTTTGGGAGGATGGTGCCCCATAGCCAGTCCATTGTCTGCCAATAGCCGGTTGCATTTATCAGTGATTTGTGATAGTTTAGTTAGTTAAACAGATAATTAGTTGTTAATAATTATTGTAACAGTTAGTTTTGGTGTAACCATCTGGGAGCCTTATGCCGTAGATCTTAGGCCAGTGTGGTGAGGCTTTATAAGCCTGTGAGTCTGTAGAGAGAAGGCTATGAAATGATAATCTAAAGAGTCGATTTAATCGATTAGGCTTTGGTTTAGTGGAATCAAGGAGGTTACTATGTTCTCATCAAAGTATCGATCCAATCTTGTTGTGGAAACACAACACGTAGCAACTCTTAGTTGTGGGTGAGATCAGCTAAGGGAATCAAGTGCGTAGTATCCTGCTGGGATCAGAGACGTAAGGAGCGCAACTGTACCTTGGATCAGTGTGAGATTGATTGGGTTCAACTACAGTCCAGACCGAAGTTAGTTTGTAGTAGGATAGTGTTTGTAGCGGCTTAATACAGTGTGTGTTCAATCTGGACTAGGTCCCGGGGTTTTTCCTGCATTTGCGGTTTCCTCGTTAACAAAACTTCTGGTGTCTGTGTTATTTCTTTTCCGCATTATATTTTGTTATATTGAATCGATCAATTGGTAAATCCAACCTTTGGTTGATGATTGAAATTGATTGATACTTGAATATTGGTCTTTGGTACCGTTCAAGTTAATTTCTCTTGTATTCAATTAGACTCGCAGATTTCTATTTACTTGAGTAAGTATTGAATTGAGAAATTGAGATATAACTCTTTGATATACTTTTTATTAAGATTGAGTCTGACTGTCTAGTTGATTCTCTTAAAAGTATATTGGAGTTAGTCCATACAGATTGCTAAGCGAAATATTGGGTGAGGTTGTTGTACCCCCACTTTTTCAAGTGTTATAAAAATAGTAAGGTCTATCTCATTTCTAGTAACTCTCCTATTCTGAATTTAATAACTCTCATTTTTAACCAATTAATCTCTAATAATGTTTAGAGATTTGTTTTTAAAAATCTAAATACATGTTGCTTCAAAAAAATAAATCCAAATACATACCTCGTGCAAATGGAGCACTGCGAAGGTACCCAAAGGCCTAAAATAAATTAACTTGCAAATACATCAAAATTAAGAAAAAACAAAAATCATCAAAAACCCAATGAAAAGACGAGGGTACCCAAATACACAACACTCTTTTATTTATCAACCTATAAGTCCTCTACCGAATGTGATCCTCTATGGATAAATTCGACACAATATGACAATTCGGTTCACACTTCGTGTGATTGTCTATGGATACGAGATCGAGACACTACAACCAGAAGATAACTTGTGTGATTGACTATGGATACAAGATCGAGACAATACTACAACAAAGTATGTTACTTGATAATAGGTTCGGTAATAACCAAACTCTATAGGATCACTATCAAGTATTACAGAGTTAACGCATTTGTGTATTTGACTTTATTATTATAATAAACAATTATAATGCGGAAATCAAAGTAAAAGACACATCAAGATTTTGTTAACGAGGAAACCGCAAATGCAGAAAAAACCCCAGGACCTAGTACAATTTTGAATACTCTCGAATTAAGCCGTTATACAAAATCTAATACCAACTTCGTATAGTTGAGACCAAGCAGACTACCCCTAGCTACTTAGTTCCCTCAGTATCCCTGCGCCTCCGACTTCTAGGGTCACGCACGTGAATAACAAGTCCTTTGGATAGTATTCCAAACATCAAAGGAAGAATATGTTTGGTAACAACTCTAATCAATCTTGCTACAAGATTTAGATGAGTAGTTGACAAAGTCTATTCCGTTTAATCTAATAAACTCCTTTGTCTGGTTAAATCAATCTAACTTTAACTACCGAAATAGTCAAGTATAGATTCACACTCAATCAATATAATTCTCAAAGATAAATATAGAGAATGCCGATCTCACGCAACTAATCAATCAGATCTATCAAAGATAAACTGATTTTAGTTGGATCCCAGCCGATTAAGGTTTGTGCACACAATTCACAAGATACAAAAACTAATAAGAAATCTTCTTTGTCTTCAAATCTTCTTTAATCTTCAAAACCTGCACAACACCACTTGAATCTCTTGTGATCAATCACGCACCGAACGGAGTCTGTTAACAATGGAATATCACAAGATGTCTCTAGATCTAACAACAGTTCTAAAGATCCCGTCGATACTTTGATCTAGTTTGAGTGAATCTTATATCAAAGAGAAGATTCTCAAGCATAAACAAACTAGGTGAAATCAAAGTTTCAACAACCGTTAGTCAACCAAATCAATCGAAAACTAATAACACTACAATTATCTAGTTTCCCACCAACGGTACTCGTAGAGCTTCTTGATCCCATATAAGTCATTAAACGAGCGGTCGTAAAAGATTTCACATAATTATGATACTTTCCTCTCCGATTCGACAGCTCCATCAGAAACAACAAGAAATGAAGTTTGTCTGGCTCTTAGGATGGTTTGCTATAAATGAAAATTTAGATATTTATAGACCAAAGATGTCTGAGCACCAATAAATGCACATTACTAATTTTTATTCTCTGGAGTTATGCATTAATTGCTGGTAATTAAAGCATATAAAATAAAAAATCTTAATTAAAATATTCTTAATTTATTTTGGCACAAGATTACCTTAAGTACCAAGGAATATATTTGAACAATAAATTATAAGAGTTACTGCTCGTGTTCAAAGTATGTTGACATCTTTTCACTGCAAATCTTTATTTCATATATTTACATGGATTTGCATTCTTGGAATCGGTTGTACCACACTTACAAACAAGTTTAGAATTGGTTTGCATGTATTCCAAGACTACTATATAATTGATCATTCAAATCACATACATGGGTTCAATCAGTTATACCTAAATATGGAATTAATTGTGATCGGTCACACCAGTCACTAGGATCGGTTACACCAGTTACAAGGATCGGTTCCATCTACACATGATATCTACTTGTGATCGGTCACACCAATTACTAGGATCGGTCACACCAATTACAAGGATCGATCATACCATCACATGGTGATTACTTAGGATCGTTACACCAATTATCAAGACCGGTCATACCAAATCATAAGTCTAGGCATTGTGATTAGTTATACCAAGATACATAACCTGAGTTAAGATCGGTTCTACCATTTCACACATATTGGTCATCCAAATATTTGCAATGAATAACCATACCAATAAGGCTATTGATTTCCCTTTTGATTCATGAAACAAGTTCATGAATGTACTTCCTTTAAAAAAATGTAAAATATTGTTTCCTAGGATGAAATCTTCACCATAACCCATTCACATAATCATAACACTGCATACAAGGTTATGTCGATGTCATATCTACAAAGTTCAAAAGATAGGCGTTATACTTCGTAGACTAATTCCTTAATACTATGATCATACTATTATGATCATCTCACATCACTAGAGTATTATACAATATGTACATCATATACAGCTTCGCAGTTATGTTTTCAATATAGCACGAAGATACGCTAGGAATGAAACAGTTCAAGTCAATATTACTAACCTCAAGTGAAAGGATGATGTCATCGTTGTAGTTCGTTACTTCTTCACATTCTTCAAGTCTTCGGAGTAATACTTGTATGTCTCGAAATTCCTAGACTTTATAGTCTATCCTAAACGAAGTTGACTCTAGTATTTAATCAAGCGACTCTAGATGAGTTTTGATACTAAAATATGACAACCAAACTTGACATACCAACGCTTGGTGAGTTCAACCTAGCAATGCTCTAACACCCAATATTCGTTTCAATGTCTAATGCAATACTCCGTATTTTCGCTTATTATTGTATTACCCTTTATTAGAAAGCTTACTTCATATGAGATTACTATCAGGCAGGCATACGTATGTGAAGGTATGCAATAAAAAATTCAGAAACTTACACACCTAGAGATCTCACTCTACAAATCAAAAGTACTTAATAATTGATCAAAATTTCTAGAGGAGGCACCATGACGATGTAAGTTTTCATAGTAACTAATTACCAGAATATCTCATTCAGTACATACTCATGAATTCTACCACTCAACAATTAATTCATAAAAAATAAATAAATACAACTCGATAAATGGGTGCTAGATATTACAATCAAATACATGCAACTCTTACATAAAAAAGTCAAATTCATTACCAATATATTCAGTTAATAATTAGAAATCATCTAAGCACTTGACAATCATCAAGTTTATGCACATTCGGGGGATGAGTGACTTTAATCGTGAAAAAAACATGTCATGATTTAGCTTAACATCATCCGTTCGTGAACAAATTTTGAAAGCCTATATCTTAGATCATGGGGATCCAGGTAACAGTAAAACTCTACATTGGTTGTTTTCCCATAGTATAGGCATTGAATATTATCTGGAAGACAATCATTAAACTCATGATTAGTTCAAATGGAAGCCTTAGCTTTGGTGTTTTCTTGCATTGTGAACTTCGTAGTAAGTCAGATAATATGTCAACTTTATTTTACCTCTCCACCATGTACAGGTCGGATATTGTTTAACCTTCAATTTCAAAGCGCAACAGGTACTACATCAGCAGATTTTTGTTCCTTTTAATATGGATAAATATGTAGATACAATCTGGAAGGAAATTAAAGTTACAACTGCATTACCTGGGACCTCCGACTTCTGTTACAAATTTGGTACACCAATGATCTCCATCGTCGCCCACAATTTTCTTACTATGGTCTCTGCAATACACAATAATATTTGTTGCAGCCAACAATTTTGGTAGGGGTAGACTTGCATAGTGATATTTTGGTAGGGGCAGTCTTACGCAATAATTCCCTACTTACACGAACAGAACATGTCAATACACACAAAATAATTAGCTCGATACATCAAAAATCATTTGTTAATAATATCTCATTTGTTATAAACTTATTATTCTCCATCTAAAAATATAAGTGTATATTATACTTAGCATTTTTGACAAAAAAAAAAAAAAACTTTGCATTTTTGGTTTTTCTTGTATTGGAAATAAATCCTCCTATTAATGGAAACATCGTCTTATTACATTATATGGACAAGTGGAGTGCACGTGCGTTGCACGTCAGCAAACTTTAGTTTTTTTATGCGTACTTTCTATTTTCGCAAGACTATGGCTCTCTGCGGCAAATTTGATCATAAAATGCCGCAAACAACAATAAACCAAACACATTTTTCTTCAAATTATTTAACAGGCCAAGCTATCACTACTTAAGTGAAATGCATCTAGGGTGATGACCTAAGCTAAATGGTTACCACTTATAAGCTGAATATCACACATGAATCGGTAATCCTGTTAACAGTTCAACACTATGAACTATGCTATTAAGCAATAACAATACGAGAGACTCAAACAAACTATGATGTGTACATACAACAGAGGTATTAAAGCTCGCCTGCAAGTAGTACCATGCTAAGTATGTAACACAATTGAGATACAAACAACGCAAAAATTTATATACCATACCAAACATATGTACATCTAAAAACAATTATCATTTCATAAGGTTCATAGAACCACAGACGTAATTGTTGTTCCCTCTTCATTCTCTATGACCAAAAAGTCCACCGATGTGTTTGTCGGGGCTTATTCCATATAATTGAACTTAGATGAAAACATGAGTGCACAAAACAATACACGATACTTGTTAACATCTACTATTTGCCTAATTGATGGTAACTTATTATTAAGGGAACTAATAATAAAACAAATTAGCTCGATACATCAAAAATCATTCAACAAAAGTTGTATGTAACAGTACCGACTTGCAAAATTACCTGGTACCTGAAATTTTCATTTTGGCAAAAGAAGCTATATGAACCCAGAATGCCTATATGCACTTTCCCTTGCTAGGCCGAGACTTCATATTTCAGTCAGTAATTCGACAGCATCTGCATCACTCGCCGAACCACGTTAAATTCTTGTCTGCTCTATTCATCTCTTATTCGTTTTCCAACCTTAATTTCGGATCATCATCAACAAATCAATCGTGTTGTGTGTCTAAAAGTAATTTTTAGTACAAACAGTTTCTATGAATAAAAATTGTATGAACAATGCAAAGTCTTGACCACAAACACGTAATAAGTTCCCCATCCAGACCAGATCAACCCCGTCATGAAGAATGTCAGCTTTAATTTAGGAGTAACAATTAGGAGTCGGAGTATACCATATACACATTTTTTCTGAACATTCAAAGAATTATCACGAAAAAAGATGGGTAGTTTAAAAACCAGAATTGTTTTTCAGCATTCAAAAACTCCCGCCTATACCATTTTTCAATTCCCTCCATGACATTATGGTGACCGGTTATTTCCGGTCAAAAAAACTTGACTATATAAACTAGTGTTAGAAGTGAAAATGTCATAAGAGAAATTCCCAATTTCTCTCGTTGGCTAACTCTTTTCTTCGCTTGGATTTTTCTCCAAAATCTAGGGTTTCTTGATTTCATGGTTAGCTTGTTTCGATTGAGATTTCAACTGAAGTTCTATTAGATTTCTCTCTCTTTCTTTCAATAATCAAAGAAGATCGACAACAATGAGTGCTGTGAATATTACGAACGTGACAGTTTTAGATAATCCATCGGCGTTTCAGAATCCCTTCCAGTTCGAGATTTCTTATGAATGTTTGATTCCTCTTAAAGATGGTATAATTTTTATTTTATTTTGTTTAATTTCTTCTTATTTTTTCTATTTGATTATAAGATGTAATTGTTTGCTTTGATTTTGTTCTCTTTACCATCTTTAGTTACGCTCTAGCTAGGTTAGAAAGTTTTAGGGATTTTCGCTTCTTTAATAGGGGTTTTCTTACTGGAAATTGGAAGTGTAACATTGAAATTAAACTCGCAGAGAATGTCAATTGTTATGCAATTGACTCTGGGTTTTTCATTCGGTGCCCCCAAGTCTGATTTAGGGTTTCTTATTTTTTTTCCTTTTATGCTCAGAGAAGCGGCGTTTTGTGATCTGGTTCGTTTTTATATGTCTTGTCTTACTTCTTGAGAGTGATTGAAATGATCTTTTTTCATGGTTATGTAAATCTTTCAGCACTATGTAAGTTTTGAATGTTTGTTTACGAGTTATTTAGGGTTTTCAGTACTGTGGACCTATCATTATAGACGTCCTTTACATTCTGAGATTTTATGTTGGTAGACATTGAAAGCACAGTAAGATGTCTCTCCCGTGTACTCATTTAGAGAGCCACTATCAATAGCTTCCTCTCTTATTGGTGATGTATGACAAGAATACGTCGAGGTTATTATATTTCATCATGGATTGTGCAATAAAAGCATTTATTCATTCTGTTTGGCTTTGTATAGAGTTCCCTTGCAAAATATTATTTAGTGATTAAATTATTATATTATCAGAGATAAGGCAGAAAGAGACTATGTCCTTAAGTATCCATACTATGTCCTTAATATCACATCAATGTAAATGACATTCTTTAGTATCCACACTAAGATCATTTGTGGAAAATCTACGTGGTCTAGTTTTTCTTCTTGTCATTTTGAAGCTTGGATCTACTTCTGTTCATCTGAATTGTATTGTTTTCTCATGCTCCCAGTCTAGGTAATAACAATTATTTTTCCTTGTCATTCTCTGACAGATCTGGAATGGAAACTCATATACGTAGGATCTGCAGAAGATGATTCTTATGATCAACTCTTAGAAAGTGTGCTTGTTGGGCCAGTCAATGTGGGCAACTATCGTTTTGTTTTCCAGGTAACCTGATCTGTTTACGCATTGAACTGATTCAAAACATTATTTGCGCTATAAGTATTAGAGTAACTGAGAACTGCTCAAATTTGGTAGGGAAATAAGGGTTGCTGATTCATTTATAATATCTCAATGGTAGAGTATCCTCCTGAAACTAGCTCCGTAGCTTTGTTAAAATACAATGTTAGTACGAGGCAGACCCAATTTCACTGCAAGTTATCTTTTCACTTTTGTCTGACTGACATGTATTCATTACTACCTAAACAAATTGTGTTTGAAATTTTGGTAGGAACCCTATGTCTTTATCTCAGTACTATAAATCTCTCACTTATTAAATCTGAAGCAGCTTCGAAGGATCTGCAAACACAAGCACAAGTCATATTACTATCTCGTTCAATCTCTAATTTCAATATGTTGTGCTTCATTACTATTTAGCGCCGCTAAAAGTACTTAGTCCTATCTTATTTCCTCTGTGAGTCATTGTTTTTTAAGAGAAAATGTTGATTATCTGCGAATTGGAAGATGAAAGGAACTAGGCATTGCAAAGTATTCAAGTTTAAAACAAACTCACCGAACCTTTGTAGTGTGTATAGACTGACATGACAAGCAAGTTGTTTGTTTCAAGAATGCCAAAAATTATTATACCCTTTTGACATTCCTCACTTTTTCTTATCTTCCCTATTTCTTATAATGATCCTGTTGCAGGCAGATCCTCCAGACCCATCTAAGATCCGCGAAGAAGATATCATAGGTGTGACAGTGTTGCTTTTGACGTGCTCATATGTGGGCCAAGAATTTCTCAGAGTGGGGTACTACGTTAACAATGATTATGAAGATGAACAGCTAAGAGAAGAACCACCTCAGAAGGTCTTGATTGATAAAGTCCAGAGAAATATATTAGCCGATAAGCCTCGTGTTACAAAATTCCCAATCAGTTTTCAGCCAGAAACCACGACTGAGAATGGAGGAGAAAGCCAGCTACCACCCTCGCCAGATCATCCTCCTTCTGAGGCCATTGAAAATGGGGAAAAACCTCCTTCACCTGAGGACGTTCCAGCTGCTGAACCTTGATCTTTTTCCATTTGCTATTTTTCTTCTTGGTAGACATTAAATCTTATGCGATGATATTGCGGGTGACACTATGTGACGATAAATTTTTTTTCCGTAAATCAGTGTTTTTGGGGTCAATGAATTTTGTGAGTTCTCAAGTTCCTTGATCGATTTGTGCAGTCCTTCACAAAATTTGTATAGTTAGGTCTACCGTGAACTTATGCTATTAAATTTTGTGTGAGAAGAGAGACCCATAATCCTTGTGAAATGTCATTGTCGTTCTGTGAATTGAATTCTCTCCTGCCAGTTTTAGCTGCTGTTCTGTCAGTACTAGATTGTTATCCTGCTTGGCACTGGGCTGTGATTATGGTTATTGCATGGCATCTGCTAGTGATTCCGTAAATAATTTCATAACCTATTGCGTATGGTGGGATTGAACGGAAGCTACTGTATGGAAACTGTAGCGACTCTCATATGCAAGTTATATCTTATTCATCCTCGAGAGAGATCTCTTCAACCCCAAGACTTTTTTAGATAGAGAAAACCCGAATTTCCGGTGAATCCAAGTGAACTACCCATTACATCTCCAAAAAAAACCTTTTTTCTTTTGAGAAATTTGCTGGTTGGTCCACTAAACCCGACCCAACTTACCCTAGAGTCCAGCGGCAAAAAATAATTAACTGGAGGTCCAAAAAGGTTTTGAAAAGCTAAAATCACTTGCCTAACCTCGCCAATCACGTGTATGTATATCTCTTTCTTCTTCTTTATTTTTCAGACGAAAACTTCTTTCTTGTTTTCATCTACACGAAAACTGTTCTTCTTTCTTCTTCTTCTCAATCAACAACACCAGCAACTAATTCAACCCTAAACCCATGCTTTATCATCTCTCAAAACTCATCATCATCAGCAACAAAAACCAAAATTCATTGGAAAGCTAAAAGAGAAAAACCGAAAACAGATCTGGAGAGAAAACCATGGAGAAAGAGAAAAACCGAAAACGGCTGAAATTATTCACTGGTGTTTGAATGAAGTTCTGATGACGGCAGCGATTTATCAAACAAGGAGTAGTTTTGGCATGGGGGTGATGGTGGCGTTGGAGAAACTATGGTTATGTATCTCTGTAACAACAATATTTGTACTTCTTTCTTTCTAACATTTCCATTTTTTATTATCTCTGTAACAACCAGCAAATTTCTCTATTTATGGTTAATTATCGATTAATCCAATGAATAAGAAGAAGATCTTTGTTATTTACCGTGTATAAGTAGTGCTAAATAATTATATTTTCACTTATGTATGATCCTGTAATACATATTAATATGTATTTGAAGGGAAAAAACAATTCATTGATTTTTGTATGAACCTTTTTGTTATGTATGATCCTGTAATACGTATTGATATGTACTGGTACCAATATCAATAGTTTATATTGATCTGACAATATATTCATATGTATTGAAGAAAAAAGTGATTGATTGATATGTAGGCACAAAAACAACATTCAATATGTTCTTTTGCAATACATATTAGTATGCATATGAATATACTGCAGTACATATTTGGTTGTACTGACGAAACTGGATGGTTTCTGACAGTAAGAACAACGACAATGGCTTAGAGTTTGGCATTTGAATATTTTGCCTAAATTTAAATATGTACTAGTAAAAACTGTAGTACATATTTGGTTATACTGATGAAATTGGATAATTTTTGACAGTGTGAACTGCCGGTACATATTTGAATGTACTGTAATATGTATTGTGAAAAGCTGGGTGCTCCTATAATACATACCGATATGTACCAACTGAGTGACTGAATGTTTGAATGTTTTACAACCAGCATTTAGCAATAACTTCCTGTACTGTTCCAACTACTTCCTGTACGGTTCCAACTAATATGTACTGCTAATGGAAACATATTGTGACTACAAAAATTCACTTTGCACTTCATTGTGCCTCTCGACCATTCCTGATGGAAACATATTGCGACTACAAGTAGTCCCGCGAGCTTGCATCACTGAACGTATCCATTCTTAGATTTGAGAGGAAGCTCCATATATTCCAGTAATTCACTAAGGAACAAAATTTTCTCTGGAAAAAGTATGAGATATTCTTCCTTCAACTCCCCCACGGCTCCACCACATACTTGACGATTCTTAATATCCTCTCATGATCTCTCACTCTTTGCATCAACACCTGCAAAAAAATTATAAAAGCTTAAACTACTACGCAATGGACGAGTTCAGTCTCCCACTTAAGTTACGACCATCTGACCAAGATAGGCAACCAATAATAAAAACAGGATTAGTGAGCCTCTAAAAGGTAACTGAAATTAACCTTCGAGTAGTACAAAACTTACATTTGTTGACACACCATGTGTACCATACATGTCATCACAATACATCATACCCCCCCGGTAAATTTGTCAAAATAGAAAATTGGAATCCAATAACTTTCTAGAGGGATTCAAAATGAAAAAAGTAGTACAAATACATATGTACCAGATAAAACAGAACTGGAAACACAGTATATACGGATATGTACCGAGCAAAAATGCGTTACATATTGATATGTACCGAGTAAAAAACTAGTACGTATTGGTATGTACACGGTAAAAACCCAGTACATATTATGGTTACCATCCGTGAGTCCATATGAATATGTATTGTAAACATAGTAAAAACTCGCTAAAATATGAACACAGGTTTCTAGTATCTGACTTACGGTGGATCATGCTCCTGTAATAGAAAATTGATGTACGGAGAGTTCATTTAAACCTTTGCACTATATAAATTATTATGTTACACCAATTGAACATTCCTAGTATTCATAAGTAGAATTCGTTTCCTGTGCATATAGTTCCATCTTGTTGGTTCTGAAAAATTACCATGAAATAGGTGTATTTCTTGTCTAAGTTCTTTATGCCATTTCTCCGCCTCAAGTCCAGCAATACTCTCAACCTCCTTTATGCTTGAGTGTGCTCCTGCATTACCATACATTTTATGAATTTTAACCAGCAATTCCTAATTTAAGAAATGGCATTATGAGTGGCTCCAACGACCTCTTGGTTTTAGGGGAGGACCCAAGAGTTTTGGGGTGACTTGTGACCCAGCTTCCATTCTTGCAGTTTCTAGAGAGATTCAAAATGAAAAAAACAACATATACATATGTACTGAAAAGAAAACAAAGAATTGAAAACCTAGTACATACGTACTGATATATACCGAGTGAAAACCCAATACATATTGATATGTACCGAGTAAAAAACCAGCACATATTGATATGTACCGAGTAGAAACCCAACACATATTACGTGCATATCAATTACGTAAGAAAATGTACTCCATTTGCTGCTGGTATATTTCGATTAATTCTCAGTACATTAAAAATGTATCCAATTCATTCATTATATTTACCATCAAAAATATATTTATCAAAAATGAATGATAGCCCCCTCGACCCATCGGAAACCTAGTAGATATTGATATGCACCAAACAGTAACCTAGTGGATACCACAGTACATATCTTCATCACGATAAGCAAATAAGTTGCTACTACTCTTATCTCTGGTTCTACTGCAAACAAATTTACAAAAATGAAATGAAGAAACTTACCAGCTCATTGCTTAGTAAAAAAAATCACCCAACCTACTCCATATCTGTGATTTAGTCATCACCTCTCCTTCCCATTAATCATGTTCTAAGAAAAGGAAAAGTCAATGTCAATCCAAGCAACATATTAAAAAAATCTTGCTGAATTTTTTTTATTTTTTTTCTAAACATATGTAGCAGAAGTATAAAGCAACAATGCAAAAGCTTTTGCTAATGACCGATGATAAGCACGAATCCTATTATGAACTAACCGATCAGGTCAGGTTTACACTATATACGACAATATGAAAATGAATCAGAGTCCAAGATAAGACCAGAGAGGACGAAAATTAGGTCATAGTGCCAATCGAATTATTTTAAGAGAATTTTAAAGGGGTATGTAGACTAAATCAGGATAATCATCATTCTAAATTCACATTTAGGATCTGCATACAATATTAAGATATCTATCAAATATAAGTGAAGACTGGATCTTGAGTATTTGTGGGAAAAAAATCAAAATTTTACCGTAAAACGATTAGAAATTTAGGCTGATTACAAATCTATGCTGTAATTTCGAACGCCGTAAATGAATTGAAAAAGAAATAAGATATGTAGATTTTCTATAAACCCTAAAATGAGATTTTCAGAAAAGTTTAATTTGAAACGACAATATACATAAATGTTTAACATCAAAGATCAGAGAGATTAGAGGAAGGCTTAGCTTAGCTTAGATTTTTTATTGATATTGCTGACGAGATTCCCATGTTTCTCCGGTGACAATTTCTTCTGATTTCATACGAAGAGATTCCTTCTTCAAGACTGGAAGAGAAAATAAAATGAAAATTGGTTCTTCTTTTATTCCAAAGAGGGGCAATTTTGCATTTTAGAAAATGCGATTTGTATCACTCGCACACGTACAAGATCTGGGATTAATTATTTTGGTCCAAAATCATGATTTTGGACTAGAGATTAAACCAGTTTTGTGGGTGGACTAACCACTAAACGGATATTCAGAAACTGGATTAACCAGTAATTCCTAGTTTTCTTTATCTCCAACCAAAAAAGACCTTTTTTCTTTTAATCCATAACCTGAAATCATGGTGAATCCAAAGTGAAGTTGGAAACCTCCTTTCACCCAAACTCAATTGGATTATTTGTGTAATGGATAGAGCGGTTGAAAGTCTTCACTATATGGCAGACCATTTCGGTAGACTATTTGTCTTTTGAAATTAGAATTATTAAAATATAATATAAAATTATTTTTAAAAAGACATTTTATTCATACGACAAATTATAATTTTTTAAATTTAAAGTTATTAAAATATAATATAAATTAAAACAATAACTTTTCATTCAAAAGGCAAAGCTAAAAATATTAAAATATGTTCTCTATGTTTTAGAGAAAGTGAGTACAACTTTTCTCCTAAAGCGAATATAGTAATATATAAAGGGGTAGGATCCAATGACATGGTTATATTGACATAATCATGACATGGTTTGGCCATATTTTCTACAAAACCCAAGCGACAATGTATTTGAAGCTAATTTCTTGGTGACATGTTCCTCTTATATTATAAGACTACCATATACCATTTTGAATATCAACCGTTGAAGATTAAAGGTTGAAATTAAATTTTGTGGATGGTGAAGTTTCGTATGGTTGAAATGTAGAGCTATATAAGTGGAACATGTCACTAGAAAATTAGCTTCGAACTCGTTGTCGCTTGGATTTTATAGAAAAAATGGCCAAACCATGTCATGATTATGTCAATATAACCATGTCATTGGATCCTATCCCATATAGGGATAAAAATAGTTAAAAAAAAGTTGATGTTTTGTTTTTTGAAACGATTAAAGGAGTGCCATATAGTGTGTTTGGAGAATCTCAATCCCACAAGGGAAAATAAACTATCAACTCCACTTTAATTTTGAAAGACCTTGCTTTAAAGAATGAATTAATTTAGCTAGATTATTGTTTCCTTAATTGGAAAACTAAAAACAGAATGGGTTCAACAACTCTTGTATTAAATTTTCAGGCATCGGAGTATGTCAAAAGGAAGTGTATCGAAAGTAGGGATATTTCGTGGTAAAAGAGAAGAGCTAGCGTGGACCATCTTCCCCACCCCCAATCAGGTGCTTAATACCTTTTATACTTAGCAACTTGTCGAGGAAAGGATCCACTTCATCTAACTTTCGATAAAATGTCTAGATGCTTGTTCTATCATGTTGGACTGGATTCTGACCAATGTTGATGGTAGCCTTGTTTCACAATGTAACTTCATAGGGCCTCTAGTTTTGAATCCAATCTCCTTTAATAATAATCTCCACAATCTCATAGATTATTTGAGCCATAAATCTAGACTCTAGTTCTGCACTAAACTGATTGTTTCTTGTTGTGCCTGTAATGACAACAACGAAAAGTCACCCATCCCAAGATTTCTCCCGCCCGAGCACGCTTAACTACAGAGTTTTCTGCAACTCTGGAGCCAGTTGTGCTGAAAAGGCCTCGGTGTTAGGAAGGACAAACCATTACTTATATTCCATTCGGCCAACCATTGCCAAATATCGGGATATTACAATGCCACCACCTTAAATTGGAGTCGTCCTCGGCTCCATAATATATTCTTCAAGCCCACATTTCCGACTTTCCCTGCCCCTTATGAGACCAGTTCCTGACCTATCCCGTCCAGCATACACTTTCACTCTCGGAAGGTGACCCGTCGTCGACTCTGATATCATCTGTAATGACCCGATCTGACATCGATGCTGTCCCCACTTAGCTATCGCGGCTATCCGACAATGTGAAGTTTTAAACGGGCATCGCTGCGGTCATCCAGCAACAGCTTCCTGGGTGGTCACCCATCCCTGGATTACTCTTGTTTGTGCATGCTCAACTGTAAAGTTTTCTCCCAACTCTGAAGCCAATTGTGTTGAAAGGCCTCGGTGTTAGGAAAGGAAAAACCATTACTTATATTCCATTCAGCGAACCCTACCCCCGAATCGGGGTATTACAATATCACCACCTTAAATTGGAGCCATCCTCGGCTTTAGAGTATTTTCAAGTAACACATATCTTCGACGTTCCCTGCCGCTCCTGAGACAAGCACCTGAACCAATCCCGTCCAGTGTAACTTCCCACGCTCGGTAAGTGAACCATCGACGGCTGTGATACCATTTGTAATGACTCGACCCTCCACCAATATTATCCCCGCTAAGCCACTGCGATCATCCAGCAGTGTGCGGTTTTCAACGGTCACCGCTGCGACCAGATCTCTGACGTTCCCTTCTCCTCATGAGACCAAGTACCTAAAATATTCGTCCAGCATACTCTCTCACCCTCAACATATGACCCTTCGTCGGCTCTGATACCATTTGTATGTAATGATCCAAACCTCCAACGATACTGTCCCCACTTAGCAATTTGGTTATCCAACAGTGTGTGGTTTCAACGGGCTCTGCTGCGGTTATCCGAAAACAGCTTCCCGAGAGGTCACCACTTTGGTTATCCAACAATGTGTGATTTCAATGGGCACTGCTGCGGTCATCCGAAAATAGCTTCCCGAGAGGTCACCCATCCCTGGATTACTCTTCCCGAGCACGCTTAACTTCAGAGTTTTTTTGCCAATTATGGAACTAATTGTACTGAAAAGGCCTCGGTGTTATGAAAATACAAACCATTACTTATATTTCATTCGGCCAACCACTGCCGAATATCGCGGTATTACAACACCGAGTTTTTCTTCTCACAAATAAACAATAGTCAGAGGTAGACCTGGGATCAACCACCAAACCTGCCAATTGCACATGATTATTTTTAGAGAATATTAATCCTTTTGCTAGTGCAGACTCCGGGTAGCGAAGAATTCAATGCAGTGCATCTATTTGTGTCTCATGCTGCGTGCATAAATACTAGTCTTACAGATTATGCAATATCATGACTAATGCGAGACAAATAGGTTAACTTTACCACTAACCTTAAGTGTCAATCAATTTATATCAACAACCAAATGTTGGATTATCTAATTGATTGAACTACGCACAACCTGCGATATTTCAATTATATAGAAAATATAATGCGGAATATAAATAACACAGACACCAGAAATTTTGTTAATGAGGAAACCGCAAATGCAGAAAAACCCCGGGACCTAGTCCAGATTTGAACACTACACTGTATTAAGCCGCTACAGTCACTAGCCTACTCCAAGTTAACTTTGGACTGGAATGTAGTTGACCCCTAACCAATCTTACACCGATCAAGCCATCAAGGTACAGTCGCGTTCCTTACGCCCCTGAATCCCAGCAGGACTCTACGCACTTGATTCCCTTAGCTGATCTCACCCACAACTATGATTTTCTACGGCCCAAAGTCGAAGACTTGATAAACCAATCTGTCTCACACAGAAAAGTCTATCGAATAGATAAATTTGTCTCCCATAGAAATACCTATGAGTTTTGTTCCGTCTTTAGATAAATCAAGGTGAACAAGAACCAATTGATACAACGGACCTATATTCCCGAAGAACAGCTTAGTAATATCAATCACCTCGCAATAATCTTAATCGTATGGTAGCGAAACAAGATATTGTAGAATCACAAAAGATGAGACGAAGATGTTTGTAACTACTTTTTATCTTGCCTATCGGAGCATAAATCTCGAGCAAATCTTAGAGAAGATAGTACTCAATACGATAGAATACATCAAGATCAGAACATGCAACTACAGAGAAAATAGTTGGGTCTGGCTTCACAATCCCAATGAAGTCTTTAATTCGTTAACCTATAATGGTTTTAGGAAAAACCTAGGTTAAAGGAGAATCGACTCTAGTCGCAACTAGTATCACACGAGTTCTCCTTTATATAGTCTTCAAATCAGGGTTTTCAATCAATGTTACCTTGGTAACAAAGCATTCAATATTCACCGTTAGATGAAAACCTGATTAGGCTCAAGCTAATATCTTTCAACCGTTAAATCAAAATTAGCTTGTTACACACAAATGAAAAGTGACTTCATTTACATATGGGTAACCGTACCTAAATGTGTACACCTTGTTGGCTCAACAATAGTTAACCGAAGTTAGCCATATGAACACTTTCATATCAACCTTGTTCATCTTAATCACAACTAGTTCAAATGACTCAAATGAAACTAGTTATAGAGTTGTTCAATTGTTTATATTCTCGTAGAAGTACACAAGACACAATTGAAGCAGAATCGATTTTGATTCACTCGAATCAATTCATGAACATTATAGCCACGGTTTGCAAAAGATTGCATTCCTTAATTTTTAAATGTATTAGTTCACTTCAGCAAAATGTTGCATGCTAATTAATGTTGCAGGCTATCTGGTAACGGCTAGCTAGTGGCTGCTTGTAGTACTTGTCCCAATTCCTAAGTCCTGTAATATTCAATTGCTAGAAGTTGTATCGTCCTTTAGATTTCTTGTCACGTGTCGATCATCAGTTGGGTAACCATTTAGGGTTACGATGATTGGTATAGATGTGTAAGAGAATACTCTTCTCAGGTATGAAGAAATAAATGGAAGTAACCCTTTGCTGCGCTGTTTATCATCTCGGAATTTGGCCGGAATCCTTTGATTTGGGAGGTTACTATTACCATTTTATCAATTTCCTTATCATTTCTGTTGTTAATTGTTGCAGCAATATGACAATTGGCATGAGAGCCGTTCTTTCCACTAAAAAATTATCAATTTTTTTTTCTAAGCATGACTTTGAAGGAAGTTGAAGCTGAGGTCGAAAAATTGAAGGGATCTCATGATGTTCTTCACACAAAATTCACAGATCTAGGTGGTTCAGTTGATGCTTTAACTACAAAGTTTGATAATCTTATGCAATTACATGAGCGAACAAATTTTCTTCAAAATCATACTGAGAGACCTACTGGTTCTCAGAATGAAACTCATGATGCTCATAACTTCAATCACCATACTACACCTCCTTTCCACTATCATCATACTCGAATACCAAAGTTAGATTTCCCAAGATTCGATGGTGATAATCCAAGGAGCTGGATCCAAAAGAGTGAGAGGTATTTCAATATCAATGATACTGAGGAGCACCTGAAGGTGAATATTGCTTCGATCTACTTAGAAGGTAAAGCTGAGAAATGGTTTTTAAATTTTTCAGGTCAATCGACCTCGTATTACATGGTAAGATTTAATTGCTCATATTTGTGCTCGATCTGAAAACCCCATTGAGGAAAATTTTGTGGGTAGTTTTAACAAACTTATTCAAAGTTCAACCGTACGTAGATGATTATTATGAAGAGTTTGAATCTTTAAAATCCGTGATGTTAAACATGAATCCTACACTTACTGAAGCTTATTTTATCATGAGTTTCCTTAGTGGTTTAAAGGAAGAAATTGGTAAATCTGTCTCTATGTTTCAACCAGACACTTTATCTGAAGCTTTTTCTTTAGCTAGATTACAAGAGGAGAAAATTAACATTTCAGATGCAGCTACTAAGCCATTTACTAGATCATTCAATACTTCTTTTCACAACAACAGAAAATACTCTTCACCAAATTTTCCTCCTAAACCCATACTTACTTCACCTAAATCTGCACCAATGACACCAAAATCCTTCTCTAATTCTCAATCCAAATCCAACTCTGCAAGCCCTACCATCAAAAGACTCACTCCATAGGAAATGTAGAAGAGAAGAGATCAAGGTTTATGCTACAATTGTGATGCAATTTATAGGCCAGGGCACTTTTACCAAGGTAAACAAAAAATATTCATGCTCCAAATGGATAATTCTGAGTCACAAGTTGCAGAAGAAGAGGAGGAAGTTTTTGAAGAAGCTGTTGAGTCTCCAATTAACTCTGACATTGAGATATCACTTCATGCTCTCACTGGAACAATTACAGGAGACACCATAAGAATTCCTGGTGTTCTAAATAAGCATAAGGTATCAATTCTGATTGACTCTGGTAGCACCACTAGCTTCATTGATAGCAGTTTAGCTTCTACACTTAACTTCCATATTACTCCCACTGCTCTAATGTTGGTCACTGTTAGCTAATGGAGACAAAAAAATTATTACTGGCATGTGTTCTAAGCTTCAATGGAGTATGCAAGGGCACAAGTTTGTAGAAGATCTGAGAGTATTACCATTGGGAGGTTGTGATATTGTATTGGGAGCAGATTGGATCAGGACATTAGGTGATGTGCTTTTTAACTTCTCTAAGCTCAGCATTTCTTTTAAGTACAATCATAAGAAGATTACATTACAAGGAGCTACTCCTAACCAAGGTAGTCAATATCGGTTGTACAGGCCGATATTACAGGTTTTTATCGGATATCGGAAAATACCTATACGATATCGAAAATATCGGCGATACAAAGACTAAAGAATATTATAGGTTGTACAGGCCGGTACAGACCGATATATCGGTTTTACTTGTATACTGATAATATCGGTTTCGTGAATAAATTTTCCATCAACATGCATCTAGTCTTTTCAGACAAGTACAATGTCAATTGGAGAAGGTAAAAAGCCCTAATATATTTATAATATAAAATCAATGACTATATGGTAGGATATAAGATGGAAACCATATTTCGATTGCAAGGAAGGGAAATATAAAAGATAAATATGAAGGATAATAAAAAAGATTTACTGGCATAATGGGACAACAATCACAACGATTGCTAATAAACCACCTTGTATTTTGGTAATTTGAGATATGTCTATGTTTCTTACTATTTTTTATTATGGTTTTATAATTATTTGAAATTATATATTAAATGATGTATTACCGATAAAAACCGATATTATCTTTTGTATAGGTGTATTGGACCCAGCCGTTACGAGACCAATACGCGATATTAACTACCTTGCTCCTAAAAATACTTTACTCATGATGAGTGGCTCATCAGTTAACAATTTTTTTTTGCCAAAACTACTCATGGTATTGTGGGTCATTTATTTTCTATTTATGCCACTACTACACCCACAACCACTCCTGAACCTATTCTTCCCTTACTACAAGAATTCACTGATATTTTCCAAGATCCCACTCAACTGCCTCCAAAAAGGAGTTTACATCACACAATTCCATTACAACCACTTTCAACTCATGTTAACCAAAGAGCTTATAGATGTCCATACATACAAAAATCAGTAGTAGAGCAACTAGTTCAAGAGATGCTACACACTGGCATCATTCAGCCTAGCCATAGCCCTTTTGCTTCTCCTATACTTTTAGTGAAAAAGAAAGATGGTTCTTGGAGGTTCTGTGTTGATTATAGAAAGATCAACAACATCACTATTAAAGACAAATTTCTTGTACCCATTATAGATGAATTATTGGATGAGCTGAAAGGTGCAGTGATCTTCACCAAGATTGATCTTAGAGCTGGCTATCATCAAATAAAAGTACATGAGATGGACATTTTCAAAACAGCATTTAGAACACATCAAGGCCATTATGAGTTCAACGTTATGCCTTTTGGGCCAACAAATGCTCCTGCAACATTTCAGGCACTCATGAATGAAATCTTTCAACCATTTTTAAGAAAATTTGTTTTGGTCTTCTTTGATGACATTCTCATTTACAACTCTAGTATGGCTGAGCATTTGGAACATCTCAGGATTATCTTTTCTCTTCTGAGACAGCATCAGCTATTTGCAAAGCAGTCTAAGTGTTGTTTTGGCCAACAATCCTTGGAATATTTGGGACATATAATCACAGCTGAAGGGGTCTCTGCTGATCCTAACAAGATTTCTTGTATGCAACAATGCCCACTTCCTACCACTATTAAAGAACTCAGAGGCTTTCTTGGCCTTACTGGATACTATAGGAAGTTTGTACAAGGATATGGAGCTTTTAGTAAACCATTAACTGATTTACTCAAGAAGAATTCTTTCATCTGGAGCCCAGCAGCCACAACTGCATTCAATAAACTTAACGAAGCAATGACTCATACTCCCATATTAGCTTTACCATATTTCACTAAGCAATTTGTGGTTGAGAGTGATGCCAGTGATGCATGAATTGGAGCTGTTCTACTTCAAGACAATAAACCAATTGCTTACTTCAGTAAACCCTTAGGCCCAAGGGCACAAGCATTATCCACTTATGAGAAAGAGTTTTTAGCCATTGTAATGGTTGTACAAAGATGGAGACATTATCTGCAGGGTAACAAATTTATTATCGAAACTGATCATCAAAGCATTCAGTACTTTCTTGATCAGAGAATCACCCCCAATTTACAACAGAAATGGCTCATTAAATTGTTTGACTTTGATTATGAAATACAATACAAGAAGGGCTCTGAAAATGTTGTGGCTGATGCTCTTTCCAGCAGGCCCTTAAATTCAGCTCAGTACAGTTCTATGTCACTCTCTACACCAACATGGATGCAGGATGTTCTACTCAGCTATGAAAATGACACAAAGGCCCAACAACTCACTTCCCAACTACTACTGCAACCTAACTCTGCTCCTCATTTCACCTTTCAAGAAGGTATCTTGAGATATAAAAATAGAATCTATCTTGGTTCTAGACATAATGTCAGGGCAAAAGTTTTAGCTTCATTGCATGCTTCTACCGTGGGAGGACATTCGGGCATACAAGTAACTTATGTGAGAGCCAAAGGCCATTTTTATTGGCCAGGATTGAAGAAGGATATCTTAATCTTTGTGTCTCACTGTGATATCTATCAGAGAAATAAGAGTGATTCAACTACTCATGCTGGTCTTCTCCAACCTCTACCTGTTCCAGATCACTCTTGGCAACACATTACTATGGATTGCATTGAAGGGTTACCTATCAGTGACAAAAAGAGTATGATTTTGGTCATTGTGGATAGACAAACAAAATATGCACACTTCATTGCTCTGTAACATCCTTATGCAGCTGCCTCTGTTGCCAAAACATTCCTCAATCAGGTATTCATACTTTATGGATTACCTTCTTCAATTGTGTCTGACAGAGACAAAGTATTTACCAACAATTTTTGGCAAGATTTATTCAAGGCTTTGGGCACTAGCTTAAACTTAAGCATAGCTTATCACCCACAAAAAGATGGCCAAATTGAATGAGTGAATGCTTTCTTAGAAAACTATTTGAGATGCATCACTGGCCACAAGCCTAGTCACTGGACTCAATGGCTTTCTATTGCTGAATTGTGGTACAATACCAGTTTCCATAGAGGCTTATGAATGTCTCCCTTTCAATCATTCTATGGCTATGCTCCACCTCACATGGCATTTTCTTCTACTGCCACCACCTCTGTAGCTGTTGTAGAAACTTATCTCAAGGAGAGAGCAACAATGATGGAATTACTTAAGGAATCACTCCACAAATCTCAAGAGATGACGAAATTGTATGCAGATACTTCCAGAGTTGAGAGGTCCTTCAATGTGGGTGATCTGGTGTACCTTAAACTATAACCTTACAGACAAGCATCTGTTGCAGTAAGGCGCAATTTCAAGCTCTCAGCTAAATATTATGGACCATTTCCAATTCTGCAGAAAGTTGGCCAAGTAGCATACAAACTGGTAACGGGCAGTGCAATTGGTAGACCAATTCGAATTGATGATGCTACTTTGAAGAAGGAATTTGGTTTTTATGCTAGCATTCTGGTGGAGATAGATTTGGCAAAAGCTATTCCAAATAAGGTTTGGATTGAATCTAAGTTTGGTAAATTTGAACAAGAAATCAGAATACCAAAGCTTCCTAAATACTGTAACCATTGTAAAGTAATTGGTCATTATGTTGCTGAGTGTAGAAATAAAAGAAAAGAGCATGTGCAAAATGTGCATACAGTTCCAAATCAGCAATGGAGATATACTCCCAAAAAGACTGGTAGTCTGAATACTGGTGGTTTTGATATTTTTTATCCTTCTCAGCAGCCAGAGAACCATCAAGTCACCAATGTGAGGGAAGAGGAAGTTGTGAATTAAGTTTTATCACTTATTGGTTCAAATGAATCTCAAAAATACAAGAATGAAGGTTTCAATGGTAATTTGGAATCCCCAATGGAATTTCCAGCTATTTCAGTTGACAAGTTAATTGATGTTGGAATTAGCATCCCTCATTTGAGTACTGTTGTGGGAGTAATTCCATCTTCAAGTTTGAAAGCATCAGATGAAGAGGTTACTGCTCAAGTCTTATCTAATATTAATTCAGAGGTTGAAAATTTGGGTGAACGGAAACGTGTTTCTGGTAAAGCACCTAAATCTAGAAAGCTCAACATACAAGATGAGAGTGTGAATGAAGGTAAGAATATTGCTTCTCCAAGAAAATTTAATGCTTTGATAGATGTAGCAGAAACGCATGATCAAGTTTTTTCTAAAATAGTTGCAAAACCTAATAAAGGTAAAGTAACTAAAGGAATACCTGTTGTAACTACTAGGAGACAAGCAAGTAATTTAGTAAAATTATGTTCTAGAGTGGGAAGTTCTAATTCTTCTCATAACCTTCAATCTCAATGAGAGTTGTTTATTGGAATGTCAGAGGCTTGAGAAGAATTCAAGCCAAAGACAAATTGAGAAGTTTAGTTCAACAAGTCACTCCTTCATTACTTTGGATAGCTTAATCAAAAGTTAAAGCTTCTATCGGTATTATTAAGAAACTACATTTACCTGGTATGAGTAAGATGATACTTCATAATTCTAATTGGGACTTAAAAGGCAACATATGGTTATTTTGACATACTTCAGTTTCTGCTCCTTCTTTGATTTCTTCTACTAAGCAAAGTATTACTGTTCAAGTTGGTGAAGTTTTAGTCATAAGTGTACATGCAGCATGTGTCACTATAGACAGACGAATCTTATGGTCTAAATTATTAACTATCAATGAAATGAAGTTACCATGGTTGGTGATAGGGGATTTCAATGTGGTGCTAACTTGTGAAGAGAAAAAAGGTGGTAGAATTCCTCTTAGAATTTCAATGCAAGAATTCAAGGATTGTATAGAATCATGTAATTTGGTCCAGGCCCCAAGATCAGGTATCAAATTTTCTTGGTGTAACAATAGGGTGGGCAAGAAAAGAATTCTATATGACTTGGATAAAGCATTTTATAATCTTAAATGGTTTGAGAAATTTGAAGGTTGGTGTTAGGGGTACATCAGATCATGGTGCTCTACTAGGTGGTGTTGCTAATACTTCTAGACCAACCAACATACCTTTTAAGTATCAATCAGTGTGAACTTCTCATTCTGGTTTTATTAAGGTAATTCAAGACTCATGGCTACATGATTGTGATGAAACCCTGCTTTCTGTTTTATGCACAAATTGAAAGATTGAAAAATATTCTTAAACAATGGAATTGGGAGGTATTTGGTGACCTGAGAATTAAAGTAAAGAACACTGAAAAAGGAAGTTTTTGATACTTCTTTAGAGTCCGATGATGATCCAGAAAATATTGAATTACTTGACAAGTTAGTCACAGCAAGGGGTAAACATGAAATTGCTTCTCAGCAATACAATGAACTAATAAGAGCTAAATCTAGAGTCAAATGGGTCAAGGAAGGTGGAGCTAATACTGCTTTCTTTCATACCACTATGAGAATGAGAAAGACTTTTAATCACATTTCAGAATTGGAAAATGAGGAAGGAAATCTCATAACAGATCAAGTTCAAATTGTTGATGTGATTGTAAATCATTACAAAATGAAATTTGAAGAAAAGAATGTAACATTTGTGGAAGAAATTTTTGAAGCCATACCTAAAATATTGAATGAGGAAGATAATTTGTTTCTGGATGCTACTCATTCTCAAGAAGAGATCAAAAGTGTTGTCTTTGAAATGGATGCAAATAGTGCACCGGGGCCTGATGGTTTTCCAGGTTGTTTTTATAGATTTACTTGGAATGTGATTGGAACTGAGTTAGTGGAAGAAATCCAGTATTGTTGGAGTAACATATTTATACCAAAAGGATTTAACTCAAATTTTCTGTTTTTATTGCCTAAAGTTCAAGGAGCCAAGAAAGCAGCACATTTCAGACCAATTGGTCTGGCAAATTTCAACTTCAAAATTATTACAAGAATAATAACTACTAGGATTAGTACCTTGATTGGGAGATTAATTTCTGCTCAACAGGGTGCTTTCATTAAGGGTAGAAATATACAGGAGAAGATTGTTTTGGCATCTGAGTTAGTAAATGAGCTTGAAATAAAGAGAAGGGGAGGTAATGTTGGTATTAAAATTGACATCACTCAAGCTTATGATTCATTATGCTAAGAAGATTAAGTTTTTCTGAGATTGGAATTCAGTGGCTATGGAAATTTTTTAAATCAGCTAGAATCTCTGTTCTTGTAAATGGTGGTCCATGTGGCTTTTTTGAAGGGGGTAGAGGATTAAGAAAGGGTAATCCATTATCACCAATTTTGTTTGTGCTAGCTGAAGAAGTTCTGAGTAGAAATCTTACTAAATTGTACAGATGGGTAAAATTCAGGCCATGGTATGTAGAGGAGGATGCCAACCAACACATTTAATGTTTGTTGATGATATCTTTATATTTTGCAATGGAAATAAGAAAACACTGGAAAATTTGCTGGAGTTATTAATGCAGTATCAAACGTCTTCTGGTCAAGTGGTGAATAAAGCTAAAAGCAAGTGTTTTGTGGGTGATGTTTCAGAAACTAGAAAACATGGAATTGTTGAATTCTTGCAGATGGAGCTGTTAACTTTCCCTAATAAATATTTGGGTGTGATTTTGAATCCAGGGAGAGTTAAGACAAATCATGTATGGGAGATAGTTGAGCTAATGCAAAAATGTTGGCTGGCTGGATTGGAAAGATATTGGCTTTTGCTATAAGGTTAACTCTTGTCAAATTTGTTTTATGTAGCATGTCCATTTACATTATGTCTGTCTACAAATGTCCTAAGTCTGTTATTCAAGCTTGTGAAAGAATCATAAGGAATTTTTTATGGTCCGGAGATCCAGCTGTGAAAAAGTTAATAACTGTTAAGTGGGATGAAGTTAATGCTCCAGTAGAAGAAGGAGGTTTAGCCGTTTAGGACTTTGAAGGCTTGAAGTCATGAACAAAGCTTTATTGATAAAGTTACTGTGTGGAAGATTGAAACTGAAGATGAAGAATGGACTTTATTCATGAGAGATAAATACAAGAATAACAAGGGTGAATCAATCAATTACTACAAAGAATCCTCTATTTGGCCTGGTCTTAAATGGGTAATTTTTGATCTTCATGAGGACAATAGATGGATTGTAGGGGATGAAAATAAAATCTCAGTTTGGAAGGACAAATGGATTAAGGATTATGCTATAATTGATAGACATCCTGATGACGAGTATATTTTGCACAATGCAGAAATGAAGGTGAGTGAATTGATTCAAAATGGTGTATGGCACATCCCAGAACCAATGCTGCAATATATTGAGTTAAATGAACTTCCAGTTTTAAGGGCAGGACAAGATAAAAAAATATGGGCAAATAACTTGACAAGTACATTTTCTGTTGCCAGTGCTGCTCAGTTGGTAAGGAAAAGACACACAGTGGTGCATTGGGATCATCAGGTATGGCAGCCTTGTATTCACCCTTATACTTCAAGTAACTTATGGAAAATTTTAAGGGGAGCTTGTGCTACTGAGGAATCTGTTAGGAAAAAAGGCTTTGTCACAATGTCTAAATGCTATATTTGTAGACATGATCAGGACACAATGGAACATTTATTATGGTCCTGTGATTTTAGTAATCGCATATGGCACTGGCTAGGTGGAATCTTTAAATGTCCAAGTCCAAAATGTTTTACAGATATATTGAATATTGCCAAAGGGAAAAGTTCTGCCATTAAAGAAGTGTGGTTTAATTGTGCATTTAATACACTGGTGGAAATCTGGTTTACCAGAAATGCTATCATCTATGAAGCTGCTATACCAAATGTAGAAAAGTTCAAACACAAAATTATAAGTTTCACAAAGGATTGCAGTGTCAGAATGAAGGGTGTAATGTGGGGGACAATGTATGACTTGCAGATTCTCTTATTTTTGGTATTTCTAGAGTTAACTCTTATAATACACATGTGAAGCAGTGTTTTTTTCCAATTTCCTTCTATGAACCAAATCCTGATATGCTGTGATGGAGCATCCAAAGGAAATCCAGGGATGGCAGGTTTAGGTTTTGTAGCAAGGAATACTTATGGAGACTGTGTTGGTGCTGCTTCAGGTGGACTTGGAATTGCTACCAACTACTTAGCTGAAGTAATGGCTTTGATAGTTGCCGGTGAATGGGCTGTTACTCAACAGTTTATGGAGGTATGCTTTAGCCTAGACTCCAATGATGTATTATTGGATTTCTCAAATAATAGAATACCATGGATTGTGCTAAATGGATAGGAAAGGATAAAGAACTCAATACCTGAAATCACTTTTAGACACTCCTATAGAGAAGTCAATTTTTATGCAGACAAGATGGCCAAGAAAGGGGTGCTACTGAATAGAGGTGAAATATTGTATTATGAGGAGAAACTAATTTTTCTAGGAAAGTTGGAAAATGAAACTGATATGTATTTCAGGTTTTAGTGGTCTGTCTGTAATCTTCTTGTTGGGCTTATGCTATCTGGGCTTAGCTTCATTTGGTCTTTTTGCCTTGGCTTGTGTTGGCTATCTTTTGTAATATGTAATTTCAAATATTTTTAGTAATAAAATTCATGATTTAGAAAAAAAAAGTTCATGAACAAACCGATTTTAGAACATAACCTACTCAAGTATGCGAACGTGTACGCATACCTAAGTGGCCGGACTTAGTTTGGGTTCGCCAGTATGCGAACATGTACGCATACCTCCAAACTTAGTTGAATTTCCGGTTTCTGAACTTACGCCGGTACGCATACGGGTGTGCATATTAAGTTCTCGGACTTTCATTAAACCAACCAGTACGCATACGGGTATGCATACTATGGTTCCCAGACTTGGAATAACTTGCAACAGTTAGCATACAAGTACGCATACTTTGTTATATCCAATCATGGTTAATTGTTCTACACTCTCATTTCAATCATGGAAACATTCTCGGAAGACGGGAATAGCTGTCTCACACAAACTATTAGCTTCAAAGCAATTTTCAAGTGATCGAATGATCAATACGAAACATTCCGAGTCTACATCAAATGACTGTCTCACACAAATCATGTAAGATGTTACCAGGCGATTTTCACATGATCATCTTTTGACTTTCGTCAAGAATATAAGATGAACTTGGTTAAATTGAAAGCTTACCAACACATATTTTGAGAAATATGTAACCGAGTTAAACTCAGCTTGAAATATCAAATGTGTATTATCGAAGTCTATATAGCTATACGACTTTTGTCTCAAATAGGAGATAGAGTAGATAGACTTTTGAGCGATAGATGAGTTCAAGTCTCCACATACCTTGTTGTTTGTGAAGTTCCAAAATCTCTCCTTAGTAGTTCTTCGTCTTCAATCGATGAACGTCGTGAAGTCTAAAGCTCAACTACACTTTTTATCCTAATCCGAGACTTATCTATAAGTAGACTAGAAATCAAGACTTATAGTTTTGGCAACTAAACTTGACAAACAAGCATGAGATAACAACACTTGCGAGTTCGACCGAGCAGTGCTCTAACAATGCTAATGTAAAAATGCTTAATTTTAAACATATGTAATTCAGTGAAGCTAATGTAAAACGCTTAATTTAAAACATTTGTAATTTCATTTAAGTCAAACCGCCGTACTTTTAAAACTAGAATTACAAATACAAATGTAGCAGAATTAGAAATTAGAATCTCTCTAACGTTGCTCATCGCTAACTCCCTCATTGTTATCTTATGGAGTCAAGAATTCTCCAAGACCTGGGATATCTCTCTAGCTGCCAACATACTAACAAAATTTCTATAGGGGAAAAAAACTGGTTTAACGACATTAGTGTTAGAGCACTGCTTGGTCGAACTCGCAAGCGTTGCTATCTCAAGCTTGTTTGTCAAGTTTAGTTGCCAAAACTATAAGTCTTGATTTCTAGTATACTTATTGCTAAGTCTCGGATTAGGATAGTAAGTGTAGTTGAGCTTTAGACTCCACGACGTTCACCGAATGAAAACGAAGAACTACTCAAGGGAACTTGTGGAACTTCATCAACAAAAGGTATGTGGAGACTTGAACTTATCTATCACTCAAAAGTCTATCTATTCTATCTCTTATTTTGAGACAAAAGTCGTGTTGCTATATAGAATTCAATTATACACATTTGCTATTCCGAGCTGAGTTTAACTCACTTATTTGTTTCTCGAAATATGTGTTGGTAACATTTCGCTTTAACCAAGTTCATCTTTATTCTTAACGAAAGTCATATTGATTATTTCAATAACTTGAAAATCGCTTTGACTAATAGTTTGTGGATAACAACTATTGTTATCCTCTAAGAAAGTTTCAATGATTGAAATGAGAGTTTAGAACAAGTAACCATGTTTGGATATGTACATAGTGTGTATTCACATTTGTGTAAAAATCCAAAACCGGGAACCTAAGTATGCGTACCCGTACGCGTACTGGTTGGTTGTTGGAAGTCTGGAATCTAGGTATGCGTACACGTATGCGTACTGGCGGAAGTTTGGGTTCCGTGAATTTATGCTAGAGTTTGGAATGTGAATTGGTATGTACGCGCACTGGCGTAACCACACTCGGTCCGGCTACTTAGGTATGCGTACATGTTTACATACTTAAGTAGGTTACTTTCTAAAATCGGTTTGTTCATGAACTAAAATATTTATATAATAAGGAATGCAATCTTTTGCAAACCGTGGCTATGATGTTCATGAATTGATTCGAGTGAATCAAAATCGATTTTGCTTCAATTGTGTCTTGTATACTTCTATGAGATCTAAGCAATTGAACAACTCTCTAACTAGTTTCATTTGAGTCATTTGAACTGGTTATGGTGAAAATGAATAAGGTTGATATGAAAGTGCTCATATGGCCAACCATTGGTTAACTATTGTTGAACCGACTAAGTGTACACGTTTAGGTACGGTTACCCAAACCTAAATGAAAGTACATTTCATTTGTGTATAACAAGCTAAGTTCGATCTAACGGTTGAAAGATATTAGCTTGAATCTAATCATGTTTTCATCTAACGATGAATATTGAATGCTTTGTTACCAAGGTAACTTAGATTCCAAACCCTTATTTGAAATCTATATAAAGGAGAACTCTAGCAACTGGGAAACCTAATCCCCACACCTCTTGTGTGAAACTAGTTGCATAAGCTAGAGTCGATTCTCCTTTAACCTAGGTTTTTTAATCATCGGTATCGTGCAATGATCTGTTGCTCCTGGTGGAATCGGAAGATTGTGACCGCCCATAATCATTTACTGTTGGACTCAAACCAAACATTGTGTCCATCTGCCATTTCCGACAGACATCCAAGTGTATAACCCCCATTGCCGATTCAGCCAATACATATCGTTCAAATGTCTCCTCAAGTCTTCGTCACTTGCATCCACATTGTAGTAAGGATAATCACGTTCAATAGATTGGGATATAATGAGGATCGTGGTTGGCTCGCCTTGTGAAGTAATACTTGGCATCTCCCAACAAATTTCGGGCATATTTGATGAAGATAATGAAGAACTTGCACCCGTGGTGGGGTAAGTCATAAAGCATCGCTCTTTTGGAGGCGGCTGGCTAGGAACGATATTTGCATCATGAGCCAGGCATGATAAACCTGGGAAATCAAACCCATGGATGTGCATGTTGTGTGTCCAAATTACAGGCTTCGCAATCGACTTGTACCAGGTGACATACTGCGCTTCATCAATATTCCTCTTTGTATTTAGTTCATACCTCTCCCGATTGATTCTTCTCAGCCGATTAATTGCAATTGCACATATACCTTGTATTTGGTACTGCAGTCTTTATCCCAGGTACCAAACCCCTTTATCCAAATTTGGAGTGTAAAAATCTACGGAGAGAATATCAAGAATACGTTCTCCATCATTACCACCATACCAAGGAAAATCAATGTAAGGCTAAACAACAACATTCTTGTGGCTCCGAGTCATCTGTTGAAACCTCTGAACAGAACTGGAACCCGGGACGTCGCTGCCAGTGTCCTTCGCCCAATTAGTCAAAACGTACATGTCCAAGATTAGAAATCTATGGGTATCGTCTTTAAGGATTGGTTTACCAACACGGAAGTAGGTATACCACCAATACTGCAAATTACTCCATAATTTTAGTATTTTGAATTAAAAAAGTGGATCTTCCCTCCGTCACTGCAAGCTGTGACCAGTCAAACTGATCAAAAATAACCTTCAATTTTGAGAGTTGGCGACGAATTTCCTTTGCAGCGACTTTCCCTTTATAGTTCCGTAAGTTAGCGAAATTCTTGGTCAATATTCAACATGATAAAAAATCTTAGCACAATAATAATGGACTGTGAATGCCTAATGAAGAAATTAAAAGAACCAATTTTTGGGGACCATGGTTTTATTAGGCCACCTTCCTTATACTTATAAGAAGTGTCCTAAAAGTAGGAAATGACTAACTTATCCTTTATCCTTGTTTAAATTATGACTAACCTAATAACTTCCCTTCTAAACCAACTAACTAATTAATTAAAACTCTAATTCATAAACATAAAAACACAATCAGAGGTACGAACCAGATTTTATTTTAAATTGAGGGAGTAGTAATCATAAAAATTGATGTCGCAGAGAGAAGTTCGGCTAGGAATTTTGTGAAAAAACTTTGTCGAACCTGCTGGAAATGAAGAACAGTTTGGCTGTTTCGCAGAAAAAAATTCCCAACCGAGCATGTTAATTCCCAACCGAACTTTCTAATTTCCCAGTCGAACTTTCTGGTTTTTTAGCCTAATTTTCAGATAAAAGTTTGGTTACGTCGCAATTTTTTTTCTTCTAACCGAACTTTTCTCTAAAATCCTATATATTGAGTTCGGTTACTTCGCAAATTTTTTTCTCCTAACCGAATTTTTCTCTGAAAACCTATTTTGTTGGGTTCGGTTACGTCGCAATTTTTTTCTCCTAACCGAACTTTTCTCTGAAATCAAAAACCCCATTAAAAGTAACTTCGGCTACCTGTGCATTCATAAACATTAGCCGAACTACATTCGCAGATAAGTTCGGCTACTTGTTCTTCAGATCTTGCAACTAAACGTTATTGATTTGATTTAGCCCAAATCAAGCTATAAAAATTTTCATTTTCAAAATTTTTTGGCCAATTCAAACAATAAAAAACTAAATTTGAATTATGCCCGGATAGTTTGAAGGTTCGAATTCAAAAAAAAAAATGGAAGGAAGGAATTAAGTTTTTCCAAAACGTTCTCCTTATTCTTCTCTCTGAATCACTTTATTAAAAATAAATAAAGAAAATAATTGATTTGATCGTACAATAATCATTAATTAGCTTAACATAATCATTTAACTAATCAGTACACAAACTTAAATAGGAAGGGTAATTTTGGTATTAATATAAATATTTGGATAACGGTGACTTAGATTTACTTCTAAATGTCTTACCAAAAATAAAATCATGATCCCATCAAAAAAACCATGGTCCCCTAAAAATCGTTCAATTAAAATTGGTATTGGCTGGACCTAAAAATAAAAAGATTAGGACTCGATGTATTGGGCCTACTCAACTATTGGATATAATGGGCTATGTTGATTGGGAAAAAAGAAGATGTTGAAACTTGAAAAGAAAAGAAGTAAGAGGAACAGTAGCATGGGGGAATAGATGAGGAGGGAAAGCCTGAAAGGTGATGGCTGGACTTTAGGGAGATAGAGACAACAATATGATATAATGGTGTCTTCTAGATGGGAAGGCAAGGTAAATATGCACTGGATTCTTTTTTTTTTTGTGTGGATGAATTTTATAGGAAAGATAAAGCAAGAATTCAAACCAAGAGCGGCCGAAAAGATGAAGAAGAAGATAGGTACGGAAACTGCACAAAGCAATTCTTTTGCAGTGGTTAGGCACAGAAAACCATTGTTGAGATCAAGAGCCATTGAAATCACTAACCAGCTCATTATCAAGGCATTTTGCTCTCAAATATCGTATTTAGGATTTGTGGTTCCTGGATATACTTATCTGGTTGATTACCCAAGCTTTCGTTTACCAGAATTGTAAAGTTTCACAAAATGAAACCAAACAAGGTAGTTTATGTCATCCTACTTGCTAGATGTCATCTTGACATGATAAAAGTCTAGAGGTGCTGAACTCCTAGAATGAGAAGAACTACAGGTAGATCTACTTTTAACTGAACCAAAAAAGTAAAGACAGAACTTTAAAAGAAACAAACAACAATAATTATTTGAGAACTCACAGGCTCTTCAGGAACAACTTGAGGATTTAACTTACAAATCTGAATCACAGATCTAAGCTACAACAGATCTAAGTTGGAGGTTCTATCTCTTTAGCTCTAAATCATGTCGTAAAAAGGAGAGAGTGAATGAAAGAGTTACAACTAAACCCTCATTACTCATTAGATGAAATATCTAGTTTTGTTGGCCGATCAAAATGTAGGAAAACACTCAAGAAACACTAATCAAGAGACTCATCTAACAGTACATAGAGGAGTATTTTCTGAACATGAAACCTTAACATGGAAACAAATACATCTTAGTGCGACAATCAAGTGATTAAACAGGCTATCCAATGTAAAGTAACTCAAAAAAGTACAGGTACTACTCCACCTGTTTCATTTTCATCCATTGCTCAGTACAAAAATGAGAAAAACTTTCAATTTTAGTCTTTGTTTTTACGCCTTTTCTTAGCTTGCTTTTTCTCGGACTGCTTCTCTTTTTTGTCTTGCTTTTTCACCGACTGATCCTCTTTTTCTTTGTCAGGGACATCTCCAGACTCCTGTGATGCATAAGATATTACCTCGTGCACAATAAAATACGTTTTCTGTAATTAGAAAATTACATGCAATCTTACCTTCCTCTTCCTCTTTAATTTGATTCTCTGTCGCTGACTCTTCCGATTTTTCTTCTTTGAAGAAGGACAAGGCACCTTACTTGTTAAATCCTGAAACAAATTGGCAAAACTGAAAGCATTAACGTGTGATATCATACATGCCTAAGCTTTATCAATAGGAAGATAGTAACCAGAGTTCGCAAAAGTTGTAACCCATTTCCTGGTTCAGGTTTCCCATATTTTTACCACCCATCAATCATTCATTTTTTGGCTACTTAGTATCTGATGGAATATATAACAGGAACATCAGCAATATCAATTTTTGGATGTCATTTCAAACTGCATTTAGTTAAACTTGACATTAAAGATTGGAGCTGGGTACTCAAGATTCAAGAACCAACAGAAACAAGAGAGCATATTCCAGATCTGGCTCCACCAATGTGAGTGAACCAGAACAAACAATAACAAGAAACCCTGTGATTTAATGGGGTTCTGAGCCTGGACAATTAAACAAATAGGGAATAATTAGCCGGGACACTGACCTGTGCAATAGCTAAAGTTCGGGCATGTCTTTC